>CM061148.1:28158371-28485871 GCA_030710495.1 Labroides dimidiatus | reverse complement strand
CTTGTAAACTCAATGAAATGTTGTTGACAGAGAGAACCTGTGAAGCTGACTTTATGAACACAGGAAATGAACAGGAGGAATTACACCAATAAGGGCATTGGTCTCAATAAGATCTGATCAATACCCATCCTGAGACAGAAGGTCCTGTTTTGTTTTCATTTTTCCTTCGGGCACTCACATACCTGACGTTGACACAAAGAGTAGCTCTTCCTGGTGTTCAATGCAGCACAATTAAACAGACTCACAGAGGAGCCTGTGGCGTCTCTGGACCAGCTGTCAACCAGATGTACTAACAGTAGTGGTTCAATGAGACGGACAAAAGAGGAACATGAGGCTCAAAAAAACAGTGGGCACAAAATGAAGTCAACAGGACCACCTACATTCATCTGAGCTGTGACGAGACTCGGTCTGTTATGAAACATGCTTCAGTCACGATGCTAAAATGCTGCCAGTGAAAGCTTTGAACGTGTTGGAAAACCAGTGGAAACCAAACAGGTCATCATTGTAGACTAAGATGGTAGCTTCAGCTGAATGATTTTTAGTTTAGAGATTAACATGCACACAAGTATTGGGATCAAATAAAAAAAATAATGGTAAACTATTTACATTATTACAAGCTATGAACACATAATTACTCCTTACAGACTATTTACAGTCAGTACTGTCACTACTATTTACTCTATTTACAGTCTACATTGAAGAGGCATCATGCCAATCCCTCCCTGCCTCTATCTCTTTGCTCTCCCTCACTGTAAAACAGCAGTTTGCCGGAAAATAAAGGGTTATGTTTGACCTGAAACAAATCTCAAAGGCACAGAGGGCAGGTGTTTAGAGCATGCTCATTGGTGCTGAGCAGAAATTTGACACCTGCAAGACAATGGAATGGGCAGCAAAATTCAAAGAATTGTTGAAGCGCTAGTACAGGGCGTACATCAATCATTCAGGGCTCATTGAAAACGATCAGAAACGTAGAATTATTTGCTTTTTACAGAACTTATCTGGATCAAATGGTTTATTTTCTTTACATTTCCCAAGAGGATGTGTTTATAAAGCGATGTAAAAGAAATCTCATGAAATTCTCCCGTTTTCTCCGGCCTGTTTCGGCATGCTGCCAACAACACTTGTGATACGTTCAGGGACCCTCAGAAACTAGAGTCTGACGATTATGAACGTTTTTTTCAGCTTCTAGTTTGGATAAACGGTTTGTAAATGCCATTTATTTAAAAATAAGTGGCGTTTCCCTCCCGCTGATGGGATCCAGAGGGTTAAATAGACTAAGTTACACTTCAGCTTTATACAACCAGCTCTGATGTGTCTCTACCCTAAATAATGTTCACTCGTCCAAGCTGGATTTAAACTACCAACAGCAAAGAATATCAGGAAAATGGCCCCTGGAAACTCCCTGAGTCTGCACCTTTACAGAGTCATGTCAAGCAACATGAACTAATTTAGTGCTGCATGTGTGTGTGTGTGTGTTTTGCAGGTCTGCTATCCATGGGCGTGGCCTGTTCTGCAAAAGGAACATTGAAGCAGGAGAGATGGTGATCGAATACGCTGGCATCGTCATCCGCGCGGTTCTCACTGACAAAAGGGAGAAGTACTACGATGGCAAGGTGAGTCAGGTGTTTGTTTCTTTCTTAGCTCGGTTTAAGTTGAGTAAATTTAGAAGCTGTATCAACGTGTTTGTGTTTTTTCCCTCCTCAGGGAATCGGCTGCTACATGTTCCGCATCGATGACTTCGACGTGGTGGATGCGACCATGCACGGCAACGCAGCGAGATTCATCAACCACTCCTGTGAGCCTAACTGCTACTCCAGAGTGATCAACGTGGAGGGCCGGAAGCACATCGTCATCTTCGCCCTGAGGAAGATCTACAGAGGGGAGGAGCTTACATACGACTACAAGTTTCCCATCGAGGACGCCAGCAACAAACTCGGTTGCAATTGTGGGGCCCGGCGATGTCGCCGTTTCCTGAACTGAGGCGTATTTCTTGTGAGACGAAGAAGAAGAGCAACCTGTTTACTAAGTAAGCCTTAACTTAAGGTGGCACTGGATTGGGCTTGGGGAGGCAGCGAGCAGCCTGCACAGCAGAGGGCAAAGCCACTATGAGACTGGTCAGGTGTGTCTGATGAGGCAGAGGTTGAAATGTTGAGCATTTTTGAATTGGAATGGAAGAAAAGGAGGAAACCTGCACAGATAATGCATTAACTTTGAAAGGTCTCTGGAGGAGCTCATTAGGTACTTCTGCCTGTGTAGAGTTCAGATGTACAGCTGGCGCAGAAACCAGACCACAGCAGAGGATGTGGTTGTAATTCATGAGAACGAGACGCTTAAAAAACAACAGAAAACAGAAAGTCCGGGTGAGGGGGTTCCCGTTCCAGTACGGACGATACCAACAGAATTTATCCGATTAACACGTCAAGCCTTATCTGTTTGAATCATGTTTAAAACACATTTTGTTCATTTCTGAGGAGAGGATTTCTGTCTGAGGTTCACGCGTAATGAAGATTGCTCCATCCTCCAGTTTGAAACGTTACAGCAGCCCTCTCCATGCAGCGCTGGGGTCAGTTAATGAGCCATACATTTACCCAAACCTTTACTTTTTATCCTTTAACTTCACACTTCTCCTGTTGTAGATGTTTTTTTTTTTTCCTTTTAAGATTTTATTTTTTCATGAATAACAAAACAACCATGGTGCTAAGCTTTGAAAAAAAAAAAACACCACCTTATAGTCGTGAGTTGATTTAAAAACTTGTTCGGTAAATCAGGAATTTCTTGAGCTGTTAATTCACCCCTCTGAGGCCATTCGTCTTAAATTCATGCACTCGAGCGGCGTGCTCACGATCACCAGAATATAAAGTGTCTTCTCAGTTTCACACTTGACGTCATGGGTTAGTGGTTCTCCGCCACACTAAACCCTGAGTTGAGGTTTGAATAGTGTTGTAAAGTAACGGTTTAAATCATTAACAGACAGTGTCATACTTCTAAAAACAGAGACGTGTCTTTCTTTCGTTTGTTTCTTGATGTACAGTGTATGTAGCAAACACTACCCAAGCCAAAAGTGAAGAGTTGTGGTGAATATCAGTTTTTTGTTTGTTTTTTTTAATCTATATTTTATTACTGTCATGGCAGATGTGCGTTACCTATCGCAATAAGACTTCGTTAACCTATAGTTGCACATAAATATCCATCAAACATTCAAATTATTTACATCTTTTTGAACCTGCGAGTTGATCTCTTAATCAGGGAAAGCACTGGTATTTAAAAAGAAAAAAAAAAAAAAAAAAAAGCATCGCCACTGACTGCGTGTGTTCAGCTCCGGATCCAGGATCATTATCGGGAACACTGACTTTTCTAAATGTTGCTGTTGCAGAAAACATTCAGTCTGACAGGGCTGGGAGACGCATTCAGCACCTTATGATGACCTTTAATGTTGTTCTTAGTCGATGTTCAGTGCTGTCATTGAAAAGGCTAATCTAATTCACACTGTTCAAATTGGTCGTTCTATTTATTCATGTTTTGGTTTTGATTTTTAATGGTAAAAAGTTGTGCTTTGTATAAACGGTGGCGGTCTAGTGTATCAGAAGATCCCCCCCCCCCATATGTATACTTTTTCCCCCGTTTTTTTTTTTTTTTTTAAATCATGTCCTTTGTTTCACTAATTTACTTGAATTTTCTTTAAGGACAGTTCTGTCATGTGTTCAAGCCTTCATGACAGTTTGTTCCAAAGCAGGTATTTTTAAAGAATCCTTGTTTCTTTTTTCCTTTTTTTTTATGGTAGATAACTGACGGTCTTAGAATCAGCCACAGGAGTGAAGTGAGCACTGTTGCCTCCCAAAACCCTACATATAAATACATATATATATATTTCTCCTCTCCCTCCTTTGTTTTCAAACCCTAGTTTCCATCATGTTCAGTCTTCATCTTAACCCTCTTTCCTTCTTGCATGTCCAATCACTGGGATGGAGCCCAGATAAACTTTTTTGTTTTGTTTTGTTTTGTTCTATTTTTTTGTCAATCATCCAGCTGACAACAAGAGCAGAGTCACTCCCAACTCCTTTGCAAGGATTCTACCTCAGCTGTTTGACACAGATGTTTGGGAATACTGATGCAAAAAGAGAGGATGATAATTTAAGAGTGGCTTGGTTTTAATGTCCTACAGAACTAGTGTGTGTTTGTGTGTGTGAGTGAGTGTGTGTGTGTGAGTGAATGTCTGTGTGTTTGTTGGTCTTTTTGTGTGCGTGTGTGTGTGTGTGTGTGCAATGAAGGATGAAAAGCACTAGTCTAAAACCTTAAGTTATCATGACCATCTCTCCCAGTAATCTGTTAAAGAAGCTGTATGTTATATATACACACACACAAATATAAATATAAATAACTGAATCTATATATATATAAAGTAGGGTTATTTTAAAGTAAGTGTATAAAAGACATAAAAATGAGAAAATATGTGATCTTTAAATTTACGTCTTTGTTACGATGTACAAATAAACCTTGAGTTTGTAAATATTTGTATACATATTTCTAAACCTGTTTAATTTTTCTATGCACTTTTTTTATTTATAATGTCATTTGCTTAATAAAGATGTTAAGATGTTTGAACAGTTCCGTTTTTATTATGAAAAAGTAATGGATGGTAGAAAACGCATCGGTAATGTAAAGCAATAAAACTGGATGTTACAACTGGCTTCTTAAAAACGTGACTTCTAGAAACAATTTTTTTTGTGCGTTTGTGTGTGTGTGTTTGTGTGTGTTCAAAATGTCATGTACAGTAATGATGTAAACAATGGGTACACGTGTGAAAAACAAAAGCATAGTCTTGTACAGAGGCAGAACAGAGGCCATGCATCCAAACATTCAATGTGCTCTGTCGATCCATCATGAAGAGCACGTTCAGGTGGTTTCCTTCAGGTTTCACTTTATGTTCTTGTATTTTTAACCTCAGCATTTTGGAGTGATTTTTTTCCACTATGAAAGATGAAACAAAGTAAATAAAATGTATCGATGCACGTCTCCTGTATGGAAGAGGATTGGGCCACTGGAAAAAAAAAACATCCAAATTTTTTTTATCATTTATTCTGAGATTTGAGTCAAAATTCAAACTTTTTCTCAGAATTCTATTTTCCCATAATAATAATAAAATAATTTTTTGGATGTTCTTTTTTTTCAGTGGCCCTAATCCTCTTCTGTACCTCTGGGCTCCCACAGCCATTAACAATGAAAGAGGAAAAAGGATTGAAACACATAGAAAAATGATAATACTGCCAACACAAAAACACCAAGCTTTCGCTCTTTTACATGGATTCAAGTTTCAGTCACTGGATCTTAAACATCATTTCTTCATCTTGATTTGTGAAACAGTGAGAGTTTAAATCCTACAGGTATGATCAGAGGAAGGAAAACAAACATTACACCGCCATCTCACTCGGTCTGATTTTGGAGAGGACGGCGACGGCGTCATTGCGCTCTATCTGTTGGAGCAGCTTCGTTAGGTGACCCACCGTCCAGTCAGGGTGGCGGCTGGTGACCCCTTCCAACACCGCCTTCAGAGGGCTCTTGCTGTCCTTCATGGAGTAGGTGTAGGTGATCCAGGTGGAGGGGAAGGAGAGGAGGGATGCCAAATGTTTGGTGTTTTTCACCCCGTGGCTTTCTGGATCCAATAAAATCACCAGCTCTTCTAACACATCCAGGTTGTCCAAAACTGCCTGTAATGGTGCTGACAGCACGTCATGACCTGCTCAGAGTAAAGAAACAAGCTGCTCAGTTCAGTTTTAAGCTAAATGTTTTACTCTTACACCTTATTACACTTTATTGTTTAACTATTACTCTTAAAGTTAACTTTGCAGTATTTTTGCAGGGAAAAAGATGCATTTTGGATGTATTCTTGATTCAGGGGAGACTTGCTGTAAACAGGCATTTGCTCACGCAGGCTGTTTGAGGATCAGGGGTGAAAAAATAACACTTCCTTTCAAACCTTTTATGGTGACTATACGTGTAACTATTTTCAGACACAGAGGCACAAGGGGGGTCTAACATCATCTCAATAACGTGTCTTTTTGTCACTCCACATTTAAGAATGTATAAAAAAATAAACTCATACAGTGTCAGTCTGCATCTGTTTGTTAACTGCACAGTGTACTGACATGTATTCAAACGTAAGATCATTTTGTATTTCCTTTCTGCAGGTGATTATTAATCACCTGTCCTTTCAATAATACAAATGTGATGCGGCAACATCCTTCGTTTCTGTTTGTGAATTTATTTCCCTTCTATATTACGTGACATGTTTCCTGTGTGTAGGGGAGAACGGGGTTAGTTGTTACAGGGATTGGTTGTCGTATTCATTCTATCTCACCACCAGAGAGCGCTGTCTTTCAAATTGTGGTTTGGAAATACACAGAATTGGGATCAGAGCTCACCTACAGAGTCTTGCTGGAGTTCGACAGCTGAACTTGAGGTAAGAGGACTTTTTGTGTTTTTCACGTCAAATTGTAAATATTCAGCTCCTCTGTATTTTTCTTCAAGGCTTTTACCCCATGAGTTCATATCAAAACAACTGTTACCCTTAGAAAGTGTGAAGGGAAAACTGTAATTAAAAAATTGAAAAAAATTGTGCTCACAACGGTGACCTCTGAGTGGCCCAGTAACAAACTGTCTGTGTATCGTTGGCATGAGACAAAAACCCAACAAACACGTGCTGACCCAACCAAAACACAGTGAAGGAATAACAGTTCAGGGTCCAAAAATGGATCAGCCGGATACGGCCCGTGAGCCGCCTATTGAGGGCCTATGCCAGAGAGTGTGACACCCATCCTTGTGATGGGGTTGGGTGTCACAATGTGTCAGAGTGTCTTCGATACTTCAGTACCTCTTTGTTACACTGAGTTGGAAAATGAGAGGGATACACATTTCAAGCCAACCCTTTTAGCTTCAGTTTAACGTAGGAATGACTGTTGAGGAATGTTTTGTTGATGAACACCACAGAGTAAAAAGCGTAACAACCAACCCTGTTCTCCCCTCCTCAGGGCCCTGTAGTCCAGTGCCAAACGTTATACGTTTCTGGAACTTAAAAATACTTTGTCTTGTACACATTTAAAGAAAGAGCTTGTTCAACTTACCTGGAAGATCCTCTTGATCCCTGTTAGCAGGTGTTGCAGAAATGGAAGAGAAGCCTGCATTGATGTATGAGGATCTCCTCCTGAAACTCAGCACTGTACTCTGACCTGGGTTCAATCCAAAAGTGACAGAAAAACAGCCATGACTGTGTCACTGCACAGCAAAAATTACAGCTTTGTTCCATAAAAATAACTCTGGTGAGCTTCTGCACAGTTATTCTTCTTTACTTTCTTACCTCTTTTCTTCCGCTTCATGCAAAAGACCCAGGCAAGAAGCACCAGAAGCATAACGGCGATGAGGAGTCGTACTGCCCCTGCAACATGATGTCAAGATTAAATTTAGACTGCCTATCATTATGTGTTCAATTGACAAATACAAGAATATTTACTTACATAATATAACATCACCAGTTACAGCTGAACCCGGGACTGTTGTTGTGTTTATTGCAGCTGGTGATGGAGTGGTTGTTGCGTGTGTCTGAATCAAAATTGTAAACAAGAAGAAATGCTGCCACTGTTTATTTTGTTACTTTGTTCTTGTTTCTGTGTCATTGTGGATTTATTCCTATAACAACATCTGGTCACATCTGGTGAAATGGAAACTTAAAATGACAAGAGACATTGACAAGGCCTCTCTTTCCTTTTTTTTCGGAATAAGATTGGAAATTTCAGGAGCGCAGATGGCCAAGTGGTCTCCATGTGGCTAAAAGCCCTTGAGCAGACAGTCTGGGTTCATGTCTGACCTGTGGTGACTTTCTCACATATCACTCCCAACTCTCACCCTGTTTCCTGCTCTATCAAGACTGAAGCCACTCCTCAGTTAAAGGCTCATGGCAGCCCGCCTGGAGTTTGACAAGAGGCCCCTGAAGGACTCTCAGACCAGGAGAAAGAAAACTCTCTGCTCTGGTGAGACAAAGATTGAACTCTTTGGCGTGAATGCCAGGCGTCATGTTTGGAGGAAACCAGGCACTGCTCATCACCTGGACAACACCATCCCTACAGTGAAGCATGGTGGTGGCAGCATCATGCTGTGGGGATGTTTTTCAGCAGCAGGAACTGGGAGACCAGTCAGGATTGAGGGAAAGATGAATGCAGCAACGTACAGAGACATCCTGGATGAAAACCTGCTCCAGAGAGCTTTAGACCTCAGACTGGGGCCACAGTTCATCTTCCAGCAGGACAACAACCTGAAGACCACAGCCAAGATATCAAAGGAGGGGCTTCAGAGCCCAGACTTAAATCTGATCAAACATCTCTGGAGAGGCCTGAAAATGTCTGTGCACTGACGCTCCCCATCCAACCTGATGGAGCTTGAGAGGCGCTGCAAAGAGGAACGGACCAAACTGCCCAAAGAGAGGTGAGCCAAGCTTGAAGCATCATATTCAAAAAGACCTGAGGCTGAAACTGCTGCCAAAGGAGCATCAACGGAGTATTTAACAAAGGCTGTGAATACTTATGTACATGTGAAGTCTTTTATTATTTATTTATTTTAAAGAATTTTCAAAATAATTATAAAAAAAAATTTCCAGTGTCATTATGGGGTGTTGTGTGTAGAATTTTGAGGGGGGAAAAAAATCCACTTTGAAATGAGGCTGTAACAACAACATTTGGAAAAAGTGAAGCGCTGTGAAAACTTTCTTGGTGTTGACTTGTAGATTGGAAATCTTAAAACCTGTTAATCTCTCAGGTTTTCACTTCTGCATCCGTTATTCAAATAAATAAATAAAAAAAACAACAACTGAGAACTGGATGACTCGAAACGCGCACTAACATGCAACAAGGGTGGGAACTTTTACATGAAGGTTAATTTCCTTTGCAAAAAAAAAGAGCATTGACGTCATCATTTCCTCTCATTGCTTTCTTTAATATCATCATTATTCAATACAGATGTCTGCTTGCTGTTAATATCTGTTCAATGGAATTACCGTTGAAGCACTGCTGACAGCGGTTGAACTGGTTGAGTGGTTTTAGTTCCCTTGCTACAGAAACGGGGACAGTTGAAATGATGGTCTCTACTTACTTTGTCTGGAACTTCGGCCGTCTTGAATCTGTGTAAAGCCAGAAAACAGGTTTCAACACCGTGAAATAATCGCACAGAGTTCGAGACCGTAAAAGCGAGTTTTTCCTTCTGTCTTACCTTATTTTTGCGCACTTTGTGTCAATAGTTGAGTTGCACTGAAATACTGTTCTGTCCCCGGCTGGGCAGAGAGAACAAGGCTTACAACGTGCACTGCTGCCGTCATTAAAAGTTTGGTTTCCACACGGTTTGAAGGAAACTTCACGTCTCGATCCTTCATCATCATATCCACAATTAGGGGTGACTTCAAATCCTACAATAATGAGTACATATTATTATATAAAACATAATACATCATATCATATCATATCATATCATGTCATATCAAACAGTACTGACTGATGGCTCACCTGCTTTTAGATGACACGGAACACATTGTGAAGTAAACCAGTTCCATCGTTTGTCCAGATCAGCGCATTTCTCAGAGTACCTCTTCATGGTCTCCACGCTGCTCTGAGGAGAAAGTGGAGCGTTAAGCATTAGACTTGCAGACTTGCACCACCCACGTCTGTCTGTCTGCCAGCCCACGTCAAATCTCAAAACTAGTATAATTATGACAAATTTTCATTATGTATTTCCCAAAAATATGTTTTTATTTCTGTTACACCAGCTGAAGTTCAGGCATCCAGCAGGCTACGGAGGTTGAAGGCGGACAGATTTAAAAATCAATGGATAAATGACTATCAGAAATAAAATATAACAATATCACATTGGTTGGGAAAAAAAGACATAAAACACAGCGCTGTGAGTGTCTGATTTATAAAATATTCTAACAATAACATTGTATCTAACCCTGAAATATGTGACCAGATAAGCACAAAACATTATAACTACATCAACTATAAAATAAAAATAACTAAAGACGTGTTAAAAAGGAAAGATTTGTGCATATAGAAGTAATTGTCACTTTAAAGTGTCCTCTTTTGGTATCAAAATAAAGCTCTGTTCTCAAAATGAAATCATTAACCTGAAAATAGATAAAACATTTCTTCAAAAAAGATTTCCTAAAAAATGCCACTGAAGGTGTGCTGGCTTTAAAAAAGTTCTATTCTATTCTATTCTATTCTATTCTATTCTATTCTATTCTATTCTACCCATGCTACATCTGGCTTATTCCTCTCAGAAAAAAACACATTGCGATGGGTGTGTTGCAACACATGGACATAAATCTCATTAAAGCATATTTTTCTAAATACTGTCAGAATTTTGCTGGTTTTGGTTTTGCCATCTGACACATGTTCCTCCATGTATTCAGGAGCATTGCTGCCAGGCTCAAACCACACTGCTGTATTTGTGTTGTCATCCTGGTATGATGGAGACTCTTGTTTTGGGGGGCATTATTGAATAACCTACTGAAAATAATATTCAGTTTATGAACTTAAACTTATATTTTATTCAAACATTGATTGAAGAAATAGTGTTAAAGGAATTTTGCTTGGCAGCTATTTTTTAAATACACATTTTTTCAATCTTTTATACCCCCTCCTGGAGTGCACTTGCGTCCCCCCAGGGGTACTTGAACCCCCATTTGAGAACCACTGATATAGAAGATGCAGAATTTAAAAGATTAGAGATAGAAACATCACATGAAGTGATATTTAGGATTTAATTGTTTTTTTTTTGTCTTTGCTTTTAAATTCAGAAATGCTAACTAAATAGCCTTATAGACAGTCTATGATGATTCATGGACTCAGTGAACCCCCTGCTGGCATTACCAAACATGCTAAGAGAAACACCTCTTTGTACATATTTTTCCAGTTCTCAGTCTTGTACAGTTCTAATGAAGCCCAATGAGCACTCCACAGCCTCAACAGGCACTTCTTTAATGAGGGATCATTAAAGATCCTTCAGGTGGGTCCATTCCACAGCACAGCAGATTCTTGCATTGATTTGAAGCATACACTCATGGTCATGGAAAGTTTAAGACTAACGCTGTTTGAAATGTTTCCTCTAACTGTTCCTCCCTTACTTTAATGAGCTGTTACCCAAGATGTCATGCTCCCTCTTTTTAAAGTCAAATATTTAAGTGAAGGGTTTTTTTTCAAGGTTTTTTTTTTTGTCAGTTTAACATATTAAGTGCTCTTCCAAACGGTTGAGCAGCAAGTTAGGGCCTTAAGATGTATACCCCAGCCAGTCAGGAAGGGGGGCTCTAGAAGTTCTGGCTTCACTTGGAATAGCTGTCCATTGTTACTCATAGTCTATGATCCAGTTGCCAAAGAATGAAAGATTGACCTGATCATGGACGTCAGTGCTGCCTAACTGACTGACTGTCACTGAGTCACCTCACAATGGACATAATTTCCTGCTGAGTGGTTTAAGCTTGCAGTTTTTTTAGGTGACGTGACACCAAGCGTGCCCAACCAAGTGACTCACAGTCGAGGTGAAGTCGCATGCTTGCAGCATGATTATGTTCCTGGAAAAAAACCTCTCTGCTTTTGTGGTGCATTTGCACTCTTTTTAACTATGACTGTTACATAGCTTATAGGGCTGTATATAAAACCAGACTGTGCTAATATGCTGATGTACAGTTCGGTCCATAAATGTTTGGACGGAGACAAAGTTTTTGAAGACTGTGTCGGGATGGGTAATCGATAACCAGTTCCTGTTAAGAATGGATTAGAAACAGTTCCATCAATCGAAGCTTAAGGATTCGCTTGTTGATTCTTTATGCCGGAGCGGTCGGACCTTACGTCGTCTATTCTACCCAAGTTATCTTAGCTCAGCAGATTGACAACAGTTTCCCAAGAACTCTGATTCAGGATTTTCCACTTGAAGTTTGACTTAAGAAGCGGTAAAACTGAACACATAAAGACATGAACATTACTCTCTGACAAGAGATTCAGATTCAACACAGTCAACATGTTATACATCTACTAATGGACCAAAAACAATATAGAAAACTTGAAGCTAGCTTGATGATAAAATATATAGAAAATTGTATTGACATGCGGGCCCATAGCATCATAGACAGTATCAAATATGTTTTTTTTTCTGCAACGTCCCCCGCAAGTTCCTGTCAAATGAAGCCAATCATTGGACAGGGCCATTTTGGATATGACATGGACTTTGAGCTTACTTTCTAACAGCTATAGGATGCCTGTCAGTCACGTAAGCTGAGCTCAGCCTCTGATTGGACAAACTCGTAATCCTAATATCTAATAAACCGCTGAGTTAGAAAAAAAAAGATTAACGTTTCAGACCCAAGCCATTATTTGAACCAGGCTGTAATTATGTGTTTTAAAGATGTAAAAGTCTGTTTGTTTGTTTTTTTTTTTTTTTTGGATTGAAGTGTTTGTGACTTACTGTCTTTCTGCAGCCAGCCTCTTGTGGATTCTCCTTGAACAACAACTTTTACATAGGCTTAATTTTTCTCTACCGGATGTTGCCCCTTGATTGCATACATTGATATTACATATAATGATCTCCAACTTTCATCACAAAAAAATATCACAATTACTCTTTGTTTATGATACTAAAAACTCTAAATGTCAAAATACTAACAGGAAATGTTTTTTTCCTAACTGGAAGATAAAAGAAAAGTTTTTTACTTTTTTAAATTTATTCACATCCAGAGATATACAGATCATGTGACTAATTTCACATTTATATTCTAAACTCAAGTTTGATCAGATCACTGCAGAATAACTGCTGCATGTGGGTTGAAATGGACATTGTCACAAACAGCTGAGCCTGTGTTTTAGTCTTTAGTTCTATCACTCGCCTGTTTAGCGTTCTTCTTCTCCTGAATCCTTCAACCACTTTGAATTTGGAAACCCCAAAGCTGAGAGTCTGCACTTCATGTCCACGTCTATTATATAACTATAACTATAATTGGAATGTTTTATTAAACAGGTAAAATAATTTAAAAAAAAACTTGTCAGTGTCAAAAAATGTATAGACCTAACAATACATCAAACATCGTAACCATTGCTAGACTGTAGAACTTTTAAGTTTTCATTAGCTTTGCATTTCTGCAATGAGATTGGAAAGTACCCAGGATCCTCTGGGAGGATGCGGTGATAACCCATGAGACAGCAAATGTCCATGCCACATCAAAAAAATCTGTCAAGAACAGAGTGGATTTTAGTAATCTCGAGGGACAGTGTGTTTCTCTGTCAACCATGTTTAAAACAAGAAAACCATCATTCTGATACAAACTGAGCAGAGAGGAGCACGACTGTTTTTAAAACAGCTGATCCACATCTTCAAAAGAAGGAGGAAATACATTTATATTCATTCAAGCCAAGTTTAGGGGAACAAATTGTTTTTCCTGCCTCTGTCTACACACACATGATCCTCCTCCACTTTTTCCTTCTCCTTGCCAGATGCTTTCCAAACAAACCCCAGAGCTATAAAGAAAGGTAAAAAGGCATTTCTTGAAGGTCTTTCTTTCCATCCTCGGTCAAACAGAAGCAAAGGCTTCTTGTAGTGCTGGGTGAGACTGTGCCTATGTTGTAGGCATCATTTTAGACACATCCCAGTGTTGTAAATGTATTACATATGAAGGAGTTAATGAGACACTGTGACAACTTTCCCTGCAAAACCCTTCCTGCAAAAGATTAAACCCTTCCCAAAGCTGCACAGTAATTTTCTTTGCTATGAGCGCCAAGGGAACTTGGTCAACCTCAGTGTTTTGACTGGAAACAGAACCCACAAATATCCTCTCTTCATGTTTCACTTTCTCACGCTCCTGGTAGGGGAGAACGGGATTGGTTGTCACACTTTTTACAATAGTGTAAATTGCTCAACATCAACAAATCTTTGAATAGTACTTCCTACATTAAATGAAGCTTAAGGTGTTGGCTTGAAATGTGTACCTTTCTCATTTTCAGACTTATTGTAACAAAGAGGTAATTAACTATCAAAAACACTCTGACACATTGTGGTCAATCAATCCGCTCATGGGGAAGGTTGTCACATACTGTGGGGTTGTTTGTCACAATGTTATTTCAATTGGAAAAATCTAAAAAGGCAATAAGGCAGAATTAAATTTGAAATGTTTAGTTGTATTAGCAAGTTGACAAATACATAACTTAAAGCATCGTA
The DNA here is from genome assembly GCA_030710495.1 of Labroides dimidiatus. Classification (NCBI taxonomy): domain Eukaryota; kingdom Metazoa; phylum Chordata; class Actinopteri; order Labriformes; family Labridae; genus Labroides; species Labroides dimidiatus. The sequence goes on along the minus strand of CM061148.1, from coordinate 28,471,633 downwards.
ACACAAAATGAGCCAATGAGGCTTTGAAGCCAAAAGTCCTCCGCCAGAGGCACCACCATTTTGCAGCCCTTCTTTTAAAAAAAAATCTATTATCTTCTTAACTCTTCTTCCTGATGTATCTTACTATTCTTGAAAAAAAAAAAACTATGCAAGACCGGCAGCTGTCAGTCATCATTTAACAAGATGTAAAGCCCCGTTTGTAATGTCTAATAACCAATGAAAAATAAACTTTTCAGAAAAAAAGAGGCAATCGTGCTTGAGTTCAGCACGGAACCTTTGGCCCTCAGTGAACTCTGATCCCAATTTTGTAAATTTCTATACCACAATTTGAGAGACAACGCCCTCTGTTGGTGAGTTATAATGGAGTTACAACCAACCTGTACGACAACTAACCCCATTCTCCCCTCCAACAAACATATGTATTGCACTATTGGACAGTTGTATTTTGCATCTAAGTTCTATGAATATGGTGAATGACACCAATATTAAAATAAAAAAGACGGAAAAAGATGCTGAAAGAAAACACATACAAACATGTACATCTCCTCCTCTAAGACTGAATCCAGGACTCTGTGCCAGCTGGAGGTCACTTGAAAGGCTGATTATTACTTTCAAAACTCCATCCAGTAAAACTTCTGGAGGTCTTCGCCCAAAGGTGACGCATAAAACCGCATCCATCTTTTAGTCCCCTGTAAGTTTGTTGAATAGTTTTTCCATCTTTAGCTGAGGTCTAACAACATCCAAACTGTGGTTTGAGCTATGTTAAATAAACTGTTACTCAAGCAGCAGTGTTCATGAAACAAGGATGAGACAGATTACTGGGAAACATCAGTGAGTAGACTTTAAATTCTTCAGAACTGTGGGACAGGATCCCTGAATATCTATCAGAGAGAAAGAAAATCCAGCGCAGGGTTTTCTGTATAGGAATAAAAAAAAATGCAGGGAAAAAAAGGCAATCAAAGGTTCCTCACAGAGGCTTAACCTTAAACATGGCTTTTAATTTTCAGTTTTTTTTAAGCAATGAATGAGAGAGTTAAGATTGACGACTCTTCTCCAGTCGGTGCTTATATGGTGGCCTTATTACAGCTGATCTGCAGGTAGTGCCACGTCTCCACTTTGAAAGTAAAGGATGATGAGAGGACATGTGCAGCTTCTATCTCTGAGAAGTTTGGCACTTTAATGATCTCACATTAGATCTGCAGCTGAGTGTGAAGGTGACGACTTGCAGCAAGTGGAAACGGCTCTGACGCGTGTGCTGTGTTTCAGGGTGCTACATCTTCCTCACGCTATTTCGTGTAGACACAGTGTAGTGGAAACAGAAAGGGTTAATAACTGTGAACTGCATTTGTCCGTGTCCACATTTTGGCTTCTTTAGCCAACAAAGTCTGTCTCAGCTCCCGACTGGAACAAAGGATTTTAAAGTCATCAAAACTTTCACTTAAAGAACATAAGATTTTAAGAACACCAGCATCTCAATGCTCATTAGAAAACTGAGAATGTGTGAACAACAAAGGACACAGCTCTTTATTATTATTATTATTATTATTATTATTATTATTATTATTATTATTATTATTATTATTATTATTATTATTATTATTATTATTATTATTATTATAAACTACCATGAATAAAGGTTAAAAGTCTTTTGACTGAACGTGCAGTTTACCTGTTTTTGTTTTGTGTTTTTGTCATTTACTGTGGCAAAAGTAACGTCTTGATAAATAATAAATAAATAATCAGTGTATGCAATTTTGGCCACATGAAGGCCTTTTTGTCTGAAGTTTAACCCTTTTAAAATTACATATCCATAACAAAATTGGTTTATCTCTGCATCCACGTGGTCTATTTAGATCATATTGGTGTCATAGTAAAAGGAAAATCTGAGATTTGTTGAGATGTGTTAATATGAGTATATGTGATACTGGTAAAGAGTAAATGAAGATGGCACCCGGCAAAAAAATTATAAAATGTAGGTTCACCAAAAAAAAAAAGACATTTCAGGATGAATATCTCTTTGAAAATGAAGCAGCTGCAGCTCTAAACCTTTATCAGACCAGAGATCAACACATGAACATGATCTCTGCAAAGATTGACTCTGATAAAGTGAAGCTGAACTAAATCAGAGAGGTTTTAGTGCAGAGAGTTCAGGTGAGCTCTCTATAGGCACAGTTTGGCTCCATCTGTGTCATTTGATTTTTTTCATGTACAAAACTATAGATTTCATTTGTCACTAATGAGGATCAATACATCCAAATACAACAGTTTCTGGCAATTTCATACAGAAGTTTTACACCTTTCATTTGGTGAAGCTCTTTCTGTGTTTGTGATTTTTTGTCCTCTGTCTCTCTGATACTTTGCTGTAGAGAGATTTGGTTTATATCATGTGAATCTGTGGAGTCTCTGCTTTCATCTGAGGCGTTGATCTTTTGTTCAGCATGTAGTGATAGATCCAGGCTGACACAGTGGAGCAGTGCAGAGTCTGATTCATTTAGTTACTTGAGTAATATAAGTCTATGACTTCCTCCTACTCCTTTTGGAACATGTATCATGCAACACATGCTGCTTATGGCAGGCAGTTTGCCTGTTTTGTTTATCTGGTTGTTTGTGGACACGTGCTGTCCATGTTTTCTTTTTCTTTGTTTGCTATGCATGCTCGAAATAAATAAATAAATAAATGAGCTGTGTTTGTGGCATGTAAAAAAGGTTTATATAGCCGTGTAGCCCGTGTCCTGCTGTTTAATGTAATGTGCAACATCACTGTATTCTTTTGTGATAAGTTTATTATTTCATGCTGTGTTTGCTGAGTGACATCAAAGTCCCCCAGTTGGAGGACCCTTGCGTTCAAAGGGTTAATCTCAGAAACAAAGCGATGCTGTGCTTTTGAACTCAGCTGTCTTAACAAAGAAACAAACCTGCTGTTCTGTGTTTGCACCCGTTGTTCAAGCTGCTTTTTTTTCAAAATCTTTTATTTTCACAACTCGATAAAAATCTGTCACACACATGAACTTTCTCAAAACACTGAAATAATGCTTTAAAACATGAAGTGGAAACAGGTCTAAAAGCTGCAGCATGCTAACATTTACAGCACATACAGTAAAGTACAAACACATGAGAAGCTCTCAGTCTGATTACTTGTGTGTGACTCACATCCTCATGACAACAGTCACACTGTCAGGATCCCTCCTTAAAGCTGTTTTATTGCACAGTCCTGTTCCCTCCTCTGACCTCCTCCATGTTCCTTACAGTCAAAGTGTCCTCAGCTCAGGCTCATAGATGGGATAATCTTACCTTATATGGGATTCAACTGACTTTTTTTTTGTTTAATCTCAGAGGCGGTCAGTTTGTGTTGAACTTTGCTGAAGGAAACTCCCACTGCCCTTATTCTCCCCTCTTGGTGAAACAGGATAAATGACTGTCCTGAAAGGTGTTATAGGACTGTTTGACTTTTCATTTGAAGGAGCAGTTCTCAGTAACTGTGGATGAAAGAGTCCAGACAGACACACAGTAACAGTATGGAGGTCCGTCCCTGCTCTGTACTTGCTCCACCGCTCCTCTTCTGACCCTGTGATGCTTTAATGTGCAGAAAAAAATCAGCTGTTACACTGGTTGGCCTCATGAGGGCGCAATCAGCCTTGCTCAAACTTACTGAGTTGAGTTTGGTGAAAATGACCTACAATAAGTGAAAGGATCACTGGTACAGTGATAATGAAAGAGGGGAGCTACCTCTGCAGAGGAGCTGTTTGACCACAACCCAATGAGATCCTGCTCTCACCGTCATTATCGTTTTTCAAGCCTCGATTCAGGAAGAAACGCCGTTGAAGTGTCGTAAATTTGAAGGGTAGAGAGAAGAGTTCATGACTTCAGTTTATCATAATATCCGTTTTCATGAACAGTGTTTTTTACATTCATTGTAATCATTTGGAATGTTACAGCCTCAAAGTTTTTTGCTTGATATCATAAAATGTAAAAACAACAACAACACAGAAATGGACGCAACCGCAAAGCTCAAGCGACCTTTTCTTTAAGGCTGATTTGAAACTGTTTGTACTTGTTCATTAAGGGTTAAATGACCTCTCATCTTCATACAGTGGAGATCTTTCATTTCATTTATCAGCCAGAAAACGGCAGGAGAAAGTGAAACTTCAAATGATCAAATTTGATATGAAGTCAAAGAAGCCGTACAAAGAGGAACTTCTGGGTGAGGTGTCTGTGTGTGTGTGTGTGTGTGTGTGTGTGTGTGTGTGTGTGAGGCTCAGATGTGGGAGGTGTACAGGTAGGTGCTGTTGATGCTCCAGTCAGGGGGGAAGTCCTGCACTGCGTGACCTTTGACATGTCTCTGCATGGCCACCAGGCTGCTGCAGAACTCCCGGCACACGTTGCACTGATAAGGCGCCGCCCCGCCGTGAGTCCGCAGGTGCTTAATCATGGCCGAGTAATCCCGCGAGCGCTGACCACAGAGACGGCACTCGAATGGTTTCTCTCCTAAAAGCAGAGAGAGGAGGAGAGGAGGAGAGGAGGAGAGGAGGAGAGGGGCAGGAAGGAAGGAAGTTTGGGGGCAGATGAGAGAAGGCCTCATGGCTCTTATCTTACGTGTCTATTTTTATCTCACTGAGTTACTTGATGGCAGATTATTCAGCTGCGTTCCTCTTCATAGAAAAAACTATCCTAAAATTAACCAACCTGGTCCACTGAAGTGCAATTATTCACAACCTCGTCATAATTTCTTAACTTTAAAACACATTTTAGAATTCAAATTCACTTCACAATTTCATCTCAAAAGCTTCACAAACAGTCGTGAATTTTTATGAAACTGTCGACTTTTCTCAGTAATGTTGCTCACTGTAGCTGCATGTTCACCACTGATCAATGAAGTCTGCCTGTGGGTTTGTTTCTAGCACTGAAGACGCCAACACAATAACACCTGATATATTTACCTCAAATATGCAAAAAAAACCTGGCACAGTCTGAAAAGTTAAACTAAAATTTGTTGGGCGAAGGGGAATATTAAAAAAGATAGTCTTCCTAAACGTCCAGCTGCCAGTGAGCTCTGGAAAAACGTTTGATGGCTCACCTGTTGCTGTCAGTGTGAGCAGATTTTAATCAGTTTATCTATGTTTGGCTCAGATGTGCTGTCAGCAGCATCCCTTCATGCATGAACGTTGATGCTAAAGAGAAAAGATGTGCTGTGGCAAACCACTGAGCAGCAAACTCTTTATGCTACTCTTTCTCATCACAGTTCTGATTTCTCTGACTCTGCTGACAAACCTCAGTCTGTAGTTTCTATTCTACCACTGTGCAATCATCTTTTTTCTTTTAGTAAAATGTGACAGCTTACAGTATGTTATCTGAAAGTAAGTGAGAAGATTATTTATAGGTTTTTCTGTAAGGGCTTATTGTGATAAGGTCTCTGAGGTTGTTGACCTGTGAAATAAATCAACCAATAAGAACTCAGCAGCACCACAGGACTCAGGAACTGATTTTTTTTTTTTTCATAGATGGATGTATCTATAAACTTTGTCCACTATATTTGTCTTTATCCGCAGCTAAACATTCCAACATCTGAGTGAAAGGAAAATAAAAAATACCATGTAATCAAAATAATAACTCATTTCTAGAGCACAACAGGATGAAAATCTTGTTACCGGTGTGAACTCGGTGGTGTGCGTCCAGTTGATGTTTCAAACTAAACTTCTTGAGACAGAGCGGGCACTGGTACGGTTTTTCTCCTCTGTGCTCTTGTCGGTGGGATTGTGGTTCACACGGCAACACTTCGGTCTTTCCACAGAAACTACACACTCCTGTTTTAACAGCAAGGTGGAGAAACAGATGGAGGTGTGAATATTGTGGTGAACCTGTGTGGCCTGGATGTTCCCCTTTATATACATATAATTTGCACATATATATATATATATATATATATATATATATATATATATATATATATATATATATATATATATATATATATATATATATATATATATATATATATATATATATATATATATACATTCAATGTTTTAGGAAAAATACAGAAATATTTTACATTAAAAGCCAGATTTTGGTTTAAATTCAATTCGGATTCAAACAACTTTATTAATCCCTCCTGGTGCAGTTAGTGTGGAACAGCTCGTACACAAAAGAAGAAAGCAACACCAACAAAGACAAATGACGTCTAAGCAATAAATGACTTTCAAAGGAGTTAAAAACATAAAGAGATCTAAAAGAGACAATGATGCCGTACAGACCCAAAAAGTGTTGAGCAGCTAAAACTCAGCATCAGGTTTTAACACACAGTCCTAACTCGTTGATAAACCTAAACTAGGCCTAACGATTAACTCATTTTTAATATTTCAATTGAAAACAGAAATTTTCCGGTCATCAGAATCTGTTTTCAACAGGGGACACATTATATAGGTTATATAGATCTAAACTGATTTTAAAAGCTACAATGTGTCAATGAAATATTTATTATTTGGAATCTGATTAACTGGTAATATCTGTTTTATTCTCCAGTGTGATGTGCTGTACTTTTGGGTTTTGAGTGAGTCATAAGAATAAATACATTAACACTGAACATGTCATAGAATCAGAAATGTCTCAAGTACGTTTAAAAGCCCATCATTTTTCATTGTTAGTTAGCATCCTGTTGCACACAACAAATACAGTTAGTTGGGTTTTTTCCCTCCCTGTTTTTGCAAAGATCTTTGCAGCCTGTACGAATGGTAGTGATTCTGAACAGAAAGGTGTGATGTTTGAGGTTTAGTGAGCATGTGTGAAGTTCTCTGACCCTATAGTTTTTTTTTTTTTTTTGAATGTTTCCAAAGTAAACACAAAGGCCTGTATAGTGTAGACAGGATGCTGAAACAAGAGGAGGGGCGGGGGGGAGGTCTGAAGTGGGGGAAACTGAGTGAAAAGAGTCAAACACCACAACAATTGAAAACTCACCACTGCTGAGATGTGTTGCCTTTAGCATGTTTCCTGTCCAATATTTCTGTTTTCACTTTACAGCACCCGCGGTCTCACAGAGACAGTGCCTCTTTATTTATTTAATTATCTTTGACCAATTATAAATATTTTCAATGGTAAGAAAAAAAAACTGAACTGATATTTAAACAATTAATTAAGTATTATATATGGGAGTCATGTTATTTGCATATAAGCAGCTATATGTATGTAAATAGAGCGTATAATATATGTAATATAAGTAGATGATAAGAGGGATGATATTAAGTCTACACTTTGTGTACAAGCAGCTTATAGTATTTTATATCCTTTTTTGTTATGGGGAGAATTTATTGACTCTTATTTATTTATTTATTTTTTTTTTTTGGGGGGGGGGGGCATCTCTTGTCTATGATGACTATTTCTGTTTTTTTATTTCTTTTTGCATGTTCTAAGTCAGATATTCAATTCAAGTCAAGATGCTTTTCTTATTCTCCTCACCTTTTCTCCTTTTCTTTCTCTGTCTTTCTTTCAAATATCAAATAAGAGGTACGTTATTTTTAAGAGTTTCTATAAAAAAGTATGCTGCTAAGCTAAGCAGCTTTTACAAAAGTTCCACGGTTCACAGTGATAATAAATATCAGATAAGCTCTTTTTTTTTATCAGCAGGGTTATACTCCGCTATCATACCCACACACACACACACACACACACACACACACACACACACACACTGCTACCAGTAGCTCATTTGTCTGTTCTGTATGTTGCAGTACATACAGTAAAGCGTGTATCGCTCTGTATCTTAACCACAGTTTACTGCTCCTGCAGCACCGGAGCTCTTGAAACCACAACTGTCTTTATCACTTTCCATTGCGTAGCTTCATGCAGCGGGGAGTCTGTCGAAGTGAAGGGTCACGGCAGAAACCTTCTTCTTATCTTCTTCAACTCATCACTTTACATCAGATAAAAGCTTCTACTGCTGCCACCTAGCTGTATGCTGGAAATATTTTCCTTAATGTGACGTTATCAAGAGGTTTTTGTTTTTAATGTTTGTCAGGTTTTTACCTGAGGCTGTGGAGGCTGGATCATCTTTGATGCTGGTGCTGCAGTGTGGGCAGGTTTTAACCCTCTGAGTGCTGGATCTGGCTTCCTCCTGGAAACTACAGAAAGTAGTTACAGTACATTTTCTCAGATGCAAAAGACATCCCAGTTGAAAATACATATCAAACCCTTACATAACTTTCACTTCTAACTTTATATTCCCAACCATGAAACATTTATGAACCTCGTTTCAGGTAAACATGAATATGACCTTTAAATGGAACAAACATTGTAATTGCGTGACACCGTGACAAAAAGTGATTTTCCAAAGAAGATCATGAATATTTGAATAATTTCTGTCTGGTGCAGGAGAAGCAGGTCAAAATTCTGAAACTGTATTTCAGTGGGTGGAAAATTTTCAATGCAGCAAGGGAGGGGAGAAATTTAGGGGGGTCCCCTCGGCACACTGTTTGGTTACGATGAGTCGAACACTGTACAACACGCAGAGACTCGATAAAAGGAGGTAAAACACCTCAAAAGTTAAGTGAGTTTCACATTATCCAGCAAGACAAAAAGGAAACCGATTAACTCATTCAGAATTAAATCAAAGTCTGATTTGTTTTAATCCAACAATTATCATGAAATTGTAGAATTGTAGATCACCTCGACTGTTAGATGGAAAGTTTGTACTTTTGGTGTCAGGAGTGTTTGGAAACTTGGATTATGTTTGATCAAACAGAGTCTGTCACATTAAAACTGTCAGGAAAGGGTTAAAAGGTGAAACCACATCAGTTGGAAAGTTCGAGGCTCTATCACATCAACACAAACTGCAGTGAGTCAGGTAGAGGAGCTGTCGCAAGGGAACAGTTAAGCAGATCGGGGGATTTGAAAATGACTGTGTGAGAGGAAAAACAAGGAAAATGTGACTGAACTGATAAACAGAGTCACCAAAACCACGTGTGAGAGCCGCCTCACCTCGTCTGTTTGCTCTGAACGGCCCCTCTGAATGCTCTCTGCGTGGATCTTTTTCTCTTCAACAGGCCTTGCTTAATGATGCTCCCCACCCCTCTGGAGCCGGGGCGCTGGTTCTGCGTGTAGCCCGGATGAAAGGCTGAGTAACCCATCACAGAGCTTTGAAAATGGGAGCCAAGCAGGGGGAACAAGTGGGGAGTGAAGAGGGGGTACTTGTTTTGGGGTTGATGAAGGTGAGCTGAGTACTCGGCTATGTGTCTCAGGGAGCTCACAGAGCTCCACATGTTCGTGGGGAAAGTCCAGGGTGGCGAGAAAGATGAGCCGCTGCTGGCAGGCCTGATTATGACACTGTCTCTGCCGTAGGACTCAGGGGACACGTTCTTTTTTTTTACTGGCAGTCGAGAAATGTTGTGGGGCTTTGTTGGATAAGAGGGCGAAGCTTTCTCCACCATGATGCTGCAGCCTTCCTCTTCCACCAGGGAACACTCTTGTCGACATTTCTCTTCTTTAACTTGACAATCTTTTGGCTTTTGAGCCTCCTCTCTTTCTTCTTCTTCTTTGTCATCTGAGATTTCTTCTCTTCTGTCTCTGCAGTGGATGTTGTCCAGCTGCTCCCAGCACTGCTCCTCCAGTTGCTGCATCTCCAGCAGCTGAGCAGCTCTGAACAGCAGGTGCAGGTCCTCTTCAGAGACCTCCAGAGTCTGTGTGTAGGTGAAGTCCAGAACCTGCTGGAAGGTGTGTGGTGAGAAGTATTCAAGGGAGCAGTGAACTGGGCTGTCTGCGTCTCCCTGTGCTAGCAGCTGTGCTAGTCTCCTGCTAGCACAGGCCAGCACCAGCCGATGAGCTTGAAAAGTTTGATTCTTTACTGAGATGATGGCATCACAAAGAGACCCAGAGCGACGGAGGGCGTTTGCCTGCTCCAGGAAGTGGAAATACTGATTGTTGTTTATTCGGATCATTTCTGAGGAAAGAGATAAAAAATATGACAAGAATTTTGATAAGAGTAGAAACACGAAAAGAGATGCTGTGAGATAAAGCCCGTACAATGGCTGTGTCTCAAATCACATATTTCTGCATTTACACTTTCTATTTTGAGTACATGAGTGTGTTCATACGGACAGTTGGAAAAGAACGCTGTGCACTTTGATTTCTCACTCAAAACGGACAAAAAGTTGATTGTGAAACACTGGACACTCCCAGTGTTGCCACAGTTACCCTGAACTAAGTAATCTGCTTACAGATTACTCCTTTAAAAGTAAATTAATCACTTTATTGATTACTTGAATTTAAAAGTAACTAAATTAGATTACAAGTTATTTTATTAGTTACATTCAGCAGCAGAGTACCCACCAATACTTAGTAGAGCGGGACAATTTGGCAAAATTGTGCAATTTGTGACTATAATGACTAATTGAATGACTATATGCTTTGTAATAAAGTAACGTAGAATTTGCACTTCATAATTAAAAACCAAAAAACATAAAGTTAGTGCATTTTGAATTTGGTGCACCACAGTACTGTTCCGTTAAATTATGGCTTAAAATTATTATTTGTTTTAAATGCTTTGTTTTAGGCTGTAGCGTTGAGCCTGTATTTGTAAAAAATAGATAAATAAACTAATAATAATAATAATAATAATAATAATAATAATAATAATAATAATAATAATAATAATAATAATAATAAATAATAACAAATAAAAATAATAATAATGATAATAATAATAATATGATAATAATAATAATAATAATAATAATAATAATAATAATAATAATAATAATAATAATAATAATAATAATAAAATATAAATAAATAAATAAATAAATAAATAAATAAATAAATAAATAAATAAATAGCTGATATTGGAGTGTGGGCCCACATAATCCCCAGTGTCCTGGTCGGGGCACCCCTGTCTAAAAAGCCTGAACCCACCCCTGCTTGTCAGCTCGTACCTCGTTGCAGTAGCCTACGTTCTGTTGCTCTGCCCATCAACAGATGGATTCATGTTGAACGGAGGGTCCAGCTTATTGAACAGAGAGAATAGAGAGAGTAACAGTGAAAGACGGGACTGAACTTTTCCCCTGGTAGAAGTCAAACAGCTTCTCAAGCATTTATGTCCATGCAGTCAGCCGCACTCTCTCCATTTTAAAGCGTCACGTCTCCCTCCCCGCAGTCTGTATTTACAAACCATGACCCATCCATATCACCAAAAAGAGATTTTCCTCTGCAGTGTGGAGTTTTCTTAGAAAACCTGATATTTATTTCTTCACTTTCTAAATCTAAAAATGATCAGGGTAATTATTTTTTTAAGAGTGGAAGGTTTTACACAGGTGTGTCAGTCTTACTTCTAATAATCTGCAGGTGAATAAAAAAGTGTCCCAGCTTTGTAAATGTTTCAGTGAAAGATCTGAAGCAAACTGCCAGCACAGAGTGAACAAAACAGTGACTGTATTTCCAGCTAGAACTTATCTCTCTTCTCCCTCCATTGCTGTTTGAGGTTTGTGTCGCTGGCCGCTTGGCGTGTGTTACACGAGAGCTTTCTGATCCTGAAAAACCTGACACACATACTTTTTTTTACAAAAGAAAATGACAAAATTAGAAACGAGCAGTGACTTGTATAAGTAACTTGAATTACAAGTTTGGAGGTCGTAACACATTAGATTACTTGTTATTGGAAAAAATTGTCATATAGAGCATTTGCACTGATGTCACGATTTGGTTAATTACCCGGATGCGCGGCCATATTGGAGGTAAAGGAATGTAAATATTGGATAGAGGGAGCTATAAGAGCTCAGTAAGGTATGATTTTAAGATGCTGCCATATCCGCCAACAAATGTGGAAAAACGCACAGAGTACACTGAAACTTATCTTGAAGGACTCGTCCAGAAAGACAACAAGAGAGACATTTTGAAAAACTACGCCCAAGAGGTGAGAGAGAGCCGTACGAGGAGCTAGCATAATCTCCTCTGTTCTTCAGACAGCTGTTTTCACTTCTCACCCCCAGCTGCAATAATTTTTTAGTAGTTGAAAGTATTTGAGATGTTTTGCTTGGTTTGACCAATTAGTGCAGCAAAGTGCACTATTTTGTGCGACAATAATCCTGTATACCTATGCACTCAGTTCTGTTCTGCTGTGAGGGTGCCTCCAACATGGCTGATCACAAGTTGATGACATCACATCAAAACACTCTATTAAAGAAAAGCGTTACCGGCATCTCTGGACACTTCTCACACTCAATGGTCGCCATCTTGGCTGCGTAGCAAAAGGGACAGGAACAGGTCAAATGATGGATGACGGTTAATGAATACCAGAAGAGCAACTGGGAAGTTGAACAGATTTGAAGTGCGATCATTTCCAGTGAGTGAGGAGCAGCAGTTTCTGATTTGAGACAACACTACCCTCTAAGATTTTGTGCACAGTTGGGTTGTTATCAGGGTTTTGACATCTCTGTTAGTTAAATGCTGAAAGAGGTGTTTGTAAATCAGAGATAAGGATTAGTGAGTGGTTAAAGTTTCACTGTTTTTCCTGTCTAAAAATGAGAGCTGAGAGGGCAGACTAGGCCTGAGGTTAGTTTATTCACACATATTCTGGTGCAGTAACAAACTGAATTTTGAATCCCGACACTGATAGTTTTTGGTTTTTAAAATGTTGTTCATATGGTGACACAATTTCTATCTTCATAAAACTGTTTGAATTTAGACTCCTAATTCTGATTAAAAACTTAAATCAGTCACAAGCCTGTCTGATATCGCATCTGAACGTCTGGTTAGTTTGTGGAAATGTACTCAGTTTTGTGAAAGCTTTGATATTCAGCACTGACAGAGACAGTCTGAAGCCACAAAAGCCCTACCAAGCATACGAAACCATGACTAATGACTGTAAACCAGAGTAAACATGAGTAAAGCTTGAACATCAATAACAATAAGACCATATTTGGGTGTGAGAAATATTAAATGCAAGACTGTTCAGGGGTGGAATATGTAAATATGTAAGTATGTTGCAAGAATATTTGGATTTTTATGTCTAAAAGCGAGAATACATGGATGAAAATGCTGTCGCAGTTTGCCGAAACTACCGGAAGTCTGAGAAGTTGTCATGTTCACACAGTCTGAAGTCTGTAATGAACTTTAATGATTATACAGTGTGTGTGTGTGTGTGTGTGTGTGTGTGTGTGTGTGTGTGTGTGTGTGTGTGTGTGTGTGTGTGTGTGTGTGTGTGTGGTTGGTCGCTGCTGCAGAGGTCACAAGTACTGCAAATGCTGTTTTTTTTCTGTACCACTGCAGCGTTTAATCAACGGTGACTGTCGATGGAAAGTAGATGTGAAACAAAATGACATTTAGAGTCGTCTTTACTGGAATTCTGATTTGATATGTAAACGCATATTAACGCCTATTCAAAATTTCCTTTTCACTGCGCATAAAAAAAATTATAATTGTTAAAGCTAAGATTTAAAAAGAAGTTGCTGTAAAAAACATGTATTTTAATATGATGATTTTTTCAAATCTGAATTACTTGATCACATAAAGCTGAAAATGAAAGCGACCAAAATGGAACTTTATAGGTTTAGAATTTGTTTCTCTCTCTCTAATAATAAAAATAATAATTATAATAATGCTTCATATTTTCATTTTTGGTGCACAGGATTGAAAACGTGATAAAAATTATCACCCAAATCAAAGAGGCATCACTTTAGCGAGGCTCTTTGTCTGCATTTGTGAATAAAAAGTAGTCTTCATCCGTCTCTGAGATCTCCGCACCCGCTCGATCAACACTGTGAAATGATGTGGACGCAAAAACAAACAACTAAATGCTTTGGCTGGTGTTGCAAAATCCTGTGCTAATTATTTATATATATATATATATATATATATATATATATATATATATATATATATATATATATATATATATATAGTATGTGTGTATATACATATATATATATATGTGTGTGTGTGTGTGTGTGTGTATATATATATATATATATATATATATATATATATATATAATATTGAGTAGGAGTTAGATCTTACAGGAATTACTATGATAACAGCAATGATGATGATAATAATAATAACAATAACAGCAGATCATTATCACCACCTTTGTAAGAAACAATTAAATGCTCTTGACGGGGATGTTCATTTTTATGTTTAAACATGCGTGTTGTTGTATTTTGGAGCCTATAGTCAAACACCTGCGCTACATTTGGAGATCTTCAATCTCACACTGTTGTGGTGCCCAAAAAGCAATGCTTTTTGAAAGTTTTGCATTGACATGTCCTCCAAATTTTATCTTCTATTGCATTATATGCTGCTAAATAATTTGTTAAATCCTTTCCAACCCTGTCCACATCTTTCATATCTCTGCAGCCTGGCTTGTGCAACAATGTAATTCTCCCTGATGCTGCTCAATCTGACAGAGCGCCTTCGCAGAGATACAAATAGCACAGTCTTTGAGCTCTTTGCAGTGCTGTATTCCTCCGTACACAGGGGATGATGTGCATGCATGCATGCATTCTAACATCCTTACATTGCACACATGATGAGCTGAGAACACATCTCCTGCTCATATGTAAAGAGCTGGAGTCAGAAGACAACCTGAAGCCATGTGCTGGAGAACATCAGCAGCGGTATGCTAGGCTGTGTTCACAGCAGATCAAATGTGAACAATGTTAAAGTGCATTTGTTCGTGGTTTCCTCAGAAGCTAGCGAGCTCTGTGTGACACTTACCTTTTCAGTGAATATTTTCCCTGAAGAGTGAGGATCAACCTTGCATCATGACTGTGAAGACACTCGTAAAGTGACATGTCTGTCTGGGCACAGACTTTGGTGAGGGACGAGTGGTTTCCTTTTTATCATCACGGTCCCTCCTCTTCATCTTTTCTCTCTCTTATTGGTTCATCTCCCTGTATGGCTCTGAATTAGCTGTTTTTTGAAATAAAAGATGAAAAGATGATGACTTTTCCCAAATCCATACAGTTTATTTTGTTTATCCATTTAGCTCAGGGCAGGACCGTAAAAATTGAACATTTGAAGTTCTCTAATTGTTGCTCAAAGTAGGCAGTTTATGTAAATACTGCATGACAATCCTAAACTAAATACAAATCAAACTAAGACAGACTGTTCTGAAAATCATTTCTTTTGTACAGCTATAAATCTCTTTGTGTGTGTGTTAGAGAGAGAGAGGGACAGTGTGTGTGTGTGTGTGTGCTCGTTAGGGATTGAGAAAGAGGGAGAGAAATGAGGACAGTCAGGTTTAGAGATATTCGCGGCCCCGCTGGGGCTGCATACCTGTACATGCTGTAATGCTGGTCACTTCTTTAATATACTGTTCTGTGCTGAGACAAACAACCACTTCAAAGACCCTGATCTGGAACAGGAAGCATACAGACAAAAAGTCGGTGGTACTGATATGTAGGGCTAGGCTTCACTGAAACCTACGCCTTTTAAATAGAAATATCTGCTTTGTCCTTTTAGATATGTCAGAGCATGGTGTGAAAACCTGTAAAAATAGGCCAACCGTACAGCGCTGGTCAGTTTAGTAGACAGAGTACGATGTGACACCTGTGTTTGCTTTAAATACTTTGGCTGTCAGAACTAGCTGTTTCTCAAAGCCTTCTTTTGTAGACGGTGGTTTGATAAAATTCTGCATTGTATTACATTTTTTTTTCTCATCTCATCCTTTTAGTTCTACATTTGTTCACTGATTTTTGTTCTAAAACTGAAATAAGTATCCCTGATGTTCAAATCAGTTCAAAGCACCCCCATCACACACTGTACTTGAGGAAGTGAGCCTTAAAGGTGATGGTTTGACCCCTCTTCAACAGATGATCAGGGTAAATTTTGGAAAATTCTGAACCCCCAAATTTTCCGAAATCTGAATGAACTCAATTCATTTCACAAATATAAAGTGATAACACAAGGTGTGTGTTTGTTTTGGAAATAAATGGAGATCAGATCTTCTTTTTAACACTACTTTTCTTTGTTCGAGACAACTTTTTACTGGATGCAATGTGATAAAGTGAGGTATTCATCAACAGTTATGTAGAGCTGTTATTTGAAATGTGACAACAAGCAAACTTTGTCAGTTTGTACTGGAGTTTAGTAGTCAGCTAGTAGCCGGAGATAGCGCTGCTGGTAGCCCAGTGCTCTGAGCTAGCTAGCTGAGTTAGCTAACGTAACCACACTCTTCATTTTATTGACAGACTCTCAAGTTTGATCAGATCACTGCAGAATAACTGCTGCATGTGGGTTGGAATGAACATTATCACAAACAGCTTGTGTTTTAGCCTTTAGCCTGTGATCTATCACTCTCACGTTTAGTTTTTTCTTCTTCTCTTCTGTCCTTTTTCAGTCTGTCAGTTCAGCTCCAGTCTCCACCATCACTACTAAATAAATCAGAAATCATTTTCAGCAGAGAAAAACACAGATATCTAGTCTCACTACTAAACTTCATCAACAGGCTTGGTGATGTCATGGGGACTTCGACGTGCTGTAAATCAATCCAGTCCTGTCCGAACCAGTTGGGAAGCTACTGTATTAGTGCCGACAGTACTTAGAAGCTAAGGTGGAAGACATTCCCATCAGGTGTTGGTTGAGACCTAAACAGAGCTTGAAGAGAGTGTTTTTTAGACCCACTATCACCAGTAGGCAAGAATGACATTTGAAGTCAATCTTAATGTTTGTCTCCCTGTTCTGGATCTGCAAGTTTTGCTTTTAATGTTGGGTGTTGTAGAGCTTAAATATTCATTTATTTTCAACAGAGAGTCCCTTGACAAAATTTTGACGCAATGAGTGAAATAAAATCTTATTAAAATCATGTGAATTTCAAATGAACAGACAATCCACATATAACCACCTCTTTAAAATAATGGCAGAGCCCCACAAGTTCATTATTTCACACATGCTGTTTAGGCTGGAAGAAAAATGTCGATCACAAACTGAAACAAAAACTTGATAGCAGTTGCAGACAGCCCCCCCCAACTTACACTTTCCTTTTTGACAGCTGTGATCCTAAGTTGCTGGCAAATTTCAAATATGAAGCAGATGGCAGTACATCTGAATAATAGAAGAGAGTGTAAGCCCATGTAAAAGCCCTTTGAAGTCACACCTGGTATGAGTACAGGAGCTGCAACTGGATGAAAAGACTGCTACATAAATTCTGTTTCCTCATCATTAGTTTGTTTTCTCTTCTTAAAATTGTAAATGGTGAATGGTCTGTATTTGTGAAGCACCTTGTCGAGACTTTAGACCACTCAAAGCCACATTCCTGTAGTGATGGCAGAGGCTCATTTCTAAAGCACCATCAGTACAAACTAATCTCATTCACACACCAACAGCCCAGCCGTGGGGGTTAAGTTGCCACAGTCATTGTAAAAATATTCATTTACACATTATTTTCATTTCTAGAAGTCTGTCGAAGGGTGAAGAGTTGAGAGTCATCAGCTTAGCTGTCAGTACATTTGTGGGAGGTAAGCTTGATTCCAATTTGACCAAACTTGACTATAAAGTACTGTGAGCCTTTAAACATTCAGATTATTTTTGTTATTCAGATGTATTCTCTCGTTGATCCTTTACTCACAGCGGTAGCACCAGCGCTATATTGACCCTGGCCAAAGTGTTGTTACCGTTTGTTCAATCAGAAAAAAATCACACAGCATTGGAAACCTCAGAATTTTCCCTTTCCAGTTATATTTGAATCATAACGATAATCACAAACATGTGATGTTGCCCTGCAAAGCAAAACACCGGAAACATTGTAAAAGTGCTAAATGGCTTCTGATTACCATGACTCCTCCAGTTTTTGCCCAATAAAAAAACTCCCACGCCAACAGAGAGCTGAGAAGCGGTGTGTTTCTTCTTTTAAACACTTCTATACCATGTGCAATAATCATTTACCAGATGTTAAAAATTAAAGTTTTCGATTCGACTCGAAAAAAGGGCCAACTAAGCACTCAGACAAGGGGCATTTCCAAATATGTCAAGATGACCATGTTTAGCCACAGGGGGTAAAGGGTTAAACCATGAACCAGTTATGGTCTGAGGGCAGGTGCTCTCTACTTTCAAGAGAAGGCTGAAGGGACTTTGCTGACCCACCAGTTTTAAACATGCACTCCATATACAAAGGCTACGGGCCTCGTCCAACCTGTTGCTGATTCAGTTTCCATTTCACGCATGTCTTCCACCTCGCTCTACAACCCACACTTCCTCCCCCTCTTCACCTGGCCAGTCCGTAGGCCAGAAAATGAACGTCATCTCGCTCAGACTGAGGTCACCACAACTAAGTTTCTTTTTCATTAGTAATTAGCCATTAAAACAGGGTTTTACGTCTCGTCTAACAATGATCGACAGCTGCCAGTCTTGTGTGGATTTTTCAAGAATAGTAAAATACATCAGGAAGGAGACTTAAGAAGAGATTAGACTGTCGAAAGAAAAAAAAAAAATCAATTGTCACCTGCTTCAATGGCTGCACAATGGTGGCTCCTGTGACGGAGGTTTTTTGGCTTCAAAACCGTACAGTGATAAAAGGCCACTCTGTCCATTCTGTATAAAGTCTATGGTCCAGTCCAATAAATGCCAGAAAAGTTCCCCAAAAACATAACTTAAGAGTAGGCTTCAAACTTTTCTTTATAATAAAAGCTTTTGGCTAAAACTGCCAGGGAACTTGATACACCAAACTCTCTCTCTCTCTCTCTCTCTCTCTCTCTCTCTCTCTTTCTCTCTCTCGCTCTCTCCATGCATTCATGTCTCCTTGATGCATGTTATCAAAGGGACTGTGAGGACTTTCTAAGTGATCTTGAAAAAGCCTCACTTCTAGATATCTTCCTGATCATAATCCACAATTTAAAATGAGATTATCAGCTCCAAAAAAAATTTATTTATAAATGCTATTTCTTAGCTTTCTGTTCATGTCAGACAGGGCCAGATCAATTTACGGCACATCAAAGTCCCCATGACAACACCATGCCGGCTGATGAAGTTTCGCAATGAGAAGTGAGATCTGTGTTTTAATCTGCTGAAAAATGATATCTGGGATTAATTTAGTAGTGATGGAGGACACTGGAGAGGAGCGGTCAGGTCAGACAGAAAAAGGTAACGTTATCTCTGCCTTGTAGATAAGCAGGACATAAGGATTCGCTAACATTAAATGTGAGCCTAAAGATATGTCTCAGGTCACCAGGCTGCCAGTAGCGCTAAATATAGCCAGTTATGAGACTACAATAGAAACTACAAACTAGAAAACTGTGAACATAATATAATGATTTGCAAAACCTCTTTAACCATTTTTAACCATTGATTGTCTTTGCATGGGTTTGAACTTGCACTTGTAGATGTAGTGATGAACTGTGTTAACTGACAATGGTTTTCTGAAGTCTTCCTAAGCCCTCGTGGTAATATCCTTTACACAATGATGTTGGTTTTTAATGCAGTGCTGCCTGAGGGGTCAAAGGTCACGGGCATTCAGTGTTGGTTTTCAGCCTTGCTGCCTACGTGCAGAGCTTTCTCCAGATTCTCTGAATCTTTAGATGATATTATGGACTGTAGATGATCAAATCCATCAATTCTTTGCAATTGCAGTTCTTAAACTGTTGGTCTATTTGCTCACGCAGTTGTTCACAAAGTGGTGAACCTTGCCCCATCCTTGCTTGTGAATGACTGAGCCTTTCAGGGATGCTCCTTTTACACCCAGTCATGACACTCACCTGTTTCCAATGAACCTGTTCACCTGTGGAATGTTCCAAACAGGTGTTTTTGGAGCATTCCTCAGCTTTCCCAGTCTTTTGTTGACCCTGTCTCAGCTTTTTAGGAACATGTTGCAGGCATCAAAGTGAGTGAATATTTGCAAAAAAACAATAAAGTTTATCAGTTTTAACAATAAATATCTTGTATCTGTAGTGTATTCAATTAAATTTGGGTTAACCCTTTGCATGCTATGACCGAGAATAGTCGGTCAGCCCTTTCGCTTCCACCAGTGCCTGACCGAGAATGAGAATGTTCGTTTTTTGTACAACTTCCTGTTTTGATTGCGCAATTAGGCTTTCACCAAATAAGGCAATTAAGCTTTGACCCGGACCAAGACAATGTGGGGGAATTTTAATTCTGTGGGCTAAATTTTCTAATCATTGTATTACGTTTTTATTTCTGTTTTACACAAAGTCAAATCTTCATTGAAACAGGGGTTGTATATACGTTTGTCCACTTCTGTTAAGTTGTTATTTAGCTCAGCTGGTATAAGTCTTCATGGTTTCTTGTTTGCTGTTTGTCTCTTTCCCCATCACTGTCTTTCTGCCCCTCTCTTTAACCCACTTCCTGGCCTATATAGTTGCAGCAGGTGTCTGTCCATCAGTGGGCCTTGGGTGTTCTCTGTCCCTCTCTGTTCTACCAGGTCCTTTCTCATATTGGATACATGTTGGGTTTATGTGGATAATAACACGTCATGGATAACAAATTTGATTGGCGATTGAAGGAAACCTTAAAAGTGATTAACTGAACAGTTGCTTGTCATGTTTATGGATTCATAAGGTATTTACCCAAACAATCCATTTCTAGGTTACATAACAGACACATACACACATCTTATTAGAGATGGAAAGTACGTTAAACATACCTCTTAGTTAATTTCAGTGAACTGCCTTCTTTTAAAGAGGGTTGATGTTTCTGTGTCATGAGTTAATTTGTGTCACTTACTACAAATAAATAAATCCCTGAAATCATGTGTTTGACTTCAGGTTTTATCACTATTGGGCGGCTGGGGCTCAGTAGGTAGAGTTGTCGCCCCACAATCAGAAGGTTGTGGGTTCGATTCCAGCTCCTGCAGTCACATGCCGAAGTGTCCTTGAGCAAGACACTGAACCCCAAGTTGCTCCCACTGTTGTTCAGTGGTGTATGAATGTGGTGTGAGTGTTAGTCTTAACGGTGGTCTGATTAGCTTAAGTCGGCCATCTGTGTGAATGTGGTGTGATTGGGTGAATGAGGCTAGCAGTGTAAAGCGCTTTGAGTAGTCAGTAAGACTAGAAAAGCGCTATATACTGGTCCATTTACCATTTACTATTAAGCTAAGTGAATGCAAGTGAATTGTAACTTAAGTCTCCAGTCTCACCAGAGACTCAATTCCAAATGTGATGCATTTAAAAAAAAACCTGAAGCAAAGGTTGTTGTCACCTTTAAGGTGTAAAATACAATGTGGGTTTTCTTGTGATTGCATTTCACAAGTCTGTCATGTTGATGCATGTCGATGGGAGCGGCTAACAGTTTTTTTTTTCTTTGTTTTAACACAAGCTGGTCACTCATCCATTTCCAGGGGCTGTGGCTTTTAACAGATCCTGTCTTCTTGTAACGACAAGAAAACTTTGTGCTCATATATTTGTATATGCAGGTCTGTTTATTCAAATGTGGACGGGAAAAGGCTCAGTTATATAGCTGCCCCATGCTAACTCTGACAGGAAGGTGTTGGAAAGGTCACTGGACAGTCTGACGTCATATACACCTCTAAAAAAATTTTTTTAAAAATTAGCATTACAGCAACACTTAAATGTCAGTTGGTGATATATGGGTTGGCCAAAGACAGTGCTGATGCACAGGGCTTCACCTACCAGTAATACCAAGACTGTGAGCCCCCCTCTTCACCACCTGCTAGCCACCCTTCACTGTCAGTTAAACAATCAACATGCAGCCCCCTACTCCTGCATCTATGCTGACTCACTGAGGTGTCTAACTGCACAGACCCATGCAGATTTGACATTAGCATGACCTTTAGCACCCACTCCTCTCATCGTTTAACATGCATGCATGTGTCATGCAATCAAACCTTTGATCTTTCTTCAAAAATGTTTTAATCTCTGCACATATTGTTGTTTGGCTGAATGAATCAAAGTGTTACTGAACCAAACGAAGGCACACTCAGAATGTGGTGTGATACAAAGACTGGGTTAACGTGAGTCGTCCTACATAACCACACTGGCTGAGTGTAAGCAGTCATCTTCAGAGGAACTGCTAACAAAATGAGTGGTGAGCACAGGAGGCATCAATGACAAGTGTCACTGTACAGCCACAAAGACCTTTTCACGGTAATCCGAGTGAGAAGGCCTACCCGTCAGGGTTGTGGTTTAGAAGAAGTGAACTTAGGGGCCGGGGCTTGACACTTCTTTGTAATTTGTGGGTAAAGGAAATATGGGGCCCGCCTACACTTCTGACTGTCAGGTGAATAAGTGCTTGGGAACAGTTGCGAAGCAGTTGATCAGTCGTTTTCTCCACAGATGAAAGACCGCAGGATAATGTCTGATTTGAGAACATTTAAGAACCACAAGACAGTGTGGAAATTAACCCACACATCACATCGCAAGTTAGTCTCATCGCACATGAAGTTCAGGGTAGTTACTAATAATGACTTGAAGATTAACAAAACGGATTTACAGTACTGTACGGCACAGGTTGTTTTTTCAGGGCTACTACTGTAAGAAAACTAATGTATGTTTGCACAGCTCTACCAGCATTAACCCTGAAAAGCCTGACCATTAAAAAACAGCAAGAACATTTCATTTTGGTGATAGAGGTCTTTGAAACTTGATACGTTCGTCAATAAAGGCTTAAAGCTCTCTATGAAGAGTTTCTTGTTGGTGATAAAGCCCAACAAAACTCAAACTGATGTCACTTTATGACTTGCAAAAGCAAACAAGACCATCAGTGAAAAGGGTGCCTATGTCAAGTGTCAGATTAACTGTTGGTTAAGATACTGCTTGGCTGTATATTAGAAATAAACGCTCTGCTTTGTCCATGAGGGATGTCACATTTGGTACAAATCTAATCACAGGAGCTTCAATGACACAGGCTGTGAGTAGCTCTCTTGGCCCAAACCCCCGTCTTTAATCTTGTTTATGATGGTACAGAAGCTTAAAGCTTCAACAGATGTATAAAAACTTGAAGACAGGTGAGTTTGTCATGAGTAAAACTATAATTCTTTCAAACACCTTGTGCACTGTAGTTTTCAAACTGAACATTCAGTTTCTCTTTCCAAAGAAATTACTGAGGAGACACAGGAGGTGAGAAAGAGGATTTTCCAGTGTGGTTGAGGTGATTTGAATGTGGTGGGTTTTTTTTCACCCTGAGGCTCAGATTACATCATGGATCATTTGTATCTCCTGCATGCAGCTTCAAAGAGATTAAAGAATGAAAAAAGTTTCATTACCAGACTTGCGTAGTGTCAGTTTCCTCTGGCCAGCCATACACACACTACACTAAAAACGTCTCCCTTAAATATTTGGTTTAAGTCAAATGCGCTTAGTAATTTGATTTATTTCAAATCATCACTTTATATAAACCCAACTCAAAATTTAGACAAGCTAACCTAAAATGACCAGACTTTTCAATCAAATATTTTCTCCAACCAAACTTCCAAAAAATGCTCCTTTATATTTCGAGAAAAAGGTTTTAGCAAAGTGTTTTTTGTTGTGACATCAGTTTGTAACCATAAGTGAGAGGGGAATGCAGATATGAGACCCTGCTATGTGTTGAGATGTTGCACAGGGGGCACGGACCGGCTGTCTGCTGTCTGTGCTCCTGCAGTACTGTGAATTAATAAATGAGACATATTAAAAGGCTATGCTATGATGGCCAATTTTAAAATGAAGTGCAATATATATATATATATATATATATATATATATATATATATATATATATATATATATATATATATATATATATATATATATATATATATATTCAGTTAACTTTAAATTTTCACTACAGGAACATTTTATTAATTATGCTTTAAATTCAAATTTCAAATCAAATCACCAAAAAAAAAAAAAAAAAAAAAAAAATTATTTGCTTGAACTTTTTTCTTAAAATATAAAGGGGCAGTTTTTTGAAGTATGGTGACAAAGAATATTTCATTGAAAAGTATGGAAATTTTAGGTTTGTTTGTCTAAATTTTGAGTTGGATTTATATAAGGTGATTGAAATGAATCATATTACTAAGCACATGGACCAACAGTAATTTTTATTTATTTATTTTTTTATGAGTGAAGTCTTTTTTTTTTTTTATCTTAACCAATTTTAAAGTTATGTGAGACCAAACAAGTACAGCCATGAGCTGGTCTTCTTTCTTAATTTTCCACTTGGCTCTGTCTACAGTAATGTTTGCGTTTGCTGCCATACCCAATGCTGTAACATACGGTTGATGACCCGTCCCCCTCATTGGTTACTGTTGGTACTCTGATGAAAGCAGTCTGACCCAAAAACTTAAATGATTCCAGATCAGGCTCAGATGCAGTCAGGAGCTGAAAAATATTATTTGAACAAATAACTGGGAACGATGACCTTAAATCAGGTCACGCTTCCTCGACCACAGCGGGAGACAAATCAGTTTCTAAATCAGGCTTGAAATTGTCTGGTGGGGCCAGCATGAGATGGAGTAAAAACCGGCATGTAGAGCAGGGATTCAATGAGCACACACACTTCATGTAATGGGTCATTCATTTTATTACACTATTTATTAGCTTGTCCAGTTCTAATTTCTCAGATTTACAGTTACACAACAGAGAACTTTATTTTCTTTTTCCCCAAATTGGTATCTGTCTGCGTATTTCGTGGAGCATGTCTTTGGTTAAAGATCTGAATGAAAATGAAGAACAGCTCTCTCTTAATGATGCCATCAACATTTCGAGGATCAATGCAGCGTAATTGAAATCAGACAGACGCAATAAATATCTAACATTTACCAACCTGCACATAAATTGAGTCATTTGGTTCTTACTTGTGCTTTGTGCCACTCCTTGTCAATTAGGAAGAGGCCGAACGTCTGTCTCTACGTCACATTTGGAAATGTTATAAATGTGTCACTGTTTTCTAATACAAGCCTCTAGATTTACATTACAGGTGAAAAGCACGACCCTTGATCCAACTGATTATTACATTTAAATAAAAAATACATAATAATTACATCCAAAACACAGCATTGTAAAAGGCAATAATGCAGCAATTAAAATCTCAATAACATTGTTTATATTTCATCGGGGGAAATAAGGGGACAGACCAACAAAGAAGTCTAGAATTTGACAGAGGACGTACGTACAAATGTGATTGGAGTAACTACAGTATACACCATTCTACGTCTGCTAAATGCTGGTAAGAAACCTTCAGTGGTTTGGGAAACACAGGCAAGCTTATTCTCATCTATGGTTTCAGTAGTTTCATTACAAGATCAACTGACTTAAACTGTGAACATACGACGTTTTCATTCACTAACGTAGCTGTACAAATTATACAAGGGCTCACGACTTCTCCATCGCCCGCCACAACACAACCGCAGCCTGCAAACTCACCTGCCTAACCAGAGAAACAGAGGATTTATGCTAAATCAGAACTCTGATTGCAAAAGGTTTTTTTTTTTTGTCTTTCTTTTTTTTTTTTTTTGCTTCATTACAAAGCAAACTTTACAAGAAAGAAAAACACAACTTATGAATAAAGGACTTTTCCTCCGAATGGACGAATGTAGGCTTTTAAATCAAACGCCTGCCGGTATGAAATGACTGAAAAGGAGTTGATTTGGGTTTAAGTTATCTTAATTTTAGCATATAACTTGAGACTGATGGGAGGAAAAAAAAAACAAAAAAAACATCCCACAGTAAAACCGTCTTCAGCCGACATGGTCTGACAGAATTGAGAGGCTAAAAGAAATCAGCCCAGACACCAAGGAGTTAACAATCAGCTAGAAAAAGGGGACAATCCCTTTTTCCACTTACCTACACAGGGTACTATGTTGATCATAAATATGACAACCTACGATGAGTCATTCAGTGAAAAGCTAGGAAGTGAAATATCGCATCTTTAGAGTTCTGACATTCGATGTTAAGCCCAAATATGTCAAAGTGGCAGATTTAAAGACTTACAGCACGTCTTACTGTTATCATGCCTGAGTGTGGTCTGTTTTAGGACTCAATACACACGTCACATGACTATGCTTCCTCTTTACACTCCTCTCCTCTGTACACACCCAAGTTTCGGGCTCCTCTTCTCTGACACACACACACACACACACACACACACACACACACACACACACACACACACCTGCCGATTGTGGAAAAACTGCTACGGGGAGTGATGAGAAGGGCACCAGGCGCGTGGTCTGTCTGCCGGACGTGTCGGACTTCACTACTCGCTCTACTCAGGGGGGGAGGGGGGTGATGCGCTCACTGAAAAGAGGATGGGATCTCAACGTCTACCTTAAATACATTCAGAAAGAAGTAACTGTGTCATTGTCTTGTGCTGGTTTTAACAACAGTCCGTTTTCAATCAGCCATGTTAGGAAAATGTTTCTCCTTCTCGTTACAGCACAATGTACTATTTTTATGTATTATTCCGTTACAGCGATGCAAATTAATCATAGAAATGTCTACATCTAGTAGTATGTATTTCTTACGTTATTTACAGTGTCCATTTTTGAACGGTGACGTTTCCGACTTCTCAAAAGCAATGACGAGAACAACACAAATAAATACAGCAGCATCATACACCAAGTTGTCATGCTTTCATTAAAGGAACAGACTTCTGGTTTCTCTGTTTTTACAGTTTTTTGAGGTGCCAGTACAAAGAAAACAAACTCATTCACTGACTGTTTCAAGCTCCATGTTTGGCAGAATTCACCAATCAATTCATAATCTACTCAGGTTAAAAGTCAAAACATGTTCTTGTAGCGTCAGAACACAGCGCTCTGGTGTTTAATGTGGTCTTTTTTTGAGTCCGTGTTTGAAGTGAAGCCTCACGAATCCACATGCTCTCTTAAAGTTATGAGTAAAAGAGGTGCTGTCAAATGTTACAGTAGCTCACGTTAGCTTGTTATTTGCCCTCCCTGACTCGGTTTTATTAGCGATTTGCACAGAAATTGAACTAGGCTGTCACTCACACTCATCTACACAGATACATTATATCTAACTGTGGTACGATTCAAACAAAGAAACCACTACTGAAAAATAAATACTCTAAAGCGTTATGCACCGTTCAGCTTCAGTTTCCAGTGAGGGGCAACAGGTCAAGTCATGCCACTGGGATGGTTTTCAAGGTAAATGAAGCACTGCAGCATCGCTCATGCGGAGAACAACGCTGAGACTGAAACCCAGAGGAGTATTAGATTACAATGCGATGTGAGTGTGTGTCTTATCACATTATTCACATTCTGGTAATGAAGATAGGGTGGCTGTTGGTCATTTACAACGGGGTTTGGGACGTACCCTCGACTTACTCAGTTACATCATGTTTGTGAAACATCATTAAACTGTCAATGGGAGCGTAGCTGGGACACTGTCAGGAAGGAAAAGTGTGGCGGGGACAAAACAAGTGGTCAGGCATGACTTGTTGGCAGCCCCCTATAACTCAGTTCATCTGTTCAAAGAATTTGTAGGTGGGGTTCTCATAGCCGTGGTTCTGCATTTTGTTGAGCTGCCGCTCCTCAGGTGTCAGCATGGGGTCGACCTGCTGCGAGAAAGACAGAGGCAGAGATTATTATCCACTCAAAGGCAACAACTGTTTGCTCACTGACTGTTGGTAGATCTGAATGTGCCTGTAAGCTTGACGACATATGAAGTTAGGGAAACCAAAATGTCCTCTAGAGACTAAAAGGAATGAAATTCGGTCTTTAGGGCCTTATCGGCTGAAATACACCAGATGCGTCTCCAGTCCGACTCTGCTCCATCAGTTGGGTTTCCATTCAAGTCAATGTGTCGACTTAGACTGGATCCACTCAGTTGCAGTTGCGTATCTTCTGCGAAGGTTGCAGAAGATAGTGGGGTAGGAAGTAGTCAACGTAAACTACCTAAAAACAGTCTGTGACTTTCAAAATAAAACAAACTGTGTGTAAACCAGATCGTATTCAACTTGACTCTGACAGCAAACTGATGTATACCCTTTTTCCACTAAGTTGGTGCTAGTGCTGGTTCAGTGCCCATGCCTGTGTTTGTGCTCTGCTGGTTCTGATCCCGTTCTTTCAAAGAACTGGTTCGGTTTTCCATTGGCTGTTTTCTGCGCTGATTGTTGGTCACAGTTACCCCCCCCGACCCACCCCTGGGCGTTTTCGGTGCTTTGCTCTGGCCCAGCAAAGAAGTGGGGCTGGCTGAGCACCAGTTTATTGCACCTCAAGCTGGTGCTCTGTTGGTGAAATCAAAAAGAACTGGTGCTAATTCAGGCACTGGCCTGGAATGAGCATCAAACCAACACCTATGGAAGACCAGCCAGACCAGGAGTCAACAGGTTTGAGGTTTCACAGCCCAACATAAATGAAGGGAGGATCATCAATGAGGTGGGAAGTTTGGGAACTCCTTGGTCTGTCAGCTGTCTGTCAGTCATGATGCTTGCTGGACTGAACAGTTGACAAATGCAGCCAACACGCAACGGAGCGGAGCCAGACCTTAGACACATCTGGTGTATTTGGGCATCTATGATTGTGTACTTTCCAATTCTAACCAAAAAATGTTCAGTTACTAAACTCAGCTTCAATAAAAAGCTGATCTGGAGTCGTACCTCTACGATGCCGTGGCTGATGGTGCCGTACGGCTTCCTGCGCACCAGCAGCAGACTGATCACCATCACCATGGCAATCGCCACAGCGACCACCAGCAGCCCCACCATGGCGCCACGGTTAAATGTCTCCAAGGCATCAGGTTGCTACAGAAAACACACAACGTAGAACGTTCATTTCTAGATAGATTAACAAAATATTTGACTTTTCTCAGCGTAAGAGCACAATGCTGGCTACATTCACCCTCACCAGTTCATCTCTCTCGATCTCAGGAGGCTTGTTGACAACTTGCTTGAGCTCCACAGAGGTGTTGATCTAAGAGAAGGGAA
This sequence comes from Labroides dimidiatus, assembly GCA_030710495.1. Lineage (NCBI taxonomy): Eukaryota > Metazoa > Chordata > Actinopteri > Labriformes > Labridae > Labroides > Labroides dimidiatus. The sequence continues at coordinate 28,442,824 of CM061148.1, read as the reverse complement.
AGGGGGGGGGGTCATTAATAAGATCGGTTAGGGTAAGGGTTAACTCTTACCCTAATGTTTGTATAAAAAGTCCATTTTCTGAAACCCCTGCAGCATCGTACCTTTTCTTCATATTCATAGGTAGGGCCTCTCTCTGATGTGGTATAATCATACTCATCAACTGCAGGTGCTGAGAAGGACAAAGTGGAATAGAAAACATTAAGTTGAGCTCAAAAGCAAAAAAAAGATAAATAAAACTGTGATCTCTCTGTAATCAGGAAGGACTTAAAGCAACCGCTCACCTTTCTTATTGGACTGCATGTCTGTAGAAGAGAAACGAGAGGAAGATGATTTTAAAAAATACACATCGATTCAGATGCTTTTGAACAACCTACAGATGTTTGATTATCAGGTGTGTGCGGATGAAGGCTGTGGAGAGACTCACCCACGCGGGGAGGATAAGGCCTGTTCTGGAAGGCCCTCTCCTCTTCCTCTTCATCGTCCTTCTCCTCCTCGCTCTCGGCCGGCAGGAGCTCCTCTGTGGTGCGGGTCTCAGAGAAGGAAGTGGTCATGAGCTCGCTGATGTCTCCTCTTTCTGCCTTGACGAGTTCCTCTGTGGGCCACGAGCCAAGAAAAAAAAAAAACAAGCAGGGAAAACGTGACTCTTTGAGGGGACTCGTTGAGCAGATTGAGCGGGTGACGGGTTACAGAGGCGTAGCTTACGGATATCATCGCGCAGCTCCTCGTATAAAGTAGGATCCTTGTACAGCAGTGCAAGACTCTGGTTCATCCTCTCCTCAATTACATGGAGGTGAGTGTACACCTGCAAAAATATACATATATAAATAAGAAATGTCCAGATATTTAGCAGAAAGAGAAAACAGAGTTGAAAGAAAGGACGTCTAAATTTAACAGGTCTTCAGATCAGAGAAGAAAACATGTTTTATTGAGTCGTGTGTCTGAAGCTGACTTTGAAGTCTGGCTTTGATCAAAGTTTCATGAAAAGGAGACATGCAGCTCGTTCACGTCTGTGAGTTCAGTACTTATTCACTCATCTCTGTCACGACTAACTCTGCAGAACAAAATGTCCTGTATATATATTTCACAGTCCACAGAGAGGAGGCTCACATCTTTGCACCACAGGTGTGCAGAAAAATGAGTCAGAGGCCACACACAATCACACACCTGGAATTTCATCTGCTCAGCCTTCTGGGGGTCGACAGCCACAATATGCTGGTAGTGCCTGAGTGTGTGTCTGCGGTCCTTCTGCTCTGCGGCCATGTAGCGCTTCAGAGCCTGCAGCACACGCTCCGGCTGCAGGACACAAAACCAGACAGTGAGATACTCTCTGAACAATACACGACATATCAGAGCAGAGCCTTAAAAACAAATGTAGAACTTTTCATTTGGTTTGTTTTCCCTTCTCTCTCTCCTGTCTGACTAACCTGAGGGGGGTCAGACTGAACAGCAGTCAGGTAGTTCTCCAGGGCCAGGCGACGGTTGTTGTTGAGTATCGCCTCCACTCTTGCAAGATGAGTCTCCACCAGCCTCTGCCTCTCCCCAGCCACCTGTTCCTCAAGAGTCTGCAGCACAGACTGGAAGTGCTACACGAGGAGACGCCAGAGAGTAGATACTGGTCAGTCCTCAGTAGATTTTTAAACTACATGAATCAGATTCAGAATCTTTTTATTGTCCTGCTAAGGGAATTAATGCTGCAGCAGGACCACACAAGAGACAAGGAACATGATGAAAACAACAAGGATAAGTGGAAAAGTCAGACGTAAAAAACAATAACACAAGAAACACCAGAATTTATAGGGGCCTACAAATCAAAATTTAAAACAGGTGTCAAATCCAGACTAGGCTGGATATGACAAAAAAAAAACACATTCAGCAGAATATATAAAAAAAACAAATGGGAAAAAGAAGGCAACTTTGATATCTCAAAAGAAGGAATGACACAACTATTGTAACTTCGATGGAAATGAACTAAATCAAAGACATGGACAAAATTTGTACAGCAGTGACTCGTCTGTCTTTTCCAAAAACAAATAAAAACAACAACAAAAAATGTTCAAGTTTGATCCTCTTTGGAGGGGAAAGTTGACTGTATTGCTGGGCACAATGATGTCCACCTATTTGGCATTCTGACAACTGGCTGTAAAAAGACTATAACTGGACACTGGCTACATCCTGACCCATCCTACAATAGAGGAATGTGAAGATATGCTTAATGGGATATATGTCACGGAAAAAATGACCTTCTTACACTGTTTACAAATGGATAAATTTAAGCAGTTATGGTCCAGACTGGTCTCGTACAAACTTCCCAGACTTGGTAAATTAGCAGATACTTTAATGCTGATGTCTGTTATCCCTGTGCATGCACGTGTATTAGTACCAATGTCTTGTATGTTTATCAAGCATGAGATGTTTTGTTTTCCCTGTATTTTGTTTTTGGTCTCTTTGACCCTCTGCTTTGAAAATATGATAAACTGTTGCCGTACATACTCAAGAAAATCAAAATAACAACACATCCATCTTAAAGTCAGTATATAGCTGTCGAGTGATAAGATACAATCCCAATCAAGATGAAGTTGGGACTTTGTGTAAAACAAAAACAAAGATCCTGTTTAACCCATATTCAATTTGATACACTACAAAGACAAGATATTTAGTGTTTAAAATGAGTGAATATTTGCAAAAAACAAAAATTATCAGTTTGAACGATAAATATCTTGTCTTTGTTGTGTATTCAATTGAATCTGGGTTAAACAGGATTTGTAAATCATTATATTCTGTTCTTATTTATGTTTTACACAAACAACTTCAGTGGAATTAAGGTTGTAGATCCAGTTAAAGAAAAACAAAAACAAAAAAAAAAAACAAGTAGGTTAGGGAGTAAAGGGGTTTTAAATTATTAAGATGTTTGTTGCAGACTTTGCTGTAGACCCTTTATGTCTTCTGTAACTGTGACTAATCGTCTGTAAATTCTTCTCAACCATCCTCTAAATAAAGAATTGGAAAAAAAGAAACACCATACACATACACAAAATCACAAACACATGTTCAGTCCAGAGCTCACACCAAAAGTGCAATGTGAGGATGCGCAAATCAGCAACAGTAGTGCAAGAAGACCTAAGGCTAACTGTCGTTACGTAAACAAATTGCACTGGGGATAGATGAGGCCTGAAGTCTTTCAGTCCTCCTCATAGGAGCCCTAAAACAACGGCCTGAGGTCAAAAGCCTAAACTTATTTCGAAGTGGATGATTCGAACAATCCAGGATAGCATTAGCCTTCCTCAGGACCTGTCTGTTATAGACAGACGTTACTTCCTCAGGATTTTTCCGGCAGTTTTAACAAGACGACCACGATGATTCCTATTGGACCAGTTCAGGTTTCCAAACCATGCAACAATTCAAAAGATTAAAACAGAGTCCAACAAAACTTCTGTTAACAAAAGTCATTATCTCAAAAGAAACATGTGAGGTTTTCATTTGGGTTTGAAACAGTTTCACATGAAAGATCTCTGCTTACCTCATTCAGGGCCTGTCGCTCTGACTTTGGCAGGTTCTTTGATTGATTGTCTGCTTCAGCCCACTCCTTCATGATCTGAAGAGTTAAAGGAACATTACTAAAAGCATCCCTTTCACCAACATTGTATGAAACTGGGGACAGTGGTACTAACTGTACAAATGGCAAACTGACACAGGCACCACCAAAGATCTTGCTGTACATCTGTAGTATGTAGAAGTTATCAATGGTAAAAGATCACAAGGCAAACCAGTTCAACGATCCTCCTATAAAGTGAGCACTGCAATATCATCAATAATGTTGAAATGCCGAGCACAGCATTTCGAAATATAGATATCCCACTTTGTTATAAAACTTCTTATTCTTCCGTATGTTTTTTGGCGCGCTACTCCTTCAACAAATATTCACATATTTACACCGTTTTAAATTTCTAAAATGTTCAGCATGTTCAGGAGAATTGTGCACGTATTATTCAAATTTCAAACCCTTGTACTTTTTAAAATTTTCTGCATTTAAAATTTTTTTTGACCCTTAAAATGAATTGAAATGATCCGTCACCATGAAAAACCTCACAGCTGATGATGTCATCAGGGGGTCCCTAGGTTATAATAGGACTGGTGCGGTTAAGGTTCAGGTTAGGGCTCAGCATTTTAATATCCAGCATTTGCTGCAAGGAAATGCTGAATGTTGAAATGAGGCTCAGCAGTAGACCAGATGTGCTGCTGCATTCTGGGTCATCTGCAGAGGTTTAAATGTACACACAGGGGGGCCTGCTTGGAGACGGCTGCAAACTTATCAGAATAAAACAAAATGACAGCTATGAGAAATGGTGAGTAAGAGAGGAAGAAACATGTCACTGGTGTCTAACTGTTTTGAATGGCTCCTGACGAAAGAACCCTCTTCCTCATCATGCATCTGCAAAGACATGGTGCCAATCGACTGCAGAGCAAAAAGACCTGACATGTGGAACCACAGACAAAGGTTAAAATTCTTGCCGTTGCACAACAACCATGTTAAGGCACAGATGCTCACATGCTAACATGATCAGATATGTAGTGATAAATACACCCTTAACTTCCACTATAAAGGAAATCCTGCCTCCTCAACCGCAGTGAAGCGAACGCCTGGTTCACTGATAACACTTTCACTCCTGTTGTACAGCACTGATCTGCTCGCCTGCATGCAGGTAAAACATGTGCAGGGCGGTGAACCTGTCTGTCTGGGAATTAGATTTGGGAGTGTATCCCACATTAATGAATCAGCCGTCTAAAGTCCGACACACCTGCCAAAAAACAACACTGTTAGCCTGTTCACTGCCCCATGAAAGTCACCTCATTGATTCTCTTCATCCTGCGGTCCTCCAGGTCTGTTTTGGCACGCAGGAAGTTGGCGTGCTCGGTGTCATCCACTGGCTTTTCAAAATAAACGTCAACGCCATCTGTGGGCCGAGGTGTAGTCACTAAAGTGAAAAGACAGAAAACAGGTGATGTTACTGTCAGCTGGACTACAAGAGCCAAAGACCAGACACAGAAGCTCTGCTTAAAATGAGAGTGCTTAGAAAACAGTGAGCAAGCGGGGGTGAATTTTACTCTACAATGACAGAAAATGGGTAAATGGACACAGAAAACCTCTAAAGTCCATTATCATATATCAATATATTTGACTTTCAACTCATCCAAATATGAGACACAGAATACTGAAAAATGACAACGCTAACAATTCTGATATAATCTCTGAAGGGGTGGTTCGCTCCTTTTTTTTTTATCAAAAACACAACATGTTCTGAGTTATTATTCTAATTATTTGTTTTTATGAGTTATTTTGGAGGCTTTTTTTAACCTCTGTTCAGTATTAAAGCTGAGGAGAGACAGGGTATGTAGGGAGTAAAGGATCTCTTCAGAATGCCTCAGTACATGGGGGCACACTTTATGCTTAATATTATATTAACAACAGATTTGACAATGATTACTGATGGAACCAATATGATAAAACGTGCCAATGTCGAAATGTTAGAAGATGAAATCATCAGATTAATGTGACCATAGACTGCTAAACAAATGGACGTCATCTCACTTGGCTCCAAGTGAAACTGCTCCCCCTGGTGACCAGCTGCAGTGTAGCTCAAAAACTCTGTCTCCTCATTCATTCCTGATTGGCTGTTGTCAAACTTTAAAAAAATAAAAAACACCTCATAGAAAATATTTCTCACATCTGTGGTGCTGTGGTGATATTTAGATATTATTGGGCTGCATTGAGTTCAAGTCCTCTTTTTCTGAAAAGTTTCAAGTTTCTTGATGATTCACAGCTGCTGTTCTTGCATCATTTTTTTTCAGGAATAGTCAGACACGTCAGTAAGGAGAGCCAAGAAAAGATATACTTTTAAAAATAATAAAATCGCTCTACTCAGATTCTTTACTGCACAGACTCAGACAGACTTTTTAGGTTATGGGTAATAAGAAACATTGAATAATTAATGACATATCCAATAGTATTCCCTCTTTCTATTGACTTTTTTCTGTCATATTTACTCACTTAGACTCTAAACATTGTTTAATTTTCAGAGTGGAAAACCGGAAGTAGCAACATTTTGTAACTTCAATGATAAATTTGACCCCATAAACACTGATCCATCCCAAAAAAGGGGAAATTTTGTGTGTTGTTTATTGACCCTTTCACCAAAATCCAGAAGAAAAATCCTTTAGCATTTTCTTTATGATATATCTTTGTATCACATTTGATAAATTGGGTGGTTTAGCAACTTTTTTTTTGTAAAGTTTTCAGTAACAATGCGTTCATTCAATACAAATACTCACTTTTAAAAATGAGTGACAATTTAGATATTATTCATACCGCGACTTCTTGAAAATTAGTCATGAAAAAAAAGTGTGTGAATGATTCTCTGAGAGGGACTATTTTATAAAAGGACCAAAGTACTACTTCAGCTTTTTAATTTAACAGGTTTTTAAGGAAAGAATTTATCGTGCTGATGAGACAGGGCTCTGTCAAACACATGCATCAAATAAGATAAGTTCTGCAGTCAAGGGTTAAATGTTTCCAAAAAATGTGTGTTGGTCAACTTATTCCAAACCTCAGTGAGGGCTGGGGTTTGATGTTTGTTTGAATAAATTAAGCACATTTGAGAGCTACTTCAGATATGGAGGAAGAGTCGAAGTGTGCGCTGCTAAACAGAGCCATCCTCTGGCTGCTGGCTGAAACAGCCCAGAGGACGTGTGTAGTTTATCTCCATTAAGACTGAGAGAGTAGGAGTGACTGTGCCTGTAGTTCTTAGTCATCTGGCTGCTTTGTTAACCACAGTGTGTGCAGTATTCACAGACAGAATGAGGCACACTCACAGGTGTCGCCCTTCATCAGAGGAGCGGAGGTGGTAGGTTTGTGGCTTTTCTCGTAGTAGAAGGAGTCCAGATAGTCTGATGTCTGGTACGGACCTGAGTCAATGGGGTATTCGTACTCCTCTGGATCTTTCACAGCGATGGCTTCCTCTTCCTCCTCTTCTTCCACCTCCTCCTCATCAACTTCCTCCTCCTCATCATCTTCCTCCACTTCCTCCACCACTTCGTCATCTTCCTCTTCCATATCAGCTTCGTCCACGTCAGTGTCAGGGGATGGGCTCGGAGTGGGGGGTGTCACTTTGGTGCTGTGAAACAAAACAAAACGAGTGGAACAGTCTGATAACATCAGTCTCTCATCATCTAATGAGTTTGTGGGATCAGATTCATCTTACATAGAGTTGAATTTTCCACTAGACTGGGCGGTGAGGGTCTGAGGACCAGCAGGAGGGTCTCTCTCCTCCGTCTCTCCTTTCCCGGTGGAGCTCCCTCGGCCTGGGCAGCACACATACTCCACCCCACGGAAGTGATCCTCACATGGCAACAGCATCCCGTAGCTGTGGAGCTCCAGATTGTCTGCAGCACATTCCTTGATGCGAAACGAGTGGATGCAGAGATTTTAAACCACATGAACAGTGGAATTTAAAGTACTCTGTTAGAGTTCAACAGTGAAAGAAATGCTATAAATTCTCAGTAAAATGAGTCAGAGTGGTGAGTTTCCTCTTTGAGTATTACAAACTGAAATGAGGAGATAGAAAAAGCCTCCTCTGCAAACAAACACCTCAAGTAGGCGTTCAAATTAGTGTGATATGATGCAAGACACAACCATTCGAACATGTTTAGTCTGCTAAGAACTGTTATAACACACGAAACAAGGGGCTTTAAAGAGCTCGATCTGACGCAGGGGGTTAAGAATTAACAAATGTACCAGAGGAAAATCGTCCTCCGCTCTGATGTGGCAGAAATATTTCTTCACTGAATTCATGAGCATTCATGCTTTTCAAAAACAGGTTATAAAACAACTAAAACTCTGCATGACTCCAGCCCATCTCACCTCCTTGGCGATGTTGTGCCAGTAAACGTAACTCTCACAGGCGTCCATCTGCTCCTGGTGGAGGAAACGGCAGCGGTCGGGCACCAGCAGAGCCTCGCTCACGTACTCGCCTTCTGCAGCAGAAGAAATGATGAAGAAAAGATGAAGTCAGTGAACAGTGGGCACAAAGGACTTGGTGCTTTAGTTTGAGTCTGGAGGAAATCAGGAACAGGAACCACAGCAGTAAGTTATGGATGTGGTGTATAAATCAGGACTGACAGTCAGTATAAATGTGTAATGCTGCAGCACTTTGAGTTGACAAACTGCAGCTGAGGCAGTGAGTGCATTGCTGAAATGTTTATAAAACATTTATCACACAGATCATAAATGTAAATGAGCTCTTGGCTTTACATAATAAGCTACAAAGAAATGGAAAAGTTTCATAGTTCATATTTTGTATGACTATGACACCGGTCCAACACACATGAGCTTTTTTTTTCATTGCTAAGCGCCGCTCGAGTGGCAGCTTGTTGCAGCAGCTTGTTACTTTTCGTTCCACTTTTTTTCAGCATGGACACATTGGTTACATTTGGTGTTTTTGGTTATCCATTTTTTCCCCCCATTTGTCCAGAACTCCTATGTGTAACCATGGTTGCATTGTTTACAAAAAGAGATTACAGCTGTTAGCAGCCTGTAGCATGTTGATGCTAACCAGTGCTCGGCGCAATGTTCCCCTGTGAGCTGAGGAGAAGGGGGCGAGGGCGACATGCTAATACTGCGTGGTGAGCTAAATGTCAAGCAAAACATATTAAAAGAAACAATTAAAAGTAAATTAAAAGAGCTAAAAATAAAATGATATAAAATAAAATGATGCAAAAGAAGGCTAAACTATGTTAAACAGATTTTAAAATATATAAGTATAAAAGTTACAGTGCCGAGTTGTGCACTGTAAGTTGGACGGGCTAGCTGCTAACTAGCATCAGAGGGAAGACCAGAGAGCAGAGTAACATAATGCTACTCATAGAGACATGGCTAGTGGAGCTAACACTGGACAGGAACGCCACATTCAAGGATTCAACCTGCTGTGAGCAGACAGGATGCAGGAGAATGAACAGACTGACACTAGTTCTTGGAACAATTAACTACATACTACTTGTACTGCTGCTGTGACTCTGAATTTCTCCCTTGTAGTATTAGTAAAGGAGTATCTCATCTCATCTCATCTCATCTCATCTTATTAAAGACTCATATCTGTAGGAAAGGTTTGAGCCACACAACAGGCGGACCTGCAGAAATAAAACAGGATGGAGCCAGTTTGAGAACGCTGTGTACAAGAATAAAACGTGTCATGAATCCAGAGTGACTCACTGTTTATTACTCATTCATTTAATCATCCATTGTGAGCCCATCCGTCCCCCGAGTGGCTTCAGGCAGACATGGCCTCTGTCTGTTTAACTGCACATCCTGCCTTACATCACTGCATTCATTGAACATCTGGCACAAACGGGACTCTGTGTTGTTTAGTATACGGATCATGAAGTGATTTCCCCTTTTTTTGCTATTATCTTATGGACAAAAGGAAAAAACAAAGAGTGAACATATCACTACAGAGTGGTAATAGAGTTTTTTGGCATGGCCTTTAAAACTAAACACTCTGCTCAGTCTTATCCCTTTTAGGAATAATTTGAGTAAAAAAACCCAAAACATTTTGATAACTTGGGAAATACATTAATTGGCTTTTTGAAAAAAAGTTGTTTAAAGCCACCACTGTCTCTGCCGGGTAATGATCAGAACCTGTTTCTCAAACTTAACCCTTTACTGCCATTCATGTCATGTTGATACATGAGTTTTTATCTCATCAACAAGATAAACATTTTCATTAAAAACCTGTTTAATAAAAACAAAATGTATTTTACCCCCTTAAGGATTATCATACAACATCAGGCAGCTGAAGTCATATTTGTTTCAGGAAAATCATTGTTAACTTTCAAGAAGTCGTGGTAAGAACAACATTATAAATTGTTACTCATTTTAAAAAACAAGAATTTTCCTTATTGAACGAAAACAAATTTACCAAAAACTACCAAAAGGTTGCCAAACCCAATTTAATTAATGTGATTAAAAAAATAAATGAAATGATTCAACAAAATTTGTGTTGTTGTTTTTTTTTTACAAGGGTTAATAAACATCTTGGTTTCAAAAAATTAAAACTGTCTTTCTATTTTTTGATGGATCAGGTTTTAAAGGGTTAAATACAGCAACATATTAATACTTTAGAAAGTTTTCTAGCTCATCATTAGAGATGTTGAACTGCTCATCATTAGATTTTTGATCTTATACTAATACTAATAGTTGAATTGTTTGAATTGTTGGATGTCTTTTTGATTTCCTCCTCCTTGTTTTGATCTTTTGTCGGTGCGGTCCGTTCTCTTACCCAGACAGCGGTACGGAAGCACGATGAAGGAGTGTGTCTGGCAGTGGCCCCAGCCTTTCTTGCACCAGGAGGGGATGGTGACGGGTCTTTTGGACTCCTCTATGTGGGAGATGGTGAGCCCTGGGTACACCTGGATGAATGGGTCCATGCAGAGGAGACAGACAGAAACAGGTAGATGGATTGACAGAACGGAGCGGGGCAGGCAGAGGGGCAGAGGAGAGGAGGAGCACGGGATGGAAAAGGATGAGGGAAGAAGAGAGGGGAGGACACAGTCAGTGGGGAGAAACGTGACAAGGGAAATAGTCATGCAAACTACTTATGAATACTGAAGTTCATTTATATGAACATTCAGGTCTTTTGCATTCAGTCTGAAATGTTTAGACCACTGACTGAACTACAGACTCATTACTGAGTTAAATGTGGGTGATGAGGCACACAGGGAGGCTTCTTAAATACCTACAAAGACAAATAGAAGCTCCAAAAGAATCACAGATGCACAATGTGTCAGCTAATCCCATTAACAGCTTCACATTCAGGCTTATAGTTTACGCTCCCTGTACCTGCAGTGTCCACTTTAACCACCAGGTGGCACTTGGTTGCCTTTACTTCAAATAGGAGGCATGTGTTGGCTCTATGTGTGCCATGATTACCTCAGAGACGAGGACAGGAGATCATGTTTAAGTTTATACAGATAAATTAAGAAGAAGAGGGGTGGGGGGGCATGGATGGTGGCACACATGAAATAGCCAACTATTCCATCAGGCCATCATCACTTCACTATATATGGATGAATATATAGATTTAAGGAGAGATGTGAGGGAAACCAAATTAAGAAACAAAGGTTCTTCTTTCACATGTTTTTCCTCAACGTCTTGTTTTACTGAAAGTTTTTTAAAATCAGTTTGAACATTAAGAGTGACTGTGCCCCCCCCTCCCCAAAAGGGTTCAGGACTGTACCTCCTGACAGTAGGACAGGATTTCACTGGGCTCTTTGAAGCAGCCCTGCTGGCCCTGAGGATCCGGTTCCCACTGGCCCGTCTGTAGGTTCATGTGCAACAGCTGACGGCCGCAGAACATGGCGATCTGCGGCTCGGCCACCTGGACGATGGGCCCGTTCACTTCGTTCATGGCCAGAGCCTGCAGAGCACGGAGGAAGAGAGAGAGGAGAGTGAGAGAGGCGAGGTGAGGAGGAGTCGATACAAACAAAGTGGCACACAATATCGTGTTTGAAGCTGATCCAGGGAAGGTGGGATAGCACATAATTCTAACATTGCACTTCTCTCCACAACATTTGAGCATGAGCGTTAGTACGGGCACAAGAGAGAGAAAGAAGATCAAGACATTAAAGTCAGAGTGTAGAGAAAGGAAGGAGGAGGAACCGCACAGGAGAATCGAGCGCTACAGCAGGCTTTGAGGAAATGATGAAATGGAAAAGTCAGGAAAGATTTACGAAAGAAAAGATAACAAGAGTGAGAGAAATTCCAGTTTACTGATTCCAATATATTAACTTGAAATCAAGCAAACAGGCGTCTCATAAGAGCACAGGTTGAAAAATGTGTAAATGAACTCAAGAAAAATCAGATAAAAAAGGAAATCCAGGGCCAAATGCATCAAAATCAAAGAAAAACAAAGTTACACAACAGCGTCTGATTTACAGAACTGAAGTTCTCTACATGAGCCATCCCACCAAATCAGAGCCATTTGCATCCCCAGGAAATTCAATGTATAAATGCATGATAAAATAATCTGTAAAATACATTTCTTGTATTAAGCCGACACATTGATCTGATTCAATACTTAATAGAAAGAATTTAAAAGAATAATATAAGTACCTTGAACAAAATAACATCCATTGCCTGGTCCCACTTCTGAAAATTAGACTTTACCATGAAAAATAATCATTTCAATCCTTCAAAAGTGTGATATATTTTACACATTAGTGATACTCCTTATCCCAAACATGTTTTCAGTTTATTTTCTTTAAACAGAAAGAACGAAAATGGTTAAAATTCAGTCTTTAGTGGTGTCCCTGGGTTTTGACTCAGTCCTGTTACCCTAACACATCACCCCCTCTGAAACAATTTGGACTATTCCACAAGTCACATGGTCCACAGGAAGTAGCATCATTCAGCTCCTCTGCAGGCCAAAAGTAAGTTCACTCATTTATTTGTCTGTATATTTAATGGTATTTACACTCTGACTGATGGGGTTCAGATCTCAGCTCAGTCCTGTTCAGTCGTAAACCAACTTTTCATGCTCTGAACCAATTTTTGTACGGTTGAACAAAAACAAGTCAAAAACAAGTCAAAATTGAATGTCTAAGAGAAGTCAGTCCATCAATGCGGGAATTTGCTCACAACAGTTTTCAGAACATAAATTGTGACCTTTAAAAAACAATCTGTTTTTTTATGGTTCTTCAAAAATAAACTCAGATAATATTTTTACTCTGTTGAGGTAAAAGTTAGAATACAGAAATATATTCTGACATTTCCGCTGGTTTGATAACTTAAACTGACATTATACTCTCTACCAGCGCCACACTGCTGTCTGTTACTGTCTCACTTTGCAAAATGACTTTTTTTTTTTTTTTTTTTTTTACTCATGGCATAAACTGCCTGTTTCCTCAAAGAGCTGACAGCTGTCAGAAGTCGGCTAATATGTCAGATGAAGAAGAAAATGTCACAGACGTGTAAAGAAGAGTATGTAAAAGAGTGTTTCCTCTCTCCAGCTGCCTTCTTGTAGATGTTGTTATTGATCTTGGGTTATGTTGCCTCAGCCCTGGGAGGGCCCATGGGACCCCACATAGAGGAACAAACAGCAGCCAGGGCTGGGAGTCAGGTGTTAATACAAGCTCATTGACCGGTGGGCCACTTCACTACATTAACACACATCAGAGAGAGAGAGAGGGAGATGGGGGGGGGGGGGGGGGTGAGGTAGAGAGGAAAATGCTCTATAACCTGATCAGACAAGAACTTCATCTGCAGGAGAGGAAAATAGGTCGCGACTCCTCAAGATACAAAAAGCCCAAAATGATCTGATACTCCTCTGAATGGCTGAGTCATCGCTGGTGAAAGGTAACAAAAGACACTCCGCTCAAGTAAAAAAAAAAAAAAAGTTTTTCTTGCATTTTTTGACATCTACATTCACGTCAGAGAGCTCCCATAATGTTTACTGTCCAACACTGAAATTCATCAAAAGGCGTTCTGCTCCCTGAGGGCCCCTTCACATATCTCACATCCTTTCATCTACGCTAACAGAAGGAGAGATAGACCTTCTGACGACAGACAGGACCGGCGACGCTCAGCCTATTAGAAGGAAGATGCCCAAAGGGGAGAAATGGAGGAGAGAAAAAGTGGGAGAGTGACGCCTGATCAAAGGGAAGCCCTGCTTTGGCCGACCCGAGCGCGAGTGTTTGAAGTCTTAATTAAAATTCATACAGAATCAAATAAATAAATAAAAAGCCCCTGAGTGAGCGTACAATAAAAATAATAAGCCCTGAACCCTGAGTCTTTGCATTATAATTACATTAAGAGGAGTTTGTGTTTCTGCATGTCCAAGCAGAATTCTTACAAATTGCAGATCTACTCTTCATTACTGCTGACCATTTTCCAACCTACATGCTGCTTTTTTTCTCCACACAATTAGTTTAAATTGTCCTTTAAAAAAAAACATTTCGGGGCTGTTGCCTGCATGAAGCTAGTTTTTTCAGCTTAAATGACTTACAGGTGTTACTGAAAATCTGCTTCATGTCTCAAGAAAAGATTCCATAAATATCTCTGCTTTAGAATAGAATAGAATAGAGTAGAACGTACTTTATTGATCCCCAAATGGAAATTCAGGTAGTCACAATCATTTGAGCGTAACCTAGAAAAAAATGTCCACCAGAGACGACAGCTTGACCATAATTCTAGTCAGCCACCACCTCCACAGGGTCCATGACTGAGCTGGACTTCTTCACCTGTTTGTTCAGTCTAGCTCTCCTGTACTTTGTCCCCCCACAAAATGTGAAGTCCTTTAATGTGGCATTCATGTCCTGTTAGCTCAGTTAGCATTTATGTGAATAGCATGATGCTATTCTGCCCTCTGGTATTCTGTCACTGCAAAAAGCTGAAATCTGAAATGTCCTATTTCAAATTTTTTAAGGACAAATATTAACTTTGATTTGCATGTAACAAGTAAAAAAAAAATCTGCCAATGGGATAAGAAAAAAGTCTCTTGTAAGACATTAATTAAGAAACTTGCCAAGCAAATTTTTCTTATCCCACTGGCAGAATTTTTTTAACTTGTTACAAGCAATTCATACCTCATTTTTGTCATTAAATATTTTGAAATAAGAAATGTTTCTGGACTTAAATCTAAAAAGGATTTTTTTAAACTAAAAATAAGACAAAAATACATGGATTTCAATTTTTGCAGTGCTCTGGTTCTTGGTTAGCATGGTTAGCTTGTCCATCTTATTGGAGCTAGATCTTACATTCCCCATAACCCTGTATGGAAGGACAGGTTGATGTTGTTTCTGCTTAGCTCACACTACAGTACCAGCACGTCAACCTCGCCTCCTCCTCCTCAGCTCACAGGGGGAACATTGAGCCTAGCACTGGTTAGCATCAACATGCTAAAGGCTGCAAACTGCTGATCTCATGTGTAAACAATGCGGCCATGGTTACACGAAGGATTTCCGGACAAACACAGGAATATCCAAAACACCACTGCAAATGAAACCAGTTTGGTGTCCATGACCAACAAATGAGCCATGAAAAATAATGAAAGGATCCAACACAAAGCTAGCTGAAAAGATAAGAAAAAATGAAGAGAGAGCTGCAGCAACAAGCTGCCATTCAACTGGTGCTTAGCAACATAAAAAAGTAAATCATTTAGAACGTAAATCATTTTTTAATGGTTGAAAACGATACTATTCATTTTCCTCTGTGTTCAATTTTTAAATGTTTGAATTTGTGGTTTTACGACTTAATTGCTCTCTGAATCATTGCCGTTTAACAGCCAACTCTGGAGTTTTGGCTGTCAACGCTTGCTGATGTCGGGAGTGATTGATTACACAGATAAGGATAAATTCAAGTCCCTGCATGATAAGGATCAGCACCACGGGTAAATGAATGGAAACAGTGGTGTCTGAAAAAGGAAGAAAAATGTACTCAAAAATAAACAACCTCTGTATTATGCTTGTGAGAATTCTTTATTTCTCGAACCTGTGCCTTACTTCCTGCTTCTCTTACTTTTCTTCTATTGAAAGTAAAGACTCTCTTACTTATGATCTATGCTGACATCAAGCTTTTTGTTTGTCACATGTGATGTTGGATGAGCTGCTTCAGCTCTTGAAACTGTGCGTCTAGTGTAGCTGCTGAGCTAACGTCTACATAGACATCTCTCTCAGTACCACAAAGAGAGACAGAAAAAAAGAAGCATCCGGATATTTGAGAAGATAACCTGGCAGCTCCCCCTGGTCCAGCTCTCTCTTTCTGCCTGCTCTCCACTCCTGCACTTGCAGAAAATCAATGCTGAGCGACTGCAACTGTATCGCCACGTTCCCTCAATCAATAGTAGTCCATCAGGAGCTCGAGGCCCTGACCTCCATGCTGCACACCCAATCTCCAAACTGATCTGAGAGCAGATTAGATCTCCCTGTCGTGATAACCTCTGCATTAAATATTGCTCAAAGATCAGCTCCTCTGTTCGTCTGGCCTGCACAGCGGGGGAAACCTGTTTGTTTCTGGCCCAGATTGGAGCGTGATCATCATTCCTCCTCCTGCTCTGCACGGCAGCATCACATAAACATCACTCAGGAGGTGACTTCACACAGACCCACTCGCAGTGCTTTTGTAGGTGTTTCATTGTACCGTGTCATTAAATTCTCACAGCAATATCCCAATCTGCTGCATGAGTGCGTCAGACCTTTTGTTACTCCAAAGTGGCAATAAATTCTGCTGTTAGACGTCTTTATGTATGAAGTGCGTCATGTTGCGTGGACTGGTTGTGAAACTCTTTCGTAACAACAAACACTAACTGGGAAAACGAGTAAACAGATCTGGAAAACATCTGGCAAGACTTTGTTTGAACAACAGAAACCGGACCTCATTAACAAAAGAATAAATGACATCAAAAAAGCTTTGTAAGTTTATAAAAATTGTATTTTTTCTTGTATTTGGAGCCTGTCATTACTATTTACAGCTCATTTGTTGGCCTGTGTGCATCTGGGGATCCTACGTTTGACCATGGTCCCATTATTTACACACAAGATTTCAGCTGTAGCAGCCTGTAACATGTGGATGCTAGCTGGTGCTAGGCCCTATGTTCCCTGCGAGCTGAGGAGACGAATGCAAGAACAACGTGCTGGTACTTCAGTGTGAACTAAGAAGAGACAACATGGAGCTGTCCTCTCATCCATCGTTATGGAGAATGTAGGACCTATCTCCAATAAGATGGACAAGCTAGCGATGCTAACCCAGCACCAGAGGGAATACCAGCAGAGTAGCATCAGGCTATTCACAGACATGGCTAATGGAGCTAACAATGGACACGCACGCCACAAGGAAAAATAGTAGCTTTCTTTTTTAAATCAAACATCAACGCATTTTGTCAAAGTGCTTTGAGACCTTTTTATAGATGTGTTGTGCAGATCAAACAGAAACCTCATTCGTCGAATGCTAATTGAATTCAATGCAAAAGCACCAAAAAAACACTGCAGCTCACCGAGGTTCTGCTTGAGGCTCAAGAAAAAAAAACAAAACGAAAAAAAACCAAAACAAATCAAAACAGGAGTTTGTCCAAACATTATTGACTGAGTTGGCAGAACTGGGGCACTGACTTCTGCAGAGGTGGCATAAAGAATATGCGCGCGCACGCACACACACACACACACACACACACACACACGAAAACACACACAAACTTCAATATCAACTTTATTTATAAAGCACTTTAAAATACAACAATGTTGGCCAAAGTGCTGTACACGATCCTAAAGTATAAAAAAGAAACAGTAAAGAAAAAAAAAACAAACTCAAAACAAAAACAGTACAAACCAACATTTCAAACTGAGTTTAAAGCGAGGCAGATATTTGACCCACTGATCTAAGATTGTGTGGGAGAGTGCAGGTCAGACAGATACTGTGGGACAAGACTGAGAAGACATTTAAAAGGAGATAAAAAAATTTAAAATCAAGCCAAAAACAGACTGGTAACCACTAAATTGAGGCTTAAATAGGAGTAATTTGCTCTTGTTTCTTGGCACCATTAAAAGATTGAAGACGATGTTACACACACACACACACACACACACACACACACACACACACACACACACACACACACACACACAAATAAATGGTATTCATGCATTTAATGTACACACAAGATGTTGTGCTGTAAAAATCTTATTAACTTAGATCTTAAAGGCCGGGTTGGTGATCAGATTTTGATTGACTTTTTGTTATCCTGGTTAAAATGATCTTTATGTCCTGATGTCAATCAATTCATGATGTGTTCTTAAAATAGAGTGAAAAATATCTGCTGTCTACAGCAGGAGTAAACCTGGGAAAACAACAACCAATCCTAGTGTTTGGAAGCCAATTTGTTAAACCAATCAAATCCCATCCTGCCATTCTGCCCACCTCCTGTGCATACATTTCTCTTGCATGCACCGATTCAATGTGCATAACCAAGAGGGATCCAAGTAGGTAGTGCAAACAAAGATGATGTGTTGTGGAGAAGTTTTGAGTTTGTGGTTTTGAATCAGTTGCGATCATATGATCACGAATCAGTGGCGCTCATGCATGTGAGCAGGGCGTTATTTTGGAGGAGCTCCAAGTGTGGGAGGGCGGGGGCTAAACAGAGTCCTGAGGAGATGCTACATTCAAATTCATGCTAGTTTTCTGTGACTACCAACCCTCACTTTCAATAACTTTTTTTTGGTCAAAATTCAATATTTAAAGTAAAACCTGCTCCAGCTGCAAAAGACCAGGAGGATCCCCATACACCCTCATTTACAGAAGAACTAAAATAGCTAACAGGCTTGCTCAGAGATAGTTAACATCTCAACTTAGAAAAGCTAAACACAAGATGATTGTTTTTTTTTTATGAAGCTCCTGTCCTCTAAACCAGGTCTTTTTTTAGATCGATTAAAAGTCAGTTCAGATCAGTATTCACACTACAGTGGCCAACATTGTTCAACTCTGAGCGTCTCTCCAGAAACCAGTGGGTGATATCACTGAGACTTCATCTATGTTTTATACAGCCTGTCATTACCAGTAACAGAGTCCTCTGTTGTAAAGGATAAGGCTCTCATTGTCAGCTAAAAGTAGAAGAAATCTGTGACTGAATCAGATTCCTTTGCCTCCATTAAGCTGTTTTTTTTTTGTTCTTTTATTTACTGTAATTCCCTTTGGACTGAAAACAAGCAGGAAGGGACCTTGCGTGTCGGCATCGGGGTTCCCATTTCCCACTTTGAAGCCAATTACACTTTGGAGTGTTTAAACTCTTGAGCAGCGAAAACAACCATCAAAGTCTGAATAGTCCCAGTCTCCATCAGCAGCGGAAGCACACTGATCCAGTTGGCTTCACGGTTAATGCCTCACAATCTGTCAACAATCACACATCCACTCCAGTTAAAATAAATAAATTAATAAATAAGCTGCAGCCATTTCCCACGACTCAGTGAGAAAATACTGAAGTGTGCTGAAGCATCTACGCAGGTTCAAGTCTCTAGGCATGGAGGGGGAGGTGAAAGGGTTCAGAGGTTGATGAGGAAGTACTATTTAACCATCCTGAGCTCCACATATCATGTCCTGGTGCTGATGAGGCTGAACAGGCAGACAGCCTAGAGGCCTGACAGCTCGCCACTGCAGAGCGAACTGCATCATTAAAAACGACCCGGTGATATAAGCATCGATTGGCTTTCTGACTTTTCACCAGGTTCTCTGCCTCTGTTCGCTCCCCTGATAATCTCTTATCCTCTTCTTTGCTTCTCTGCTTACATACCAACTGTGCTGCTTCTCTTTGAAATCACACGAGTACCTCCAAAGTCACCGTAGCGGAATGCATCACAAGGAAACTAAGTGATCCCACAGAGCCTGTACCAGCTGACACAGATGTAATACGGGTTAATTGTTTTTCCAAATCAATCCGTCTTGTATGGAAATTATGCTACATCCAAATTAAAGCCTACATCAGATATGATCCATTAACATAGACACGTCTGTCAGTCAGAGCTGGGTTTTGGCCTGGGTAGTACATTTCTGTGTTCCTCCAGCAGCTTCCACCCTGTACTAATTAAATTTTTAACACCTGTTCCCCCCTCATGTTGCAGGATGACTTCATCCTCTGTAATGATGCAATCTCTTGGCCCTGGCTGGTAAGTTGAGGGTGGGGGTGTAGAGGAGGAGCCCACCCATCGTTTGTCACCTTTTGTAAGACACATGCCAGTAATGCATCAGAGGCTTGCTGTGAAATATAGCGCTGATGTGCAGGAAACCATAAGTCATGTCATGATTACAGCCATGGTTGCACCGGGGCCTTTGGAATCAGTTAACCTTTCATCTCCCCCTTTTCCACCAGTACTTCTTCAGTGCTAGTGATGAGATGGTTCTCGTCATGTTCTTCCTAAGAACCCGTTTGGTTTTCCATCTGCAAGGAGCCAAGTTCGGGGCATTTCATGGGGTCACCATAAAAAGTCAGAGCTGGGTTTTGGGTTTTGGTTTTTACATCACAGCATATGTAGTGGCGTCGGCTGTCAGACGCTGGCTGGGAGCTGCTGACAGAGATGGTTCTGCTCTGGGATTGCTTATAAAAAGGCAGAAATTTTTGTTTTCGCTGTTTCTTACGGTGGTTTGGTCATTATTTTTCCTGACTGTCTGCACAAAGAGTGTGCTCGTCTGTGAGTGTGTGAAAGCACCAGGGTGGTACCGTGCAGAGTGTGATACAGAGAGCAGAGGAGATATGTGAATTCAGTCCGTTCAACAAAGGAACAAAGTATAGATAGAATTATAGAATATAGATAGAATACACAAGTTTGCCTCCA
This sequence comes from Labroides dimidiatus, assembly GCA_030710495.1. NCBI lineage: Eukaryota > Metazoa > Chordata > Actinopteri > Labriformes > Labridae > Labroides > Labroides dimidiatus. The sequence goes on along the minus strand of CM061148.1, from coordinate 28,422,463 downwards.
ATTGAAGGTTTTAATCAGGAAATGCCAAGGAAACAACAGACAACTCGCTTGGCAGTTTTTCTTTTTAAGAATGGTTGTTTTCCATCCCTGAGCGTTGGCTCAGCAAAGATTTGATGTTTTCTAAGCACCAGTTTTTAGCACCTACAGCCGGTGTTTTGTCAGTGGAGACACAAAGAACCAGTTCCAAGTCAGGCACTTGCCTGGAACTGTCACTAACAGGAGCTCCTTCAAAAAGGGGCAATCATCTGAGAGAATTCTCTTTTTTTTAAAAAATCTCTAAATAACTTGTCCAATACTTCCACTATCACCTTACATTTTCTGTTTCAGGTGGTAGTTTTGTGGTCCTGACAAACTCCAGAGACTATTGCTGTGTTCCAAATCGTGTACTTCTGCACTTACACTCACTATTTTGGATGCATAAGTGTGTTCACAAAGACAGAATGGAAAAACACAGCACACTTTGATTTCTCAGCTGGTGCACTCACAGGGAAAAAGTTGAGTGGAATGGTAGACACCTCTCACACTCAACAGTCGCCATATTGGCTGCGTAGATGAAGAGGCGAACAGGTCAAACAATGGTTGATGGATGTAATCAATGAATAGCAGAAGAACACCTGTGGATGTGAAATGTGACTGTAATTTCTGGTTAATGTGAAGCAGCTGTGTTTGATTTGGGACAACACTAACATGCAAAATTTAGTGCACTGTTCCAGTAAGTGCAGAGTGTAAACAGTCCACTTCATGTAAGTGTAATTATGGAAGTATGTAATTGGGACACAGCAAAAAACTCTGACCAAAACACATTGGACACAGTTTACTTCCCAACTGATTAAGACCTCTCTTGACCCCTGTGGAGCCAATCCCCACTTAGCAACAGAGAGCTAAGATATCCAAACAAACAAACAAAAAAATAAATAAAATGAAATAAAACAACCTGCACAATAACAATATTATTGTGCAGCCATACATTTAGAAAGTGAATTTTGGGGTCAAATTGAAAAAAAAAAATCTTTACTGTGTAGACTAAGAGCAGATTTCACCATTTTAACAAAAATAACAGGGTTGAAATACTCCTGTCTAAATTATACTGCTCTTGTGGATCACTGTCTACACAACATACAATACTCTGTCTTGTGCAACAGACAATGCAGCGAGTGTTGTGACTTCATTGTAACATTCATTCATCTGTCTTAGGGCAAGAGGTGGGGCACACCCTGGACTGGTCGCCAGTCAATGGCAGGGCTGACACACAGAGACAGACAACCTTTCATGGTCACACTCACACTTATGGGCAATTTAGAATCACCAGTTAACCTGATGAGCATGTTTTTGGACTGTGGGAGGAAGCTGGAGTACCCGGAGAGAACCCATGCATGCACTGGGAGAACATGCAAACTCCGCACAGAAAGGCACACCGTGCCCGAACTGGATCTGAACCGGCAACCTTCTTGCTGTGAAGCAACAGCACTAACAGCTGCGCTACCGTGCAGCCCCAGTGATTGTAACATGTAACTAAAAAAAATGGGATGGAAATGTTTAGAACTCATGCATAAAGCACAGCCATACAGCATCAATATAACCAGGAGAAGCCCACACTTAACATCCACTGACTAGTACATCTGTCAGGCTCCACCTTAAACATAGTGTGCTGAATGATGAAATCATGCCATGTGAGGTCATCAGGCTGGGAGTCAGTGAAGAAGTGACAAAGCTCCAGGCAGCAGCATTTAACTGGTTCATTGTACAATTGTTTGAGGTACTCAAGTGTTGCAGGATTTCTACAGAAATCTCCTTAAATTAGTTGTTGCTACTGGAAACAAATCGTTGCATGGTGCTCTACATTGCTGTTGTATTATCCAAACTACAAGCCGAGTCACTGTGGTGTAAAAACACAGTCCGTTTGGTTTGTTCCCAATTAGTGTTTCATTTTGGACCGGCAAATTTCCAGCACCCTTGCAGAGAACACACCCGTGCACAAACAGGCCTCATGGATGCATGACACATTTGCACAACGCACACAGAGACTTGCTTATTCACACAGGCAGGCCGTCCTGATCGTGTCTTTGTGCCCCTCTGCAGCACAGATGGTTAAATAGTGGGTGTCTTCCTGCTCTCTGGGCCCCTCCTTTACTTCTTCTCTATTCTAGCCTCTCCCTCACTTCCCTCCACCTCCTCTCAAGGCCAAGCTTGATCCACCCAAAGCCGCCCTATCCCTGATAACCCTTCTGTCTGTCTCTCCCTCCCTAACAGCTTTCACACACTGCCTGACACACTGCTGTTCGGCCTCCCTCCCTTCCTTGGCCGGTGCTAAATGGCCAGATAGATTTGGGAGCATTCATCATTGTAATCATGCTTCTTAATTATTCATCAGCTCCATCAGGCCTCTTCCTGGTGTGGCATGTACTTATTCGACAGCAGCAACATTAGCGTGCCAGACTCTCATGATGCAAAGGGGACAAAGGAAGATTGAGCAAGGCTAGGTCTGCACATTGACACTCAATATTCCACATCACTGACTAATGGCTAATTGAAGCCATTAATTTCCTATTAGAAGGAAACTGATGGGCAGAGCGGAAAATATTGCATTGTGTTTGATGTATTGTTCTATAGCTTCCTATTGTAAACCACATATGACTATAGAGTGACTCACTGAATAAGTAACTGAATTTATAATTTCTAAAATTGATCAACCATCATAATAACCGAGTCTGATGGAAGCAGAGATGTGCAAACATTGCTGCTGTTCCTGAACTCAGCCTTCATCAGTCCAGATTACAGCAGTCCAGCCTCCAGCTGGGCACACTGGGAGCAGATGGCTCCATAATCACCAGGGTTCATCACAGTCTAAAACAGCAGCCAAAACCAGCTCCCAATATTTGATTTGATTTTAAGTATAGCCTCAAATACAGAGCATGTCAGATGGCAGCACTGCAAGGGACTCCATTGATCTGGAGGCCAGGAGTGAGAACCGTGTCATGACTGTGGTTATTTAGGACTCTGTTTATTCAGAGCTGTTCCCACCAGGGTCTGTGTACACAAGGCCAGAGTGGGCCTTCCTCACAGGGTTTAGGCCGGTATCCTTTCAATCAGCTAGAGTACGAAAAACTTTCCAGATAGCGACATTAATTCCTGCCATCATGTCTCCTATCCATAGACTGTATAATTAATGGATGTAGTCTCCCCGACGACCCAGGCTCAGGCAGACACTCAAGGAACGTCAGATTTTTGCCCTTCTGCATCGTCTCATATTTTCAGACTGGAGGTTGCAACTTGACTGAAGCAAATTGTAAATCTTATTGCATCCTGTCACATCACAATGTATCACATCAAATCTTATCATTTTAACTGAGATCATATACCGTATTGATCCGGATATTGAACAACCCTGATTATATGATGACCCACCTCTTTTCAAGACCAATCTTCACAAAAAGACCCTGATAACCCAAATTACAAATAAATACTGAAACAAAAAACTCCAAAAACCAAAATAAACTCACACACCCTCCTGTCAATTAACCACCATTATTGTAAAATTAGCGGCCTAGCTCCGCCTCAGTTGTCTTTTAACTTGCCCAACTTTGATCCACTCTGCTGCTCTGGACCAACATCACTCATCTCTATATATTTGGGTCCTTATCACAGCCACAGTGAGGTCACCGGCTTTGCAAAAAGCTGACACCCTCTGCTGTTGCAGTTGTTTAGCAACCATAGACAATAGCTAGACGCCGATCATCTTTTTAAATTTTGGGTTTTATTATATTTTTTTTTATTACATTTCAAGTCGTTGTTACACATCGGGGGCTAACATGCCTTCTTCTATATTTCATACTGTTATTGTTATATTGCATTGAAATGTAAGATACTGTATAACACAGTTTCCTGCTGTTTCAGTGTAATGTGTTGTATTATATGAAGCTGCATCTAATCACATGGCATTTATTCATGTTGTTAAGAACTTGACAATCTGCTTTACTTTAAAGAAGAGGAGGAATGGACTCTCACTCTTTCAGTCAGAATCCTCCTGATGTTTTGTGCTGCTGCTGGGGCTCAACAGGAGCATCCTGCCGACAGAAAAAGAGCTTTCACCTTTCTCATCTGGGACTCACATGACTTATTATGAATATCATCTTCACACATGCTCTTTTTTCCTGCCCATGAGCATTATCTTCATCCAACACAGTCAGGAGAACAAAACAGGAAACTCCCACAGACATACGCTGGTTTCATGTTGTTCTCAGCTGGATGGAAAGGTAGCTTTAGACAATATTCAGACTGAAACAAGCCCATCGTGTGCAGTAGGCTGAAAATATATGTGTGAGTTTCTTTCTCTGTTCCTCCTACATTTTAACAAATGCATCTCCTGAGTCACACACCACATCATACGCCACTCATGACGCCACATTGCGCGTCAGTTTTCCCCGGAAAAAAACAAAAAACAAAAAAAGCATCATCAGTCCGTTCACCACCCTCTCTCTGTAATGCCCCTGATATGGTGGAGTGAGAGAGAGAGAGAGAGAGAGAGAGAGAGAGAGGCATAATAAAGCCTCATAAATCCAGCCAGAACAGCAGAGAGTCTGAAAACATGAAATAATAATTCTGAGATTCATTATTCCACGTAGCCAAACTGAAATGACTTCATCCTCCTGGAGCATTATTGATGAATTTCTGCTGTTACATAACACAGCCGAACCTCCTTCACAGTTAAGCAACACAACAGGGGAATGCCAACATGTTAATGCCAAACAGTGTGTGAGCCTGCAGATACGATTTCAGACTGAAGAGCTACCTCAGGGGATTGAAGGAATCAAAGGCTTAGCAGAGATTTGAGCAGCGCAGGTCCATCTGAAAACATCCTAATGTCTATACCACTGCTGCTGAATCAGAGATTTTCTGCAGGCAGATTGAGATTGACACAATGCAAACAGGCTCTCTAAGTCTGTATTTGTGCAGTAAATACGTTCGAGTGTTGGTTTGGTCTCCAAAGGCTCAAATTTCTATTAGCAATCCATTTTGTGAAGGCTGAAGTGTGTAAACATTATTATACAGACTATTGATGTCTTTTCTCCCATTAGTTCAATATCTCTTTGTTTGGTTAAGAGGAAAAAAGGCATATTTTAAAGATGAAAAAATGAAGAAGTCATTCAAATACCGTTTTCCTGAGACTAGAACAGGACAAGAGCAGCATTAAATTGGAGTGTGTCTGAGTATTACCCATGAGCGTCCTTATTTAAATGACAGATTGGCTTTGAGCTGGATCTCTTAAACGTCTCATCCACTCTGCAACCAAATCTCAAACTTGAGCAGAGATTAGGAGCTAAAGCAGTTTTTTATTTGAGACCAGGGAGGATGTGTGTTCATGGATGATAACTTTATTTAACAGCAGAGTGTAAGTTATAGTATATTTCATACAGAGACAGACACCAGCAGTGGAATGCCCTTGAGCAAGATTTAAGTAGATTAAGGCAACCTTAAAGCCTAAATGAGGGCTTGTTTAGGTTAAAGGACTGTAATAATTGATCCACTTTAGGACAGCCTGTCTTTCTACAGCCTCCCTGACATACAGCAGGCGGCAGCCAGCATCAATAACATCTGACGCTTCTCCTCGCTTCCTTTTTATCCCGCACTCTGCTGGGCCTCTGCTGCCTCTCATGCCCCGCTCTCTGCCTTTGACTCGCTTGTTTTTGCAGTCGATGTCGACTGAAGTCTTTCTTCCTGGGAATTCTCCTTTGAATGAGTGTGTCATCTCTTCTCCAGCCCTACTTTTTTTCCACTTTCCTGTCACTTGCTGCACTTTCTAAATATTGATCAAGCTGCACACTGCATCTGGAGCAGAAATCTTTTAGCTGTTACTGAACTATGATTTTTTTTTTTAAGCATTAAAATTGAAAGTAACTGACGACATTTTTTGACAGTTTTTCTCTCCTGATACCTTTTTAAATACCCAAACCTAAGAATTATCTCACATAGGGGTGGGTGTTGATAACCGGTTCCTGTTAAGAATCGATTAGAAACAGTTCAATCCATCGACATCTTAGCTTAGCGGATAGATAACAGTTTCCCAAGAAAACTGATTCAGGATTTTCTGCTTTAAGTTTGACCTAAGAAGCTGTAAAAATCAAAACACAAAGAACTGTTCATTACTCTCACACAAGAGATTTCTATTCAGTACATTCAACATGTTATACATCTCCTAATGGACCAAAAAGAACATAGAAAACATAGCGCTAGCTTGATGCTAATGTATATGGGAAACTGCATTGATATGCTAGCGGTTAGCATACATTGATATAACATGTCAGAATTACTCTTCGTAAACAACACTGAAAACTCTAAATGTCAAAATACTAACAGGAAAATGTTTTTTAAACAGGAAGAGAAAAGAAAAGTTACGTTCAGGCTCATGACTGACTGACTTGCTATAACCACTACAAGACGCTAGATGGCCTACTTAAGTCAATAACATGTAACAAAGCAATACATCGAGGTCACGCGACGTGTTATTTTTATTTATTTACGTCCAGAGATCTTCAGATCCATTAACCAATTTCAAAAATGTTGACAGAAAACCTGGAAAGCTTTGACAGGAGGAATCGATAAAGAACTGAATCGATAAGCAGAATTGATATGGGCAGTGGTATCAATAAAATATTATCAATACCCGTCCCTTATATCACAAAAAGTGCTCCTTAAATGCGATCTGGATTAAAATGGAAAAACCTAATTTAATGTGACAATTTGGTAAGTTGGGGGTTAATAAATAACACCCTGTTTGAAGGAGTACTGTTGAACAATATCAACAATATCGACTGAACAAAGCTCCAGGAAATACATGCTTCCCTCTGTTCGTATTCACAGGTTTGTCTTTGCGTTAACATCTCTAAGTGATTACTAATCAGGTAACTTCACAATAAAAAAGTATTTTTTGAGTCTTCAATTAGCTAAAAAAGGCAAATGGTTTTCGACAAAAATAACCAAGTGCGTTGTCGTTGCAAAGTTTTTATTTTTTATTAGAGCTTTAATGCTGGTCTTTGCATGCTCTCAAAAATTGCAAAGCTGAATGAGTATTCTTCCCTTTTAAGTTCACTGATTACTTCAAATTTTAGCAAATCAAATGAACAAAATTAACATTAACTTAATGTAAAAGCACAGTGATGAGGCAATAAATAAAACTGAAACATCCTGTGGACACAGAGTGGAGGGAGGTGGGAGGGTAGAGAGGGGAGCAGGGTTAAAAACATTCATATATCTCTTGCACATATGCAATTCTGATCACATCATGCCTGGTCCCCCAGGAGCCTGTCTAGCAGATGCATCTTATGGAAATGAGGCTTTGAGGTTCGTGTTTATGTGAACCTCCCGGAGATAAAGTGAGGCACAGTCAGAGCGCTGTACGGTCGTGTGCATTCATTATTTGTATGTGTTAAGGCGTGGGCTTGAGCAGGAAGCCAAAAGCAACAGATGATGGTTTTCATTAGTGGTGCCAACCCCAGGTCCATATCATATTTGACGCAGTACACAAGTACTTAACACGGTGTAAAAACGAGTTGACTAAATTTCAGAACATGTCAGTTTATAGCTTTTATCCAGAGGCATGTGGGATCACAGCAACAGGAACAAACTGGTCATTAACGTCCTGTGAGAGGTCAGAATGTACATGCTCAGTGATAAAAAAAGAGCTCAGCATGGGCAGCTCGAGGCCAACGAGCTGCAGAGACATATTGAGGAAAAAAACCTCCTCTCAGGATCTCTCAGAGAGCATGCTGCCCTGCACAGCATCTTCGTTCATCCACTGTTCATGCTAATGAGGTGCTCTTTTAATGAACAGTGGGATAAACAGCTAATGCAGGGTCTGCTGGGACTGGCAAGGCAAGGAAAAAAAACAACAAAAAGGCAAACCAACAAACCAACAAATAATACAGCGCAGATGTCATTCCCCCACATTTGACATCAGCCTTGGCTCGCTCTCTGTCCTCTCACTTGCTCCCTTCAAACTCGTAAACATCTTTTTTCATAAAAAAAAAAAAAAAAAACCTCTCCTCCATGTTCTTCCTCTCAGCATCACTTGGCCACTGAGGGTGGTTGCCATGGAAACTCCACCCACAGGAGCCAGCTACCTTCCCTGTTACCGTAGCAACTGGTTCCCTACAGAATTTAAAGCATGTCACTCAGACACTCTCTCTCTCTCTCCTACTTGTTATCAGTTTAGCTTTTCTTTTCTTTATTTTTTCATATTCCCTTTCTTTTTACAGATATTTTTTCTTCCTCTCTTTTAAGTTACCTTTTCTTTACTTATTCTTTTTCTCTTTCTTTCTCTGACTTGACCTTATCAGTTTGCCTCTTCTTTCTTTCTTTCTTTCTTTCTTTCTTTCTTTCTTTCTTTCTTTCTTTCTTTCTTTCTTTCTTTCTTTCTTCCTTTCTTTCTTTTTCTTGCAATTTTTCCATTTTTTGTTTCCATGTCAACCTTTTTTTTAATCAGCTTGCCCTGTCATTTTTCTTTCATTATTTCTTTCTCCCTTTCCGTATATCAATATGTCTCATTTTCTTTATTCCTATGAAATGAAGTTTCTTCTTTCTTTTTGTTTCTCTTTTTCACTGTTCCTTACTTTTATTTTTTCTTTTATCTGTTTTTCTTTCTTTTCCTTCTCTCTTTTTCTCTTTGTCTGTCTCTGTCTCTCCCTCTCTCTGTCTCTCTTTCTCTCTCTCCTTTTCTCTATCTTGGGTTCATTTTTGTTCTCAGCAGGTCTCAGTCTTAATGCTTGGTTAGCTTTCCTCGACACAGTCTATTGGTTGTTTACATGCCACTGAAGGACTCAAGCAGGGCTGGGCCTGCAAAGTCTGTTATTTTTATTTTTATTTTTTTTTGGGGGGGGGGGGCAGGTAATATCTTTAAGAGCAGAAAAATTCTTTGCATGAGTCAAACTCTTATACATTACAAATACATTCTTATGAATAAAAAAGCTCTGATAGGTCACCTTCCTTTTGAAATGTGTTACTATCAAAGCCATTTAAACAGGAGACAAATATATTTTATAATTTGCTTTAATTTCTCTGTCAACTGAAGATCTTTATTATGAAGTGCAGGTCAAACGGATCAAATGTATCTGAACTGATTTGTTGGTATCATGTGGAGGTAACGGGCCTGTTTCTCTTACTGAGCTTCAAATATTAAACTTGACCCACTGTATTTAAATACGTGAAAATATTCATTTTAATCTCTCTCTTTAAATTAAAAACAAGCAGCTTACCCTGTTAGTGACTGTATTTGAACAGTCTCTGAGGTTTGTGGCCCCAGATGCAGATTCATGTCTAGAGAGCTGTCCAGAGATAAAATCTTGGGCCCCATTGAAATCTGATTGGCCAACTCAGGTGCCACCCTAAATCCTAAACTCCGATTGGCTTCTTACTTTATCAGAGGTGGGACTTACACTCAAACCAACTATTTGTGTTGTTAAAGGCTGCTGATAGCTTTCTAAACATGTTAGCATAGCACTTGTTTTTGTTTTTTACTTTAATATATTCTATTTAAACACAGGGCACATCTTTTTCACCTAACTGGTGTGTTGGAGAGGGAACACAAATTTACTGGAAACATTCAGGTGCCTAAAATTGTCAAAAATGCTTCTTAAGTACATACAGTTTGACTTTGGGCAAACGTTCCTTTTCAGTCCTTGATGAAGTAAAGTTAAAAGATTGTAACATCTGCATATTTCATAAATCTTAGTTTCAAAAGTAGATTCGCTTCGTTCACCCCACACAAATTCCAACCACCCAAAAGAGTCTGGTCACACCCCAACATACATGCTTTCATTTCTGTTAACCGTCGTCTCTGAGTTACATAACCATGAGAACAGATCCTTATAAATATGAATCAGGTGGTTATCAGATTAAAAAAGAAAATAAAAAACAGGACATCATCTTCCTCCTATTTCAGCAGCCCAACTGTCTGTACACATCACACTCACACAGATAGTTGATATTTCCAGTAGCACTAGAAAGTCCACAAATAACAAGTGAGATCATAGCAGGCTGACATGTCCTGTCTTGAATTAGCCGCCTCAGTGTTATTTCAGACCGGGCCACTTTGGTGAGATAATGTGTGCTGGCTGTGCGGTCTGCAGAATCACTCAGTAGATTAAATATTAGTGTTATCTCATTTCCTCAGGCCATAAAGTCTCCACAGACTGTCCAAGTGAAGGGAAAATGGTTTAATCACTGAGATGATCTGTACAAAGGACCCCTCACCGGGGCCCGGAACCTCCATTTGAGCTTTGTGCTTTCATTACATCCGTTTTTCCAAGCTACACTCAAGAGAAGAAGGCAATTAGTCAGATGAGCTTGGGTGAGTATTAGCTTTTAACTGGCACAGACCAGCCTTGGCACAATAACCCTGAGCTGAGGTATGAAAGAATGAAACACTATTTGTCTCTCTTGTTAACCGTCTTCTGGATCTTGGTGTTGATTTTAACCGTAGTACAACCTTGGACCCTTTGTTCTTTCTCTGTATGGCGAGGCTGACTCACCGTGACAGGGTTTTGGTAGCAGGTGCCTCTATTGATTTTCTTTTCACTTGAGACTCTTGAATGCAGGCTGGACACTGATTGAAGATATAGGCTACCTATGAGGTTGAAGGAAGAAAACAAATGGCAAAAGCCACAGTAGCTACCTAAAGAAAGGCCAGTCTGTGCAGGATTTTTAAATTTACTTCTAACGATAAATTAAAATAAAAAATGAAATGTTTTAACTAAATCACTTACCAGTATCTCAGTTTACTTAGAGCCTAATGGGGATAACTAAGAGGAACCAGCTTTTGCAGCATTAGCACAGCACTACAAAAACACAATCACGCTGCAAAGCTTGTGAATATGAGGGTATCAGGTGAAAAACGTCCACAATCTTTTTGCTGGCTGACGTAATTAAAGACCTTGCAGCTAAAAAAATAAACAAAAAACTGTTGTGCGGAAAATAAAATACACTCCATCAACCAGACCAGAGTATAGCTAACAGACTGCTGTGCATGCAGAGTCCCTGCTTCACCTGCCTGTAAACATGCATGCTACACAGCCACCGTCACAGATAGCATCACATGCTACAGCCAGGTAAACACATGATCTGCTTCTTAAGTTGGTCTTTTCCCACACCTCGACCGTCTGCTGCATGGTTATCTTTACTGTAGCAGTGCAGGGAAAGCTTAGGGCCATGTGGGTCAAAAGGCAGTAAGCTGGTGTTAAACTTTTCCTGTCCAGCAAAATACAAAGGAGCACCTTTAGAGGTTAAAGGTTACAACTTTGGAAAGTTGGTTAGTTGCTGATTACTGAAACAATTGGGGCCTGTGTCCACTGTTAAATCTGATCCAAACTGCTCTATCCTTTACATTTGCTTTCATTCTTTCCGATCAGGGATGTAAATTATAAAGATTCCATTGATACCAATGCCCTTATTGATCTGATTCTTTATTAGTTCTTCCTGTAAATTTTCTGCATACAAAAAGTAGGCTTTGCAGGTAATGGATCTGGATATCTCTGGACGTTAATAAATGAAAAGTAGACCATCTAGTGTAGCAATGGTTTGAGTTGTTTGGAATCTTGAGCTTGCCGTAGTTATCCTGAAGTCAGCCATGAGCCTGCATGTAACTTTGTCTGCACGCAAAACATTTACCTGTTAGTATTTTGACATTCAGAGTTTTTATTATTGTTTACAAAGAGTAACTGTAAGTTGAAACTACGTTTTAAAACAGAAGTTATATCAATGTATGCTAACAGCTAGCATATCAATGCAACTTCCCATATACGTTAGCATCAAGCTAGTTCTATGTTTTCCCTATCTCATTTTTGTTACATTTAGAGATGTATAACATGTTGAATGTATTGAATAGGAATCTCTTGTAAGAGAGTAATGTACATTTGTCTGTGTGTTCAGTTTTACAGATACTTAAGTCAAACTAAAAGTGGAAGATCCTGAATCAGTTTTCTTGGAAACGGTTATCCATCTGCTAAGATAGCTGGGGCAGTTTACTGCTCACTGACGTGAGGTTTGGCTGCTCCAGTGTAAATTAAAGAATCAACAAGCGGATTGTTAAGCATAAAGGCTAATGATGACGATGGATTTTTAATTGGTTCCTAACAGGAACAGTTATTGATACCCATCCCAATCAGTGGTTGATGAGTATCAGTTTTTCAACTCACAATAACTTTTAACTCAAAACATGCCATTGTATGCCATGGTAAGAGTTTGTGCTTCTTTCTTGTGTTCAGAGAGGAGGGATAACAGCGTGTTTGTGACTTTTGGTTGTTCGTTGGCACTTTCAATGAAAGAGAGACATTTAGCATGCTCACTTCACAAGCAGGAAAGCTTGCTGGCAGCCCTTTTCCTTGCAAGATTTGAATGCTCCCTAACTTCAGGTGCTTCAGGGATGCGAGGCTGCATCGGCAGTCACCTTTCACGAAATTTATGAGCGACTCCAACCTTAATAACTTCAGGAGAGGTGGCGAGGATGAGGATGGCTCACTCCTCAGTTACTCAGCTCTTGATGTAATTTCTGCTAACAGCATGAAAATTGTGGGATCACTTAAGTGACTAATCGCCAGCAGTTAAGTTTGTCTGCAACTAATTTACCAATGATTTATGTGGACAAGACAAATGATTTCACCTCTAGAAACTGGAGATCACTCGTAGAATAACAACATGTTTACTTCTCTCCATCTGTGTCTGAGGGTTGCTGACGGAGCAATGAGGCGAGTGTGGAAGAAGTTTTTTTTTTTCATTATCCTCTGGCCTTTTTTATCTAACAAGTCATGTAGAGCCGTACCATGCATTGGGATTGAAAACTTGTCATCTATAGCTGTTTGCACCACCAGCACCAGCACGGTTATTTACAGCAGCACGCCATCTGTGTACAGTGTATAAAATTGAAGCAAATCAATTGCAGGCAGCCTTTACAGAATCTATGATGGGAGCTGCTGACTACTAAGGACTGAGTCAAACACTGTGGGAACATTTTGTCTCAAGAGAAGGGAGGGTATGCTTCACACTCCTACAGTGTGCAGCAAGAGTACACTCCTTTAAAGTAAACACACAAACACTGGTAAATACACAACTGCTGCCAATGATGTTTGGGAAAAACATCAAATGTCATGTTTAAATATAGAACAGAGACATTTCTTCTAAGTCCAATGATCGCTGGACTCCATGTGGTTGGGTTACGGTTTATTAATCGTCCAAAACAAGTAATCAGTGGATATCCGGTGTGAAATATCCAGCTAACTATGAGCTTCAGTCCAGAATGAGCAAAAAGCTGAAAGAGCAGAAGTTCAAATATAAAATAACAAAACGAAGGCTGAGTTCGGCGCATGAATTATTCAGGAACAATCACAGGGAACGTGAAAGGATGTCACTGGCCACTGAAAGCTGCTGAGGCAGATGGAGGAGCAGTGTCTGGGAGAGCGAGTGAGCGAGTGAGTGGGGAGGGGAAGGGAGGGGTAATGAGAGCCTCTGGGATGTGGTGGGGCACAGACAGAAAGGAGGGGGGAGGAGGGGGCCGAGCAGAGGAGGAGACGGGCGTGGGGATTTTCTTTTGTGTGGACCTAAGGGGTGGGGATGGGTGGAGTAGTAGTAGTGGGGGGGACATGAAAAACCAGGTAGCATGAAGACAGAGGAGCGATGAGAGGGTGCGTGACAAGTACCAAAGCCTCGTCGACAAGCCAGAGCCCAGACCTTTCCATGGGTTTCAATAATTGATGCAGCTGCTGCAGCGTGCCATCTTTATAAAGCAGCAAGTGTGCGGGGACTGTGTGTCTGTGTGTGCTTCTGCAAATTTCAAGCGTGTGACCTAATTGTGAGTATGTGAGCGATTTCCGCCCATCAATATCCAGCTCCGTACCTCTGTGATATTTGATTGATGAGTGAGAAATGAGCTGATGGGGCTTTGTGAAAATGATGGCAGAGCAGAATAGAGCTGCCAAAAAAAGGAGATCCATGTCTCTCTGCTGCTTCCAATGCTCTTCCTCTGAATGTTAATACAGGTCTGATCAGTCTCAGCGGACCCAACAACCCCACACTCTCTCAAACCCCGCAGCCAAGACCGTTACAGAGATGAGATTTTGCAGCAGAGCCACTCGGTGCTCCACTCAGGCCACAGGATTTTTTTTCTCCTTGTCTCACTTCAAGGCCACCTGTGAGTACATGAACATGACAGAGATGGATCTCTTCGTGCTGTCCCAGCTGCAGCAGGGGCTGGGTTCCTCCTCCATTAGCATGCACTCCACTCTGCAACCCACATTACATTCTGCATGCTCGACATCACTCACACTCTCTCCTCCTTCACCTTACACTGTCTCCTCTTTCTCAAATCATCTGCTGTACCAGGGCAGTCCTCCCTCTCTTCCCCTCTCTCTCAATCTGCTCCACCACCCTCTCTCTCTTTCCTCCTTCCTTTTCTGAACATGGAGGACAAGTGTTATCGCCACTCTGCAGATGTTTTCTCCTCTGAAACCTCCCGCTGGCTGTGGCAGGGCCAAACATCTCGTTTTGGCCAATGCAGCATTTAACTTCTTCTCTTTTTTTTTCTTCCTCAGAAATCCAACCGTATTATGCTGACTGATATCTCTGGCCCGCAAGACTCTGGGGAGCTGCCACAGCTGGATGTGATCACCACGGCTGTGCTGGTATCTCAATCCCTCTAGGTGACAGCGGACAAACTTGTAACATAGGAAAAAAAAAATGCAGTGCTAGCACAGCATCCAAAAGAAAGGCAGTCCCATCTGGGCTTCATCTTTTGCAGACACTGGTTAAAACAATCTTTATGACCTGCAAGTTAAGGCTTGAAACAGCCCCATAACTCTACATATATGTTAAATCTGACATTCAGTAAGAGAGATGATGAAAGGTAAAGTAACCTTTTCAAAGGTTAATCCTTGATTATTTTTAACCTAGAAACAGTCCTGCAGTCTGGAGAAGCAAAAGAAATGAACTCCTCAAACGCAGCACACCTTTCTATACATGAAAGTTAGACAGAGATGAAACAAAGTGAAGAGTCCCACAAGCAAACATCACTCACTTTAAAACTAGGGTGCAAAGTCAAAGCAGGGCTTAGTCAGGTTTCCTGTATTTATCCTAATTTGTCTTTTCTTAAATTTGTCTATTCTCGACACCAACTCAGACACATAAGACTTGAGAATCAGACTAGGGTTGCAAAATTCGGAGAATTTTCAAAGTTGGAAACTTTCCATGGGAAATTTGGGGGAATTAACAGGAATTTTCTGGGAATTTATTTTAACTGTATGTACCTATGAATAATAAATATTAGACATCTTTTTCCATAAATTTCCCTGGGAATTTTTATAAAAATTCATTTAAGTTGACAGCAACATCATCCTTAAAATTTCAAATATTCCTGAGTCAAAATTCCCATGGAATTTTTCAGGAAACTTTCCTGATATGTACCGGAAATCATCCATCCCATTGCAACCAAATTTCAGACACAACCAAGTACCCCCACTGATTCCGGCTAGGGAAAAAAAGCTGTTCGCTACTAATGCTTCAAACTACCACCTCTGCTAGCAACACACTGTTCCTGTTTGTTGATGTTATGTAATAATTTACCTGGTGCAGGTAAACAAAGGCTCAGCTATATGATCAATGGAATGACTCACATACTTGCATCAAAGGCAGTAACGGCGGCTGATATGATACTGGTACTGCTGTTCGCCCATTAATGGCTACTGCCACAATGTTATAATGCTCAACTACCCTGATTTAAACAAGTACAGATGAAAAAAGGACATCCTGAAGCATGGCAAGGTACTGCAGCATTTTGATCCAGAAAATGGTGATGAAGTTTTACACAGGTTGTGTCTGGTTTAATCTGCATTTTAGAGCCGGACCAATAAATCGTTGGGGCCAATAACAGCCTATCGACGTATAATCGGTCAATATGTAACCGATTATTAGCTTTTTGCTGGGATCCAGAGAATTTATAAGTTGTGTAAATTATCTTTGTGAGATAAAGATTTATATAGCTGTTAATTGACATGTTTTACAATTATAAAATATAAGACTATTAAATAGTTTGAAATTCATAAGACAACCTCCTTCTTTTCAAGCTCAATCAGAAAAAGACTGAGAACCAAATCATACTTTTTTTTAAAGAAACTATTTTTATTGAAATTCTGAAGACAAATATAAATAGACTCACTAAGATCTGTGTGCTTCAAATGCAATACTCTGGGGAGAGCTCTGATAATGGCCATGCCTTTTGTGATATTTCTCAATGACAAACTCACATAGCCTCCTGTCAGTCTTTTGGAAATGGACACTTTGAATAAATATAATATATATATATATATATATATATATATATATATATATATATATATATATATATATATAATATGTGTGTGTGTGTGTGTGTGTGTGTGTGTTGTTATTTCATATATCGGCATCAGCATTGGCCCCAAAAGTCCCGTATCAGTCAGGCTCTACTGCATATAACCCCTCCTCTACAGTAATGTGTAGCCAGCTCAGGGGATGTGGATGTAAATTTGCATGAAGGATTTATGCTAGTGGCGCTAGCTCTGCTAACTTTAGCCATCCTCAGCAAATCAGTTTGTCACAGTGGTTTACACACAGACTTTGTGATCCCACGTTTAGTTGTGTTGAATTTTTCTTAACGTTTTCTCATGTTAAGTCAGAATTTTAATCTCCATTCAAACACTAGAATCTACAACACTCATCGTGTTTGAATATTCTAACTGTGTGAACCAGAGTGTGGTCGAATTTTCACAAACCTTTCAGGAGCACGTTGCGCATTTCTTTTTTGCAAACTTACATCATTATGATTATTATCTTTTAATCGTATTTAGCAGATGCTTTTTCCAGATACTTGAGAATAGCTGCGACAAAAAAGAGAAAATTCCAGGAGGATTTCATGCCTGGAGACCCTAAACACAAACGGCTTCTCATTTTGTTTCCAGCAATGACTCTTTTGGTAACTTACAGAAAATACTGGTAATGAAAACTACCTTGTAACCAGCCATGAGGCGCGGTTTCAGTAAAGTTTATTGCAGAAATGTCCCACAGTGGACAGTAAATGTCTGTCATCCATGTGTGACCTCTCCTAACAGCTCCACTGAAAGCCACACTTACAGACCCTGTTTCATCCAGCTAGAGTTGCTCTCATATCACAATGACTCTGCAGGATTTAATCCAGGTGCTGTGCGTGTGTGTGTGTGTGTGTGTGTGTGTGTGTGTGTGTGTGTGTGCTTCAAAACCTTGGAGATAAAGCCTGGTTGGAGAGAACAGGGGGGGGGGGACATGTGATACATTAAAATTATATGTTTTATGCCCACTGGCACACGGATACAAGCAGAGAACAGCGAGCACACGGGAATCCATTAGTGGAACCCGATTATCTCCTGGCTCTGAAATTAATTAAGTGAGTGTAGGGCAGCGTGTGTGCGCATGTGTGTGTGAGAGTGAGAGAGGGGGGAAATCTGGTTGTCCTTATCTTTTTTTTTTAAATCCTCTTGTATTACTGCAGTAAAAGGCAGATGGGGGCGGGGTGTGTGTGATCTGTATATTCCAGCACAGGACCTGAAATTGCTGTTTGTCTGAGGTGATGTTGGGGGTTTACACATGCAGCAGCTTTGTGCCTCAACATTTTCATGTAATCTTCGTCATACCCAAATGCATGTCCTGACCTCTTGCTATTTCCTTCCCTGCTCTCTCCCTCCCTTTCCTTCCTTCCTGCTGTACACCTCCCCAGACCTTCAGTGTGTCCTGAAACTTGTAAAAATAAAAAAAAAATAAAAAAACAGGAGGTTTTGTTTCTGCGTCTGATGTTACTGTTCTAGTGGAATGCCTCCCTGCTGGAATGCAGCGTTCAGGCTCAGGTTCACACTGCGGGCATTTATCTCGACAAGTACAGAACTGGCGGACTAAAGCTGAGCATATCTGTCGTCCCAACCCTCCCCCTCCTTCCTCTCTGTATGAAATGCTGCTGCACACGGGCACAATCATAGTGGGATTGCTCTCTTAAATCAGATTTCCCTCTGACGCTAGAAGCAGCAGCTGGGCTTCATGTTTTGTTGACAGCAGTGTGTAACCAAATGTTTGTGACTTTAAAGAGCGGGTCTTTGTTGGATCACAATCTGAATGAAAAGACAAAAGAATCAACTGTCCAACATTCATGTGGTTTATTTCTGCAGCACTAACTGTTTCACTTCCACCTCTAGCTGCTTGTACAAATCCATCGAAAGAAAAGTATTACAAGGACAGCAAGTACAGAATTATAGATTTTTTCTTTTTCTTTCTTTCTTCTTTTGTTTTTACATGATTAGCCAGTGGAATTTATTGCTGCAACTTCATTTCACACAGTTTGCTGTAGCAGCTTCAGGGGACAAACAAATGGCTGAGAGGCTGAGGTTGGGCCTAGTTCTGTGTCTGATGCACTGAATCAAAAAATCACTAAACCCTATAAAATCTGATCCATGATTAAGTAAAAAAAGTATAATCATTATCTTTTTGGAACTGAGATTTTTATTCACTTTTTTTCTAACAAACTCCACAAATAATTCTTTATTATTTTGTTTAATATATACTTTTTGCATCATATTTGAGAAACTGGGCGGTTTTGGCAACTTTTAGAGTAATGTTTTTTGTAAATATGTATTCATGCAACGCAGAAAATACTTATTTTCAATAAAGAGCAACAACTTAGATGTTATTCTTTTACCACAACTTCTTGAAAATGAGCAAAGATTTTCCCTGAAAAAAATGTGTGTGGATGATTTCACGGGAGCAGTCAGTTTAAAAAGGGCCAAAATACAACTTCATCTGCCTGTAGTGGAATGATGATCCTCAAGGGGGAAGAAAACATTTGTATTCTTTAAACATGTTTTAATGGAAAATATTTATCATGGTAATGAGATTGAGGTCTTTGAAACTCGTGTATCAAATATGATAAGTTTGGCAATAAAGGGGGACATAAACAAAAAGGTGAACTGATGGTAAAGTGAACAAATAATAATTAATGTGACCAACAGCGTTCAACAAAAAACAGCGACCCAGCTCACCCTTCCTCTCTCATCCACACCAAACAAAACTTTTCTTCAAAACAAAAGAAATATCCACATATTTCAGCTCCTGTCCACATGACCTACCATTCACCAATCAGTGTGTTCTCAAATTATAAACTACGTCACAAACAAACAACAACAAATTAGCACCACAAATAACATAAAAATACTATCACACCCAGTACCCTGAAATATAAAAATAAACTGTAAATGAATTAAATCATGGTTCACAGCGTACACATGAGAGGAAGCTCAGTACATGCAAGGATCTGGACAGGAAGGAACAACGTGACAGTCATCTGTTCAATCTACAGATAAACAACAGCAAACCTCATAGTTTCACTCATGGTGAAATTCAGGCTCAAGTTTGTACATAAATGTGTGAATATGACAGAACTGTCTCTGGGGAATTATAATGTTATTAGTTCTCCATCCACTGGACACAAACTATACAATTAAATCAGTTAATGCAGAAAAGAAGGGTCAGATATGAACAGTGACTGAAACACTGACAGTCTCTGTAACATCACACACTGATCCCTGAGGAGACACTTCGAAGACCAACACGGTGATCATATACTGGAAATGCTGATTCAGCCTAACTTGAAGTCAACCTATAGAGACGGGCAAAGAGGTTACCATCGTGGTGTTGGTTCTTCTAAGTTCTCTGTTCGGCGTGCACATGAAACCATGCTGACTGAGTCCCAGTGTAAAATGAAAAGAGGAACGACGTCAAAGGAGATGAAATCTGAGGCAGGATCCATGATCTTGATCAAGAAGACCAATGAAAACAGTCAAAATGGATGAGTTATTAAAAACACAAAAAGACAACTCATGCCTCAAAGCGCGAACTGAGCTGTTCCTATTACACGTTGAATTCTGCTGTAAAAGAGAATTTAACATGAGTTTTAATGAAAATGTCTGCACTTTTGGAGCAAGCCCCAAGTGGACACTGAAGGAACTGCAGGTTTTTGCACTTCTTCATTATCTTCACATATCAACACTGGACATTACTGCTTGGATATCAGCATGAAATGACAAAGATGTAAATGCACTGTTATGCACTGTCATCATCCCACTTTCAGTTCAGTTTATTCTGAAAATATCTGTATAATTTGTAGAACAGAAATCAGGAGGAAAAAAACAGCGAACTGTAAATATTTTTATAACTACAAATAGACTGTCTTCTGTTGATTCTACTGCTTTTAATGTCAAAATAACAACCCTCCGTCTTTATCCAGGCTTGGGACCAACATAAGTGACTCAAAAGAGACAAACATAAATGCGATTCATGTGCATGCAGTCACCTGCTCTGGCTGCAGTCGAGACAGACTGCTGTGAGCGAGGAGGGCTCGTCCGTCTGAGACATAGACTGTATAATTAATAGATGTAATCTCTGTGACATCACCCGTCTGTTTCTGAAGCAGAGTTTTGAAGCAAATCGGCCGCTGCAGCCATATTAGATATGAGTCAGGCTCAGAGTCTCCAACTAACAGCTATAGGGCGCCCGTCAGTCACGTGAGCTGAGCTGAGCCTCTGATTGGATGAGCACGTGAACTTATTATCTTCTGCTGTAAACATGTTTATTTCTGCTGTGAATACAGGTTTTTTTTTGGCTTGGTCTGTCTGTGACTTTTGTGGAGCCAGCCTCAAGCGGATACTCAATAAACTGCTGATTTTGATACTTCCACATCGCCTCATATTTTCAGACCGAAGGTTGCTGCTTGATCTGTGCGTGTTTTGGAATGTTTCTATGGGGAAAGAAGAAGCCAACACAGCATATTGTTCCACAGTAAAACAAACTGTACATTAATCTTTTCAGAATTAAAATCACATAGTTGTCCTCTTGGAGTTTGGCTGTGTCAATCATCTTCAGTGAGATTCATTGCGCGTGAAGCGCAATGAATCTTGGGATATGTGGGACTATGAAGGATACACCGAATCCATCCTTCATGGCACCTGAAAAATAGGCCAGATTTATCGGCTGCATTTTGGAGGAGCCTTTGAAATGGGACAGCCTTCTACACACCGCTGTGACGTAACCGATTCAAATCCAGCCTTTGTAGGCTGCAAACCCTGAACTGGGACCAAGGGGCAACATCCGCTAGAGAAAAATGAAGCCTATGCAGAAGTGCGAAAAGTTGCTGCTCATGGAGAATCCACTCGAGACTGCAGAAAGACCAGAAGTCACAAACACACCAAGCCAAAAAAACAGACTTTTGCAGCATTAAAAAGAATATTTACAGCCTGGTTAAGAAAACAGCTTAGGTCTTGAAATGCTAATGTTGCCATCAGCACACACTGTACTGAGGGTGAATGTTTTTTTTCTAACTCAGTGGTTTATTAGATATTAGGATTATTGGTTTACCTAATCAGAGGCTGAGCTCAGCTCATGTGACTGACGGGCGCCCAATAGCTGTTAGACAGGAAGCTCAAAGTCTGCATCATATTCAAGATGGCCCCATCCAATGACTGGCTTCATTTGACTTTATCAGGAACAGACGGGTGACGTTGCTAGGCTACGTCTATATTTTATACAGTCTATTATTGAGACACAGCCGAGCCAAGTGGCTACTTCTTCTTCTGCTGCTGCTGGTTTTCTGGTAGCCTTCACGCTTTGCGTGTGTAAGTGTGTAAATAGAAAAAGATTTACAAGAGTGGAAAACAAAATAACCGTCACTGCAGTTTTACGTCAGTTATAAATTCTAAATGACAGTTTCATTTTTCGAGTAATCGCCCCACCTTAACTGCACTTAAGATCAAGATATCTAGCATGCCTGAAAACTGTGATTCCATATTACCAGTTGTGAAATGAAAGTAGTTGGAAAACCAAATTCATGACAAATTTAATCTACCACAGAGATTTTATTGCTGCCATGGAGAACAGCCCACTCATTAGCATTATAAATATAAATGTTTGGTGATATCTACCAGAGCAGCTGAGCTAAACCCATCACTGTAAAGATAAAAACATGGATGTCCTATGCTAGCATAAAGGCTACAGAAAAAAAAAAAAAAAAAACATAAAATAAAACCTAATTTAATAGAATCCAGAGTTATGAGTCTTCATAAATGTCAGTCCACATGCTGTGAGGCGGTTGTTCCTGTCATCTTTCATGCATGATCTCTCATATCAAGAGGGGAACGGTCCAGTGTGCCAATTAGCTAAATGCTTCAGGGCTGCAAGAGGTAAGTGCTATTACAGCTGAGATACCTGGGAGGCCATTACTGCAACTTGACATATGTGACAACCTGGCATCAGCGTGTCTGTCTGTGCAGTCAACAGGGGAAGATGCTGATTGTGGATTTTCCCGTTCAGAGTTATTGTGGCTTCGCTGATCCAGAGCAGTGTGTGGAAATTCAATTTCAAAGCTTGATTATATTTCCATTCGAGGTTGTCTGAACGCGGTCGCAAATTAAAATACTGAACTATAAAAAGAGAGATCGAAACAAATTTGTCCACTCAAACATTTCAGCTGAAGGAATTAGGAGTAAATTAAGGGGAGCTGACAGTTTTATTAGGACTTAATACCACAGTTTAATCCAGCCTACAAACCCTCTCACAGTGTAATCTTCAGTGTAAACCTTCATGGGCAGGTCTACTTGTATGAGGCTAAAGCCTGTTTCTCAGCATAGCAGTAATCCCACTAAGGCTCTTAGAGAAGTGAAATTATTTCAGAATGAAAGGAGAGGCTTTGTGACAGTTCGAGACCCCGCTGTGGAAGATGGCTAATAAATAAACAGCTGAGAAAATCTGCTTTAGCTTGAAAGAGACTAAATCAGCAGTCTACGGTTCGTTCTCATGTCATTTCCAGGTGGGAAAGTACATTTGACCTGCTGGGACATCATGACTCATCCTCCCTCCCTCCCTCCCTCTCTCCTTTCCTCCTCTTCCTCCTCCACCTTCACACAGCACCCTGCTCCTACCTACTCACAAGTCATCCTTGCACCAACCTGAACTCACGTCTCAGGCGTATCTCAGGAGGAAGATGATGGAAGGCTGAGAAGTTATTGAGAAATAAAAGGCCGCATTTGTCACGGTGTCTGCTGTACAGTCGTGACAAGACGGGTGGGGGTGACGTGAAAGCAGCTGGTGGCCTCATTGATCTGCTGCTCTGCACAAGAGCCTTTAACTATCTCCTCTCTGGATATTGATGGAGACAGATGCCAATAGGTTGACCCCATATCTCTCATTAGTACACTCTGGATGGCACTGCATGCTCAATGATAAATCAAAGTCATCTCCTTATGGAGACCCACATGCACTTCATGAAAGCAATGCTTTAAGAAAAAGAGGCATTAACAAAGGAAGATGAATTGTTTTGATCCTATCTGAGTTTTTTTTTTTTCATTAAGATGGAGAAGCAGTAGAACAGACATGACTCCATCCTGCACCAGCACAGATGCGAGCTGATTTCCTTCTCTGACACAAGGCCAGATGGGATGCAGTGAGATGGGATTTGATCTCCATCCACTTTCCACAGAGCAAAGAAAAAAAAAAGAAAAAAGAAAGAAAGAAAAAGAAAAAGAGGGCCTGTGAGACATTTTTCATACAGGCCCTGACTTGACGCAGCGAGTCAAAAATACAGTAAACCACAGCCTCTTACATGTGTGTCCCGGTTGAGAGCTTCCACTTGCACGTATCCACTAGGGTGCAATTTGGAATTTATCCCTGTCACTATCTGTGGGTTTTTGTGGACATTGTGCGTCATTACTCGTGTTGACACAGGGACGGTGCTCGAGGATGCATTTACATATTAAACCTGCCCCAGATAAGGATGCATGTCAGCAAAATGAAGACAGCAGCAACTGTATTCGTGGCGTGCGTTATATTAGATTAAAAATAATAATAATCCAGACTTGAAGCGAAATCTCATTGCGCCATCGGTGCATCGTTTGATTCTTACCTCGACATGTTCCCACGCGCAGTAGGACAAAACAGCCATCAATATAGGTACTGCGGTATGTCCCATTTTCTCGCCTCCCTTTTTCTCCTTTATTGTCACGAAGTTGCAGTTGTTAAATATCTGACACCAACATACGCTGTCTAGTTACATCAGCCAGAGTGATGGACACTGCGCTCGTCCTGCGATATCTCCTGCGTCTGCGTCTTGCTCGCTCGTGCCAACGGACTCTCTCCAATGGCAGCCTGGGATTTTCTGTGGATGAAGTCTGACAGAACCAAGCCCTGTTTCTGCGGGTATTTATCACAAGCTGCGCTCAGTGGCGTCCTAGTTGTAGCTTAGCGGAGAGCGACATCTGGTGACCAGAGGTGGAGAATGCAACGCCTGCGCGTGTTAAGGGTTTTCTGCATCAGGTTAAAGGAATAATCCAGCTACAAATTAAATAAAAACATTACCGACCAGACTTCATAAGCAAATTTACATTATTTTTAACCTGAAAAAAAAAAACTTAACGGTGTCGCGCAAATAATTTTTTTGTATGGGGCTTGTTTTGTAATAAAGTGCTGTGTCAACATCATAAAACCGATTATCATCACACATAAAGCCAATTTAACAAAATTAAAATCATATCATGATGTGATTATGAACTCTGTTTTTTAAGATTTAGGATTATGGACGGTTTTTTTTTTAAAGTAAGATTACGAGAATATCTTAAATTTATGACTTTATTCTCGTAAATGTACGACTTAATTCTTGTAAATCTATGATTTTATTCTCGTAAATTTACTTTTTATGAAACATGATCCTGACTCCTGGTCGAAATGTTTTTACAAAAAAAAAAAATAAAATAAAAAAAATAAAAAAATAAAAAAAAAAAATAAAAAAGGAGAGAGAGAGAGAGAGAGAGAGAGAGAGAGAGAGAGAGAGAGAGAGAGAGAGAGAGAGAGAGAGAGAGAGAATAAACATCGAGTATTAACATAGTTAATATAATGTAATGGTGATATTAGGAGCTTTAAATCACCACGTTGGGCAAAATACCAGGACATACGTGAGTCTATAAACCGCATTTTCAATCGAATGTTTTATATTTAAAATAATCATAATAAATTAATATCATGGGTTCATCAACACTTCAGCATATTTTTATCAGAATGTTGCATTAAATTTCACTTTCGAAAGAGAAAAAAAAAGGAAGAAAAAAAATTCTTAAGGCCCCAACACATTTGCTTATGAACAGCTCGTTTCTTTTTTGGAGCCTCTAGTGGCAACAACCGCAATCGGTCAGTAGGGGGAACACATGGTGTGAAAATGAAAACACAATTCTCTAACGTGACCACTGCAGGTAAAAAGTTCCTCAAGGTGCACCAGAAGACGTCTGAATTTCCCTGTATGTACATCCTTTGAGATGTAATTGAAGATCCTAGTGAAAAGTTTTTTGATGGTTTGCAAAACAAGCTTCAGACAGGTGACTGCTCTACAAGGCTGCGGCAGGTATTCTGGGCGTGGCTTTAGAGCCTAGGTGTGTGAGGAAGAGGTCGATTCAGGTGTTTCCACATTCTCGACGACACGGGAAGAACTTTTTAACTTGTGTACTGTTTGTGTAGTTTTTAAACATACCTCCGATTCTTTTCTTTCAGTTCTTTATTTCAATTTTCTGTGGACATATTTTAAGATAGTTGACTAAGCAGGACTCTGAGGAACAGAAACTAACGAGGTTCAAACAAGGATTTCCCTCATTTTTTGGAGCGCGTTTGGAAGATGAGTTCCGCCAGATATGAATACGACGTAAGTTTGGCGATCTGCTACTTTAACAACACTTCCCATGGACTCTTTCAATGAGACTGTGCTTTTTTCTGCATTTGAAGTGAAAACTTCCTGTTCCTTGTTCTCCTTTAAGCCTAACGTGATTTCAGTAGCAACGCTATCCATATTTACAAGGATAGGCCTGGACCAACAGACTGCCCAACCCATGTTACATTTGACCCTTAGCATTAACTGTAAGGATATGACAATCTGTATGTTTCATAGCCTGGTCATTGCATATTTGACCTTCCTTTTGTAGAAGCTGAATGACAGATAACTAGACCACTTGTCTTGTGTTGTCACTGTCATACATAGCCAGTGATTACTCCCATATTGCTACCAGGATGACATGGATAATCCATTGAATACTGGATTAAATAGATGAATTTTTAAAAAAGGCAATAACTCAGAGGAACACCTGCAGCCAGTTTCTGTTCTCTATTCCTTAAAATTCTCCAATTGTTGTTCATTTTTTCTATAACTTTTCTAGCTCTGTTATATCAATAGTTGGTATTTACACTCCAAGTTTTATCAGGAGACATTTTTCCTATTCAAATGTAGTTAATTCTACTTTGTTTATTTCAAAAATAGTCACTGTGAAGTTTGTCGTCCATACTGAGAGACTGTGTAGCTTCAGTTGAGTATGTCTTGTCCGTTTTAGCCCTACACAAAGGTGTGGTGCAGCTCCTGCAATGAAACCACAGGCAGTCACTTCCAGATAATCTACTCT
The DNA here is from genome assembly GCA_030710495.1 of Labroides dimidiatus. Lineage (NCBI taxonomy): Eukaryota > Metazoa > Chordata > Actinopteri > Labriformes > Labridae > Labroides > Labroides dimidiatus. The sequence goes on along the minus strand of CM061148.1, from coordinate 28,395,953 downwards.
GCAATTTTTCACACATTCAAGTTGCGATCATTAACCTGAATGAAATGCATTGAAATATTACTGATTGGTTAACAAACGACAAGAGTAGGACTGAAACCTAACACAGTTACGAGTTGTCTCAGTGATTTTATATCAACTAATTTAGGCTCCGTTCTGATCACAAAATCCCCAATGCTTCTTGTAGTGCAATATTTGAACAGGCGTGTATTTTAAGAGATAATTGGATGCAAAAACTGCAGAAAGCTTATTTTTCCTAACCTATAGGTCAAATTCTGCTGGAGCATGCATACATTATGTAAATCTCCATCATACACTTCTTGTTTCTACATAATTCAGTCTTGTTTGAGACGCATGAAATACCAGCAGAGAATGTGGGCAGAAAATAGTGTCAAATGGCCAAAGGTGAACTTCACTCTGCAAAGGCATTCATTAATGGTTACAAGAATTTGGTCAGAGCTGCTGAAATCCAGCAGCTCTTTCTTCCATTATTTGACAGCTAACATCTTCATGAAAAACAGTGCGCACGCCTGGAGAAGTACACACTGGAGTGTGCCAATATGTGGCGTTAAGAATATAAGCAAACAGAGGTTTCAGGCAAAAGAGGCAGTTTTTCTTCTTAATATAACGTGACATTAACAAGAAGTCTCTCAAAGAGGAGCTTGTTATCAAAGTACTCACAGCTCTAAGTGCTGTCTCCATGCACAGAGGAGAGTGAAGCATGTGACACAAACATGTTCTTGCTTGACCCCCTCCTTTGGTGGGCACAAAGGGAGTGACACAAGCTACAAATAGGACTTTGGCCTTTTTGACTTTTTCGTGATTTTCTGTGGAAATAATGAGCTGTGTAAGAGCACAAATCAAGATCCAGTGAATTGCCAGATGTTGTTTATGTAGTTTAAGATAAGATCAGACGTGCATTAGACCTCAGAAGTTGTCCACATATCTAACTCAGTGTATTTTCATCCAGCCTTGTCATGTTAGATAAGTCAACGCAAGTGTGTGCAGTTCATAACAGAGAACAAAGTGAAGTGTATCTTTATGAAAAATTGCAAAAACAACGGAATCGGCCTTTTGTATCAATGCCAATTTGCTTTTGGCAGCTATCTTAGTTTTAGCCTTTTGTATGAAAATGCTCATTAGTTTTAGTCACATTTTAGTCATTTCTAATATGTGATAGTATTACTCCAGTTTTAGCCGACGAAAACTCACAAAGGTTTCAGTGTAATTTTAGTCGGTTTTAGTTAAAAAAAAAAAAAAAAAGTGTTAGTCTTTTAACAGATTAATTGCAGAGACTTTCAGTGGACAGATGGTTTCTTGTGGAGGAATCCAGCGTGTACCCCAGAGAGGAGTTTAAACACACAGTCACTCCATGTTTATGACTGCATTATCCATAACACTGAGCAGACTGTGAAATATAAAGACATGAACTGTGTCAATAAAGCAGAAACCCTCCCAAACCAAAAAGAGCTCACAGAGAGCTGAGTCTGAGACCTGGGTCAGAATAAAGGATCCAGAAAACCAGGTCCAGACAGAGAACTGCTCCAAATCTATCAGAATATGAATGCTTTGATATTTTCAGATTACTAATCAGACTGCTTCATAGTTTGATAATATACCGTAGTTTAACGTTGAACTTCAAATCTGTTTCTGTTCATCATCATTTATAGCTTCACTTATTATTTCCTCTCCATAGTGAGTCCATATTTGGTCAGAACCTTGGCACCAAACATGGGATGCAGCAATCCGATCCTGTATCAGGTATAGACTGGATCGAGCCTATGTGCTGAGATGTGTGCCACTAGAAACTAAACATGAATTATTATATTGATTTTGAAAAGCACAATCTACAACTGAATTTTATGTTTTGAATCTGAATTTATCTACTTTAGTTTTTTTCTCACCTACTTGAAAATTTAACTTTCTTTATTTGTTAAATCCAAAAATGCAAAATTTGGTTTCAGTTCACTGTGGTTTGACCATTACATCATCTACACACCCATGAGGATGAGTAATCCACAAGTACAGTTTCACATAAATCCTCTTCACATCTGTGAAAAGCTCCCTGTAACACTTTGTGGCTGCACTCCTCACCTGTGTGAGCGGTGCAAGCTGAGATAGCACCATTTCCATGATGTCTGAAGACCAGGGACTGAACAATCAGGTTGGCCTGAAACTTAAGTTTTGCAGATGTGAGGAGGATTTCATTAAACTTGTGCTGGATAACTATTCCTGTTGGATGCTGATGACGTAATGGTCATGCCACGCTAAAATGAAATTGATTGAATTTTGTATTTTTGAATTTGAGATGAATTTTCAAGTAGGTTAAGTAAAATCTCAAAGCAAAGAAACTCAGTTCCAAAATATTTCATTTGAGTTCAGATCATGCTTTTCAAATTCAGTGTCAAATTCAAATTTAGTTTTAGTGGCACAAATCTCAGCCCATACAAGCGCCTCAAAGCTGGATTGGGTATTGGTAGGAAAGGGCTGATCAGTGGTGCTGATCTAGGCAACCAGCTCAGTGTCTTTTTTTTTTCTGGCACTCTCATATTTTGTACTAGAATTTTTGTATCAATTAAAGAACTTGACACTAAGGTTAAATTATGATTAAATCAAACAAGATTTTACTTTTCACATTATTTCCTCACAAAATTGTCTCTTTGTTTACAGTTTGTGGTCACAGACACTTGTGTAACACAGTTTGTACTGGAATGTTCCCTCCCTCTGATGGACTTTCTTTGTCTTTTACTGTATTACCAGTCTACATGGTATAAACATTTACAATTAAATATTAATTTCTGTAAGTTTTGAAGCATTGTTTTTACCAAACTGCTGGTAAACATTCAAACACTTTATCATATAAATTAATATCAACCTCAGTAATTCCATATATACTTATTTTTTGCCTTTTACCCAAAACATTACCATTCTAAACCCACAGTAGGACATGCAGGTTATTATTTTAACACCTGTATCGGCTCTTTATTGGTCGATACCCAAAGCCGGGTATCGGAATCAGGACTAGAAAAGTCGTATCGGTGCATCCCTTCTCCAAACCAACTTTTTCATTTAACTCTCAAAGTAAAAACTGGATTTAGAATACGAGAAGTTAATATTGCTTATTTGCGGTTAACTGAGGTTGAATAATGAAGACACATTTAATAACCGCTGCAGATGTCGCTGGTGTTTTAGTGTATAGACTCTCAGAAGACCATCACTGACACGTTCGGCTGAGAGTCACCAGTTAACACGGTCACTCTTAACTCCAAAACACTGGTTGCTCTGTAATGCTCAGAACTCCATAGATGTTGACTCCATGGTACAGTATCATTCAGTATCATTTAGTGTTTAAAGACCGATAACTTGTTATCGTCATGAAAAAAATGGCATCAAAGAAATAATTTTGCCGTTATCATTGAAGAAAACAACACTGATCATAGTTTTAAGTTGGGAGGACCTAAAACCCTTTTTTTATATAAACATTTAACTAATTACAATATACTGAAAAGGCAATTTCTGCTTCCATCTTTAAAAAAAAAAACAAGCTTTTTAATAAGACAGTTAAAGTTTCTGAACTAAGATTTCTCAAAAAATGTAGAACACGGACAAGGTATGGCTGAACAGACATGATATAAATATTTCAAGGCAGCTGGTTTTAAAAAATTATGTTATTTGCAGAGCAGTATTACATTTCACGAGTACAATCTCACACTCTTATTATGATCTGCAAATGTACGCAAATATAGACTTTAAGTTGTTTTGGATCCATTCAAATAATATAACTTACATTTGAAACATCTGAAAAAAAAAATCATTATTCTTGAAGGCATGAAAGCTTTTATTTTTGCGCGGTGATACGCAGCAATCATTTACATGCCACAGAAACCCTGTATGTCTGCACAATCAAATGTAACAAGACAGGCTTCAAACCACTAACTGATTAAAGCACACATACACTTGTGTGTGTGTGTGTGTGTGTGTGTGTGTGTGTGTGTGTGTGTGTGTGTGTGTGTGTGTGTGTGTGTCTAATTAGATAGCGTAGTTGTAAAAAGTTTTGTGTCTTTAATGAATCTGAAGTTGACAGAAAAAAGTTGTTTCGAATTCAAGACGTGGCCTTCGTGACACTGTTGGTAAAAGACGAATTCTCTTCTTCGCTGTTGATTATTCACTGACAATGAGGTCACCCGTCCAGTACTATAGATACTGGATCAAATGGGAATACTGTAATTAATGTAGTCTGTCTGTTCCCTGTTTCTGCAGTGAGCCAGCAGATTGAGTACACAGTTCTCCAAGCGAGGCCAAGCAGCTTTTCTCTAAGATTTCTGGTCACATGTCAGGGGCAGCAATTGAAACTGAGCGATTCAATTCAACTCAGTATGATGTCAGAGTCGTAAATTTTATTCTTTTTTTTACTGCACTGAATGAGGCATTCAAATGAATAGTGTCAGACCTTGGGATGAGTTTGATCCCTGTGCTACAAGGTTTCTGTAAGTCGTGGATGTACCAAGTTCTATTTCTTACTGCAAACTGCTAAATAAAATCACAAAGCCACTGTTAGAGTGGATGTATGTGAAGTTTTATTTAAGCATAAGGTATTTAAGAGGCTTAATCTCATTGACTGACTTTTATCTGCTGTCTTCAGGCTGGTTTGTTTGGAGGATACACATGTGTAGTTATTGTAAAAAGCCTGGAGAAAAGCCTGCCGGGGCTCTGGGGGGAGATAAAGTCTGATTAATTGCCTCGAGTTATGTCGCTTGTCACTTGAGGCAGCATCGGTTAGCTGTGTAGATTAGTTTGAATTTGAGGGGGGAAAAACATGTCAGCAAGAAGCTAGACAGAAGTGTACCACTTGCCAGCTCAGGGCTAAGGACTGCGTGAGCTGCTATTAGCCTGACTCCTGAATCTCTGTCAGCTGTCAAGTTGCAGTGTGGGGAGTGTAGTCACCTGGTTCAGGTGAAAGGTGAATGCATGGGATCAACTGCACTTCTTCCCCTGCTTACAGCTTACAATGGCATTGGATGAAAATGTAACTGTTCAGTTTAAAAGAACAAAAGGGGGCAGATGGTTTGATATCAACTTTGTCAACAATAACGGCTGAGATCTGTACTTAAAGGCAGGGTTGGTAGTCACAGGAAAACTAGCATGAATTTGAATGTAGCATCTCCACAGGACTCCTTTTAGCCCCCACCCACAATCGGAGCTCCTCCAAAACGACGCCCACATGAACGAGCACCACTGATTTGTGATCATATGATGGTGACTGATTGAAAACCACAGACTCAAACTGGTTCTCAGCACATTGTTTTTGTTTGCTCTACATTAGCAGTAATCAGGGTACAGGTAGTTTTTCTGCCATTCTCCGGTGTACATGGATCCCGCTTGGTTATGAGCATTGAATCGGGGCTAGAGCACGCCAGCGAAATGTACGCGCAGGAGGCGGGCAGAACGACAGGACATGATTTGATTGGTTTAACAAATTGGATCCTAATCACTAGGATTGGTGGGTGTTTTCCCAGGTTTACTCCTGCTGCAGACAGCAGATATTTTTTACTCAATTTTAAGAACACATCATGCATTGATTGACATCAGGACATAAAGATCATTTTAACTACAATAACAAAAAGTCTATATAAATCTCATTACCAACCCTGACTTTAAACTGATCAGACTCTTTTTTTTAAGGGTGTTTGGGTCAAGAGCTGCTGCTAGTGTTTCAACATCAAAACTACCAACCACTTTTCTGTTTTTGTTTTTATTTATTTATTTATTTTTAATTTTCTCCATTAAATAAAAGCAAAAATAAAAAAAGGAAAAAAACTGAGACTTAGCCGTTGTGGAAAAACTTACCTGTAGTAATGTTTGTAAAAAATGGATTTATGTGGTAATTGAAACTTCCGTGGTTGTTTGCACTGCCTGCACATAAAGATAATACCACCAGTGGACTTTACACTTTGGATAAATGACATGAATACATTGTTGAACAGTCAACTTGTGTACGAGGGTAGCATGAAAAGAAATAATTATTCCTTTTATGCTTTTCTTTAGGATTCCCAATACCCACACTTAATCCGGTGGAATGAAAGACATTTGATCATATGATTACCTAAAGTAGAGTCTTACTGCAGTCTGGTTTAATTTTCAATCTCTTATTAGCTATTTATAAAACCTGGAGGCAGAAGTGCATGTACACATTTTTTTTTTCTCGTTTTTTTTTTTCCCTGATTGTGGGTAGTCGTTGCTGTCATTGTTTTTTCTCCAACTATTAGAAGTCCTGCAAATAATGACTGGTTGGATATTTGTCCATTTTGGTGACTAAGTAATTTTATGGCTCTAAATTAACCATCAGTTTTTTATTTAACAGGTACAAAGCGAGATGGATGATTTTGTTTAATATGTAGTGTTGTTCCTATAGTGATATGTAGGTAAAACTTTGCTCCACTAATTGTAAGAAAAACTGAAAATGTATTTGAGACAGAAAATCCCACCACGGGGCTCTGACTTTGGACTCTAATATCTTCCTTATGAAAGTCACAAAAGCTCAAACAGACACAGAAATAGGGCTCACTTTCCTCATTAGTGTGGGCAAAGACAGCGTGGTATGTTGCGGTTTGGCATATCACAATAACCAGCCCCTTGTTTAGTTTTCTGGATCACCGTTTTTCCTGCTACCATGAGAAAACAAGCCTTTTTATCTTGAGATAATAAGATGGAAAAAAAAATTGCTACAATAGGAAAACTATCTTTGTTATCCTGAGAAAATAATAAGAAAAATAAGTTGAGATGCAGTGAAAACAGTGTTAACTAACCTGTTATCGGTGGAAGTTTTAATATTTACTTATCGAAATCAGTTAATGATCAACAATAAAGATCAGACTTTGAATGGAATCACAAAACAAAGGAATGTTAACGCTGAATGCTACAACTGCAACAAGGCATTTGAACAATATCAAGCTGCAGCCTCAACCAGAACCGTCCAACACAGAGCAAGTGTCCATAAAAGCTGATTCTGAGCGTCTTCCTTATGGTTTCATTGGCTTTAATTTGTTTCATGGTGAAATGAGAGGTTTGGATTGAAGTGTTTTCGAAACATTTCAAAGCAAACTTAGTTTTTCACGTTTCTTCCACAAACTTACTGCCAAAGAGAGCCACTCAGGTAGAGGTGTAATGTCGCAGTGTTTGCACAACTGGCCCATCTTTGGTCTCTTCAAAAAGTATCTTTTTTTTAATGACACACTTTATTATTTCTCTCTTTTACCTAAAGCACCAAGCTGCTGACGCAGCAGAGCTCTGTAACTACGTGCACAGTTGGTCCTCTGCTTGAAGGATCCAAGCAGGAAGTCAAGAGATCTCACCAGCAGATGTTGTTCTTACTTGTGCTGTTTTCACAAGTTTTAAGAGCTAATAGACTTTTAGAGTTTAATATTTTAAACAGCAAAATTTGTAGCCAATATGGATAAATCAATAGGTTTATATCAAGTTTCTTCAATTTATCTGCCAGTTTGAAATGTATGTAATTTAAAATATTCAACGTTGTGAAGGTTGGGAAACAAACAAACAAACAAACAAACAAAGGTAATCTCTGTTGAACGTACCTCATTCTCCCAAACAGCATACTAGCAAGACACAACAAAAAAAAAAAAAAAAATAAGACAAAGTTATGTCAAAATAAAATCAGAGAAGATGAAGATGTAGATTGGTACCGAGATCTAAATCATGTGTCTTCCATGCTCCGATTTTGAAAATCAATACATAATTGGGAATGCGACCTTCCTCATCGATTACAGATGATGCAAATTAGTTCGTATTAAGCTTCTCTTGAAAACACATTCATCAATACTGCCAGATGCAAGGATCTTGATATTTTTAGGGAGACCAGAAATAATTGCAATTCTTCTAATGGTTATATTTACCATTACAGAATGCTTTCAAATTACCAAGTTTCTTCCAAATTGATTGGTTGATTTTATATACCTTTGATTTTTATACACTCACTGTTGTATTTGTCACTGTTGTAACTGCAGGGTGTAGAAAATTTATGAAAACAATTTGCAACACTTAACCTTTTATTTTGAAAGGTCAGCACATAAATTTATCAATGCCAATGGTTATGGAGCTCTGGAGCCGGGTACATGGTATCTGTACATGATGTCTGTCGTTGTGTAGAGTCTAATCAGATTGAATCATCATTCTGCTTTTTAAATGACTCATCTAAGAATTGGATCATAACCACTGAGAATCAACTGGGATTGATGCACCACCACACCCAACACTGGCATTATGGTATTGAGATTAGTTAAAAATAAGTTCATGTCATGAAAACAAGTTAATACAAAATGTATGGATACATAGTTTCATCTTTAGTACTTCATTTTTTCTGTCTCCACTGCTGATGCATATTTATGTTTCAGCAGAGAAGTGAATCAGATAAATCTCCTGAATAGTGATGCTGTGGTGCCATGCTTTAGATCAGGGGTCAGTAACTAAGTTAGGCCCCTGGCCAATTTTTGTCTGAGCAACTCGATGGCAGGCCAGAATTACATCTGCTCTGTCACAGCACCGGTTCAGATAGGTTTCCATTCAAGTTATCGTAGGGCAGATTGAGTGGGACAGGAAGTTTTTATGGAAACTACCTGAAAACACCCGGTGACTTTCAAAATTAAACAAACTGTCAAAAAGGAGCAGAGCAGGACCGGAGACGCATCTGATATATTTGGGCTGTGAGGCTGCTGTCTTTAATCTCACACACACACACACACACACACACACACACACACACACACACACACACACACACACACACACACACACACACAAGGTTTTTTAAGACTTAACGGTTAAATAATTACTATTTTGAATAATCAACACCTCTCTGAGCCTGACTCGCGTATTAATCATTTTAAGGACTTTTACTGTAATGATTTGTCTATCTATTAACGTAGCCTACTGTCCTGATGCTATTGTTGTTTTTATGCTGAGATAATGCTGTGTGAGACATTAGCAAGAGATCATCAACTAGCAAGACAAAATGTCCCTGCTGAGGTTGTTGCAGTTTGCAAGGAATAAAATATCCAAAGGCACCAGAGAATGAAGCAAAGAAACATAATTTCTCCAGACAGGCGCAGAAACAGAAACTTAGAGCACTGACAGCGGAATGTGTACACATATGGCCAGTGTGCATCCAAAGTCATGCAGATGCTGCTCTATTTCATTTTAGCAAATTTATGTATTTATTTATTTTTTATTTATTATTATTATTTGGGTAAAGTCATCTGGAGGATCCAGGTATTATTGGCAAGCCGCCAGTTGCTGCCAACTGTTTTGGGGTGTTTTTGCAGCTCAGATGTAAGTTGCATTAACATCATAATGTTTTATTTCTTGGTGATAGGAAAGATATTTCAATCTGAAACCTTCCTTAAGTCATAATAGACCAAGTTTGTATCAGTTTTCTGTGCAGAGTGTCACATGAAAATCCAGCATTTCCTCTGCAGTCACGAAGCAACGGGGGTCTAAATGTTGAAGCTTTGTCCTGGAGGAAGTATTAAAATTCCTGACATTTTTCAATGACACTAGCTTCTGGTGCTTCTGGTTATTTTGAAGAATGTTATGCATGGACAATTCAATACCATCCTCAAAAAATACAGCCAATGAGAGATCAGGATTCATGTGGTTTAGTTCTTGTGTACACATAGTAAGAACCAGTGTTTGGAGCTGCATAGCAGATCTCAGCTTGAAGGAGACGTGCCGTCTTATCCTTAAACCACACCTCACAGCAGCTTTTATCACACTTGTTAAACTGGTTAGACTCCCCCTGAAATACTCTGCTGCACATTATGTGCTGCAGAATCATCCCTCACTTTCTTGTTTACCAGAAATCTTGACTCACCTGAACTCGGAGTGTTTTCTGCAGCCTGCGTTGTTCTCCTGTTGATCATTAACAGGTTGTTTTAGTTGGCGTCAGCAATGTTGGGGCTTTTCTTCATGGTTCCAGTGTTGTGAGAAGAACAGTGTTAGACCTGTTAGAGGGAGCGCAAAACTGGGTCAGTATTCAGCGACGAAAAAAAATAAAAAAGGCCACACATAGTCTAAAAACAAGAGCGTGTTTCTGTTGAGCGTAGAATGGGTTATGATGAAGAGCATGTAATGGTTTTATTAGGCTGTGATCAGGGTGGGCTGAGGCCCTGAAGCGCTCGCTGACCCCCATCTCTAATGATTTCCTTCATTCAGGCCCATGATTGCTGTTGGAGATTCCAATTAGAAGCATGTGTGGAGGCCCGAGCCGGGTAAGAATAGGCCTTAATTGCCATGAGTTATCATCCAGACTCGTGTAATTGAGCCCCCATCTTAAGGGGCAGCACATCTGACAAATTGATTTAATACCAAAGTGATTCTCCATCCCTAATGGCACTCGGGCTTCTTCAGGCACTGAATTCATTGTGTGTTGATTACTAAGCGGCCTGAAACCTTTCTCTCAGTCCGCCCACTTGAGAAAGCCCAACAACACACACACATGTAGTATCGACAGACACACACACACACACAGGCTAAAACAACAAGCCCATCGTTACTCCAGTGTGTCCTGTAGATATTATGCAATTTGTGAATGCCTGTATGTGTTCATGAGTGTGGGAGCTCTGTCACATTTACTGAACTGGTTTTACCAGTTTAACAAACAAATAGAAGGCTCGGCACGCTGCCTGTTTGAACTCGCATCTCTTGACACTTAGGTTGACATGTTTCACATCAATTATTTTTATATATGTATATAATTCTGTCACAGCTCCACAGTTTAAAATTAATATTCATATCCATTTTAATTTTTTCTCCAGATGACTGTTGCAGCAAGTACTAGCTTGCCCAACATATTCCTGTTTGCTTGCTATTAGCCGTGGATCAGTTAGTGAGTCATTGATTCATTTGTTATTGTGTCTTTTCATGGGATTTAGCATGTTCACAGTGTTACATGTATTGCAGTGATGGAAAATCCCATCGGTATTATGTCACCATTGCAAAATTCTGTTACTGTTCTGTTTGTAACTCTAAAAATAAAGTTAAATTTCTCTTTTTTTTAAAAAAAAATTTTCATTAAAATTCTTAACTGTAAAAATGCTGAAAATCATTATGAGGTGAACTAATATTCAGACTAATAAATCAACTGACTCTAGAGGACTCTACTGGCTCCTGGTCCTAGTCCTCAGTCCTGTTACTCCTCATTGGAGAAACAGGACTGAAAGTAACAGGAATGAGTTTTTAGCAGAGAATCAGCAAATACATGAAATTAATAAACATCAAAAAAGTAATTTGGGTAACAGGACTGAGCTGAGACCCCCCCCCCAGTCAGAGTGTAAATATCATCCAATATAGAGAAAAATAAATGAGAGAAGTTACTTTTGGCCTTCTCATGACCTGCAGAGGATCTGAATGATGCTACTTCCTGTGGACCATGTGACTTGTGGAATACTCCAATTTTTTCAGAGGGGGTGATGTGTTAGGGTAACAGGACTGAAAACTCAGACTCAAAACCCAGGGACACCAATAAAGACTGAATTAAACTAAATTGTTTTTTTTTTCTTTTTTTAAAGAAAATATACTTTAGTTGGGATAAGGAGGAACATAGAACATAAATGATTATATTTCATGGTAAAGTCTAACTTAAGGGAAGCGGGGACAAGAAACAAATGTTCTTTTTCCAGTGTTCAAGGTACTTAAATTAATCTTTTAAATTCTTTTGATTAAATATTCAATCAGATCAGTGTGCAGGACACTCGGCTGAATATAAAAATGTAGTTTACAGTTCATTTTATTGTGCTTTTATAGATCTTATTTCCTGAAGACACAAATGGTACTGATTCAGTTGAATGGCCCAAAAAACATTTTCCTTGTTAGATTATAGGAAACAAAACATCTGCTTTTTGTCACAGGCTCATCAGCTGTGAGATGTGCTGAAGTGGGCTTTGAGTGTTGTTAGTTTGTGTTCTCAGCTGAGAACAAATTCCAATTGATCCTTAAAAAAATGTTTTTTAAGAATAAATGTCTTGATGCAATGTTTTTTTGTGATGTCCATTCTGTTCATACATTCATCTATCTTTGTGTCTATTGAGTTACACTTGCCCGTCCTTGTGAACGCAATTTTTTATGGGACTTCTGTTAAATTGGAAACAAACATTCTCTAAAGTTTAACACAGAAGATTTTTTGTGGGGGTCAAAGGTCAAAGTATTGGTGGTTATTGGTTATTATTCATGTTTGGGGTATGACTTAATCCCACAAGAGTGTGGGAGTATGGGTGAAATATTGAAGTGAATGAAGTGATACTGTATAATTAAAAATGTCAAAGGTCAGCTTCAATGTGATTCAGTTATGTTTTGAGAAATCTCTCTCTCTCTGTCTCTCTCTCTCTCTCTCTCTCTCTCTCTCTCTCGAACCATGACTTACTCTGTTATTCAAACGAAGATAAACTTTGAAATTTCACACACATTTCCACTTGAAATAGTTGTTGAATGAATGAAGAATTTTGCAGATCAAAGATCAAGTTTAAAAAGACTCAGCAGTAAATTCATGTATTTTTATTTGTTGTTAAAAACGTGTTATTCATATTTTTCTACCCTTTGCGTACCTGTTTGTGTATTTTGTCGGTTGAAAACTAAACAAACTTGTGTTTTCTGGTGCTTTGTGTCACTCCTAATGATGTTGCTGGTTCAACCCCTCCTAGAAAATATTAATAATAAAAACTTAATGCTGATGTGCTTTCACTGGTATGATCTATATCGCCTCTCCTTCATCCTGGCCACCTGGCAACTCTTACACTTTAACTTGGAGGGGAAACATTGATGGATGTAAAGTGCGGACATAAAACCCGCCGAGGCTTCCAGCCGCAGGGCAGCATTTCCAGATCTGTAACTGGCTGAGATGATCATCTTAAGATGCAGCACACACCGCAGGACTACCCTCTACATTGTTCAGTTTAATCAAACTTCCTTGTATGTCTGCTGACTGTGTTTCTCTCTGTCTCTGCGTCAGGGTCGTAACGGCCGTCATGAGCAGATTGATTTCATAACCAACAAAGAGAAGAAGTCGTCAAAGAGTAAGGTTGGCATCGTGGTCGGGGTTCTCGTGGGGCTTCTGGTCTTGGCGGCTGTCGCAGCTTTCCTCATTTGGCTGTTTGTCTGTGAGTATAGTTGAAATGTGTTCTCCAAATGTGTATTTAAATGCAGAGTTACATGCTGTCCTAAAGCCTGACCCATCAAAAAATGACTGAAAAAACACTTATTTTTTGGTGATGTTAATTGACCCTTTTAACAAAATCCAAAAAAATATTGCTATATCATTTTGTTTTTGATATATTTTTTTTGTATCATAGTTGACTCATTGGATGGTTTTGTAATTTTTTTTTATACGACCAGACTGATATAGTTTTTATTTATTTATTTATTTTTATTTATTTTTATTTATTTTTATTTATTTTTATTATTTATTTATTTAATTTATTTTATTTATTTATTTATTTATTTATTTATTTATTTATTAAAAGGCCTATAATCGGCCGATTAAATCCACAGGTGGATATGGTCAGGCTTTACATTTTTAGCTAAGCTCGTAATAAATGTGTATTTTTTTAATGCAAAAAAAGTGTAAATATGAAGATGTTATTCTTTCCACAACTTCTTGAAAATTAGCAAAGATTTCCTGAAAAGTTGTGTGTGGATGAGTTCATCGAAGCAGCAATTTTAAAAAGGGCCAAAACACAACATCAGAGGGGTAGAACACTTTTTTTTTTAATTAAGAGGATTTTTAGGAAACTATTTATCATGTTGATGAGATAGAGCTCTTTGAAACTCATGTGTCAAATATGATACATTAGGCTGTAAGGGGTTAGAACATGCTTGTGAAAATGTCAGGAATAGGAAAAGACACATGAGTTGGACTCTTTTTTTTTATGTCATAAATTTGTCATAAAGGAAGGTTGTTCCTGATCAAACTGAAGGAGAAACTCTGAGTATTTATATTTCTACCATCAGTCCCTGCCAAGCTGGGCATAACATCAGAAAACTGTGAAGTGGATCATTCCCACATGTTGTTAAGGCACAGCTCTTTGATATTAAAGTGTAAGAGTGGCTTGTTTGGACTTTGTAATTTCCCATTAGTGTTAGCCCATTTGACAGCTCCGACACTCTCCTTTTAATAATACATCGGAGAAAAATGTCACAGAGTCCATGGCACAGCTTGGCACGTCTGATAAAAAGGCCTCTGAAGTCTTGATAAACAGCCTCTTGATTCAACTGGCTGTTTTAATTGCTCCGAGAGCCAAACTGTCTTCTCAGTACGACATCAGACTTCACAACTTTTAAAATAATGCTCCGAGGCCTGTTTAAAAACCCAGAGTCTTCTCTTTCATCAAAGGCAACCATCATACAGCATTTTGTTGATCAAACACTGAAGTCTCATCTGCCTGTCTCCCCGAAGTTAAAGATGCTGATTCAGAAGCCTCCGTAAGCAAGCAGCTCAGCCCATCAGCGCAGGTCTTCAGCGGGCATATGAAGCTGGTGGATGTGCCGTATAATCAGAAGCTGGAGGATACCAAGAGCAAGGAATTTGCGACTTTAGCAGATAACCTGGAGGCAATTGTGAGTTTGACACCCAAAGGACATGACTTTCCTATTCTTGCTCCTTTCTGCATTGTTTATTTTGGACTATTTCAAGCAGAGTATTACACCCGCTTCCTTTTCTCACAGAGGATTAGTAGTCGATGTTGTTTGGCATCGTGGAAATGCCTTTAAAAAAAAAATAAAAAAGCCTCTCCTCGTGCACAGAAACTGCTGAAGGCACATTTGCGTGGGTGGAATAAAACTCCGCACATTCCCTCAGTAATTCCCTGAACAGCATCTCCTATTATTGAAAGCAGTGGAGCTGTTTGTAGCACCACTTAGGAGCATGTTTTGATAGCAAAAAAGCATTCACTCAAACACCATCAAGCAAGCACTCGCTCAGTGAAAAGCTCCAGAAGTGAGGGTGCTAGGTGAGGATTAGAGTGTAAGTGGTAGACCGGAATATGAGATGACTGGATAAATGGGGAGGCTAAGCTTTATGATGCACTAGATTTGCACTCTCATACGACTAAAAGAGCAGACTTTGAGGAATGCTTTCAGGGACAGGTCGCCGTCTTTAACCTCAAAAGTACAAAATGTAAAGTATAGATGTGAGGAAACTACTACACTTAAATGTTCCATCAGTGATACAAGTAATGGCGTCAGTATTGGTAACAGTATCATCTCTGATATATGTACCATAAAGTCTTGGTAGCGGCCTCTGTTGAAGTCTAAAATGTTTCTGGATATTTAGCACGCCAGTCAAAGTAGTATTCCAGTCTCGGGGCGTGGTCACACTGGCCATCCATACCCTGCTGTACTCAAGCAGGATTGGCCCTCGCTAGCCAGTATGGCCAGCGGTCACGCTACTCCAAGCTCTGAAGCAGACATGACACAGAGAACGCGATTATGACTTTCCTGACTTTTTGGCTCATGTTGAGTAGTTTTGGTCCGACACATCCCTTGAACACCCGGTTACTGTTTAGATAATTGTCGTGCACTGGTGCACCCCAAAAAAAAAAAAAGAAGCTAGGTACACCAGTGCAACCAATGCAAAGTGTCAGTCTGGATCCCTGACTTTAGGTTTGAGGCCAATGGGCAACATTCAGTTCAATGAAACGTAGGCTGTGCTAAAAGTTTCTGTTCATGGAGTATCAGTTTGAGGCTGGCTGCAGCTGTTTCAAAGATATAAAGATCACAAGTTCCTCCAATCAGAGACACAGTTCAGCTCATGTGACCAATTGGCGCCCTATAACTGTTTGGAAGAAGGCTCGATGCCCGTGTCATTTCCAATATGGCCCCTGCTGATGATCGGCTTCATTGTTCTGCAACAGAAACATACAGGTGCTGTAACATAGACTAAGTCCATGTTTTATACAGTCTATAGTTGAAGAGGCTTAGGCAAGGTACAGGCCGCGCCCTTAAATATCAGTAAAGATATCAGAGCTCCTCTCCTCTCCCCTCCTCTCCTCCCCTCCCATCCCATCCCCTCCCCTCTCCTCCCCTCTCCTCTCCTCTCCCCTCCCCTCTCTTTTGGCTTTAGTAAAATGGTTCATCTGGTATAATGGCATATTTGATACTGCTGACTTTACTTTTAGAGATAGCCATTTTTGAGAAAAGGTTCTTTATATTTTATTTTACGATAATGACCTTTTTTTTCCCTGTGAACAATCCTTTTCCTCTTTGTCATTTTCTGCTTTTTATCGGTGAACCAAATGAAACTTGCTCATCCTCTGCGGTCTTCTTCTCTTTTTTTTTTATACCCTTTTCTCAACAAGCACTTGCTTTAAAGTAAGATAACACTGCACATTTATAAAATATGGCACTGACCTCAGAAACCACAAAGCATGACTGCTGCTTGGACTGAAACAGTTTGCAGCTCTCTGCTGCTGAGGACAAAGACAGCTCATTTGGACTGTTGTAGCTGGCTTTTCAAGGAAGACGTATTTTATGTTAACATGCTAATGCAGGTCTTTGTCTTGAGGCTGACGAGTCATGCACATTCTTTTCGGTGAAAAATTCTTTTTTTTTTTCTTCACAGCTGGAGGAAAGCTACATGAAAGATCAATTGCTGGCTGGATACCACACAAAGTCTGTAGTGACTGCATTCAGGTACTGTGAAGCTTTGGAGCTCCTTCTCTTCTATGAACTGCTGTGGAAAAGAAACTGCACCATAAATCATGAATGAAGGAAAAGTTTTTGCTTTTCTGGCTTTTGTAGGTTAAAAGTTTCAAGTGTATTGCACATCTTAGTGCCTCAAGAATCCAAGTTAGATGAAGTCTGTATGTTACATCGCAGCTCTGTGAACTGTGGAGTTCTGTATATGTTCTTCCTTGTCCTTCTTCACCTGGTCTTGTGTTTTTTTTCACCACATTCATGTCTGATTTCTTTCTGCTCCTACCAGTGAGGGTGTGATAGCCTACTATTGGTCCCAGTTTGATATTCCAATTGAAGACCTGGAGATTGTGCCAGAGTTTTCTGAGGAGCGGGTGTTGGAGACGCTGGAAAGTGGCATCAAGGATCTGGGCAGAACAGCGAGTCGTAAAAGCATCAGAATCAGTGAGATCACTGCCTCAAGTAGGTACACTTAGGGTGGAGTGGATGGGTCACAAATAAAGGGGGAACATATAGACAACTTAATGTTAGCATAGATAGAAAGGCTGTGAATGCTTATCTAAAAACATGAATTACAAGGCAGCCGTCTTCCTCTATGGCCACACATTAGAGTCTAAAACCGTTAAAGCAGGGTTCATGGTTGGATGTGTGGATCACTGTCCTAACAAGAATCAGCCAGATGGAGAGAGATAACTTTGAGAGCTTTACCGAGTCTCAGGAAAAGTCATTACAACCATCAACACTTCCTGGTTACATCAACACATGGTCCTGCACCAACCAATCAGAGTCAAGGCTTATCAAACCTTATCAAATTCAGGCAAAATAAATGAAAATCTCATTTTATATTTCTGTTAAAGCTGACACAAGCATACTGCTGTGTTTACATTGCTAGGATTGTAGGGTATCTGATCATTCTTACCATTCTACTGCTAACCAGTGTCCGTAAAGACAACAGAGAGCTGAAACCAGAGGGCAAACAACATTTGATATAAACAAGGTTGGGAACGTTTAATGGGAGTTTTTTTTTTTTTAAATTAACAGGAATTCATATTAAATGTGTTTACCTGGTTATATAACATGTTCAAATAAGAAACATTTCGGTTTGTTAGAAGCAGACATGCGCGCCAACGTGTCTCAAGTTGATAACAAATGGGAACTCCCAAAAATTTCTGAGACAATAAATTACCGTCAATTTTTACAAAAAATAATTTAAGTTGAAGCCAAAAGAAACAAAAACCTGAAAATTTCCAGTATTCCTGAGTTAAAATTCCCATGGAAAATTTCAGGAAACTTTCCTGAAATTTTCTGAAGTTTTCTACCAGTTTGCAACTCTAGATACACATATTTTGCACACTCATCCAATGTTATGCTAACAGTTAGCTTGTTTGAAGTCAGTTACTCGCCAAGGTTGGAGTATACAGGATTAAAATCATCTGATGATATACTTATTTATTTTTGCTGCTTTAAAGATGACGACTGATGTCACGACTTGCAACCTGAAGTCCAGCAGTATGATTTATAGAAGTATTTGATCTTGGAAACAGTGAGTCTGACATGTAGGGAAATGGGAGGCATGTGAATATGGTCAATTGTCATCTCCTATCAGCCTTGGTATTCAGTACGCTCTCTGTTTGCATTACAGAGACTTGCTCTGAGTTGTGCTGATAAGATGATAACAGATAAGCCAGACCTCTCTGCCTCTGCTGCATCTGAGATTGCACATTTTATGTTGTTTGGATCCTCTAATGATATTAGCTGGGCTCTGGCCGGGCTTGAGACGGCCGTTTTTCTTCTTTTCTGTCTTCTCAGCATTCACGTTGCATTTGTCCACATCCCGGCCACCAGCCAAGTGCTGGCCCCTGTGACTCAGTGGTTTTGGTGCTCTTTAAAATGATTTCTGTGAGTACGATTTGATGCTGCTGTCCCAGATAGCAAGACAGAGACGTATGGCTTGCTGCTGTAGGGCGAGGTGAGATGGAGCAGAAAGAGCTACACACCATCACCGGTCCCCTTAACCGCGGGGAAATGGGACAGAAAATGTGCAACCCAAATATTTTGGGCTCATGTATCAAATTCTATCAGCATCCCAATGTTAGTGACCCATTCTTACCTTTCCTTCTGTTTCTCCCTCCCTCTCTCTCTCTCTCTCCCTCTCTCTCTCTCTCTCTCCAGGCACAGATCATCGTATGGCCAGGAACCCTAAAGCCAGTGAGTATGGCGTGTCCTGTTTCAATCACTTGCAGTTGTAATTTTCCAGCTGGCTAGATGCACACCCTCCTGCCAGTGTGTAACGAATGGCTGGTCCAGTCTGTCCCGTACATGTGCTGCTCCAGTCAGAGATTGAGAACCCTGTGTCAGGCTAGAGCCAGTCAGTCACTGTGCCGGACACTTTTCTTTCACACTGTCTGATGATTTATAACACTAGGATGATTAGACTACATCGCATTACCATATAGCTGTGCTATTCTCCCATGAATCTGTCTCTACATACATCTGTAGCATAAAGGATAGATTAAAAATGTGATTACGTGATGCTTACATGTGTTGTTTGAGATGAGCAATCTCCTCTTCTCATGATTTAAGATACTTTTTTTTTTAAAGAAAACTGGGAAAACATTTTTAAATTTTAAATAAGGCTTTTGAAACGACTGCTGCCATGTCACACTCTCATGCTCACTGCACAGTATAAACAATGTTGTTTTTCCCAGAGGAGTGTTTCCATCGCCTGGAGGCTGTAGAAGAGCCGAAGGAATTTGTATCACCCGGGTACCCCAAAGCCTACCCAGCCAGATCTCGGTGCCAGTGGCAGATCCGAGCTGCAGAGAACAAAGCCATATTTATCACTTTCCCTTTCTTCAACATTGAGGATGACTGCTCCGATGACTTCGTCGCCATTTACGACTCTTTGAGTCCAGATGATTCTCAGGCTATCACAGAGTGAGTAACCAGGTTTTGCTGTCATACTGTTGGATTGATATGCTCTGCATCTTTGCACTCATACATCAGGGCTTTCACACGGGCCCGGTCCTGGTTCTTGAACAGTTTCTGTTCTAGATTCTCAGAACCTTGGTGATTTCTAATGAACCATACATGGACTGTAGAATCAGTGGACGTAGCCTCCACGACGTCATTCGTCTGTGTCTGAAACTGATTTCTGAAGCTAAACGGCCAGTGCAGCCATATTAGAAATGAGGCAGGCTTTGAGTCTCCACAGTAACAGCTATAGGGCACCGTCAGTCATGTGAGCTGATCTGTGCCTTTGATTGGACGAACTCGTGATCTTAAAATCTTCTAAACTGCTGAGTTGTACCCCCTGTACAGTGTGTGCTGTCAGCAAAATTAGCGATTCAGACGACTGACATTCTTTGTACCAGGCTGTAAACAAGTTTTTTGGCTTGTTGTGTTTGTGACTTCCGGTGCTTCCAGAGCCAGCCTCAAGCAAATGCTTGATGAACTGCAGATTTCATCACTTCCACACGTCTCATATTTGCAGACTGGAGGTTGCCACTTAGAACCATACCAGTTTAAGCAGAACAAAAACAGAAGGGCGTTATTCCGTGTTACTCAGGCAGAAGTAAACAACACAACGAAAAACATTAAAACGGTCCACGTCTTTCTTGGTATAAAATGTTAACAGACACAACAATAGAACAAACATGACTGTAAATCAATAAAATTCACTGAACCAAACTGACATCAAACATTTCATCTCCTCACTTGACTCCTCTGCCCGCTCTTCTTCTCCATTTTCTTCCACTTCCTCAACTTCTGGTTCATTTTATCAACCCAGGATATGACGTGCCCATTGATGAGGTCATGGTTCATGAGCTGGAACCAAC
The DNA here is from genome assembly GCA_030710495.1 of Labroides dimidiatus. Taxonomy (NCBI): domain Eukaryota; kingdom Metazoa; phylum Chordata; class Actinopteri; order Labriformes; family Labridae; genus Labroides; species Labroides dimidiatus. The sequence continues at coordinate 28,375,422 of CM061148.1, read as the reverse complement.
TTTTTTTGGTTCCAGCTGTGAACCAGCTTTTTAGGTTCCAAACCAATTATTGGAACACACTGGCCAGTTCAAAACTGAGTTCAGGAACCAGAAATGGCACGGCTCCAAAAAAAAAAGTTGGATCCAGTGGAAATAAAAGATGCGTAGAGCTGAGAAGGCACCGCATGTTAAACAATAATTGTACGACATCAAAACTATCATACTGTCCTTCATACAGAGTTAAAAATCTCAGGCACTGCAGCTCTCACATCAGCTCCTCTTGTCAGATTAACACCGAATAACGGCCTCCTATTTTTGTTCCACTTAAACTGATATGAACGCCGGCTGGTTCGCTAGAAAGCACCAAGGATCTGAGAATCCAGAACAAAACTGGTTCCAGAACCAGAACCTTGCCAGTGTGAAAGCTCTCAAGAGAAAAAAAATCATTTCCTCATTTTGGTCCTGTAGTACATCATGTTGTCATGCAAATCACATTTTATTTTTTATTTTTCCTGAAGCCTTTAGTTGAAGTTTTGTTTGTTTGATCACCAACATTGCCTATTCTTTTTTTTAGCCTTCACATTCAGAATAAGGGAAGTACTTGTGTAAAATAACCAGAAGAAAAAGGAAAAACTCTTTTTATTTGACTTGAAATGTTGCAAAGGGAGTATAAACTCTTTCAGTGTGGGTGGAAAACATATTTTACTTGATTCCTTTCACTGGATTTGTAACAGCAAACTTTTTTTTTTCTTTTTTCTTTTTTTTTTTCGGCCCTGAAGCCTTTAGTGCTGCATGTCCCATTTTATTGTTAACTTTTGAGACCTCAGTGAGATTGAGTTGGCTCAAAAAGACCTCTCCTTTCAAATCTGTGATGGGTGCCAAGCTGAATCCTGCTACACCTTCTGTGTGTAATTGCACCACGTCCATTGGGGAGGGCTGTGATTCTGATACTACAGGCTCCTGATGCTACAATCAGATGTAGCTGCAGGCCATTTCAGACCATTGCCAAACAAATATGTGATACCAAGTGATGCATAAAAATTTTATAAAGCTATTGAGCGATCTGCTTTATCCAAGGTGACATGAAGTTTATGAGTGCCATAATATAATACTCTATAATGACATTATTTTACTGGAGTTAGATGTATTGCTGCTCTTGCAGCGTCATTCACACCCTCATCGCTCTGCCGCCAGCGGTCCTGAAACTTTTTGCTAATGCACCTAATCTTTGACTTTGAAACTCTGCCTAAGCAATTTTCATCCTGCCCTGGCAAATCTCTTCTTATTTATGTCTTTCTCTTACCTCTCGCTGCTTATCTATTGATCTCCCTTCAAATGATTTTTTTCTTAAAGCTTTTGAAACTTGTTTGCTGAATGGATGCTTTAGTGCTCCTGACTGAAGGATGTTCTCCATCCTTTGAAAAAAAAAAAAAAGAACTCCATTCAGTAAAAGCTGCAGACGTTAAGTTTACCGCTCTTTGTTGCAAACACAGTTTGCTCTGGTTCCAGAACACTATCTGATCTTTGCATCTGTCTTGATCGCCCGCAGGAAGTGTGGTCAGAGGCCGCCCTCCAACCCACTGGAGGTGTCTTCATCTGGGAATATCATGCTGGTTAACTTGATTACCGACAGTCTTGTGCAGAAGCCTGGATTCAAGGCAGTGTATTCAGCCATCCCTAAATCTGACGGTAATAAACCACCTGAACAGCACTTTGAATGAGTGAAGCAGCTTGTTCGTCAAGCCGTGTATCTTTCGTTCAAATAAAGTACAATTAAGGATCAAAAAAACAAAATATTTAATAAAACGTTTCCTTTTTTCGTTTTTTCCTTTTTGAAATGAAAACAAATAGATGAGAATTTGTTCATTTTTCAATAACCTGTTTGTTAATATAGATCAAATGAAGTAAAGTTGAATCATGGGCCACAGGCTGATTTAATCTGTCCGATCATCATGACCTGGAGGCTGTAGACGGAGTAGCTTCTCTGTCAAGAAATCATAGATGAAGCAAGCTTGTTGGTAAATGCATGCCTGAGATGATGAATGAAAATTTGTGTGTGTGTGTGTGCTTACCTTAAATATACTGACAGCCACTGCTCAAAATCAGCTGCTCGATCACTGCTCAGTGATTCTATTTTTATCGTACTGCTAATGTTCGTAATTAATTGAAGAATTAATTAATAAACATCAGATTTTTCGGATGACTGATCCAAAAAAACGCACCCGAAAAAAAACAAAGACTCAATGTGCAACGACCTTAAGAGTCACTTGTTTAACTCCTTTGAATAAACGTAGCTGTCCATCCTCATGTGTGCAGCTACCATCAAGCTGGCTTCATCTACGATCTTTTGACTGAGAATCTACTCCGTCTACAACCTCTGGGTCACAATGATTGGACTAATTAAATAATAAAATCAAAATCAGTTTGTGGTCCGTGATTCAACTTTCCTTTATTTGATCTATATTAACAAACAGGATACTGAAGAAAAAAAACAATTTTCATTTGTTTACATTTCAAAAAGGAAAAAAACAGAAACACACTGTTTTTCAGTTTTTTCTTTTTTTGACTCATGATTGAATATCAGTTGAATAAATGAAAATGTCACTCATTCAGATTAGTTAAATCGTGTCTATATTAAAATCAAAACAAATTAAAATGTGTTAATATGGGATGTCTTCAGTTAAAGTCTGCGGCGGCGAGCTCTCCCAAAGTGAAGGAGTCTTCACCTCCCCTCTGCACCCCAGTTTCTATCCTCCTGCTGTGGACTGCAAATGGACCATCAAGGTTTGCAACATGCTCCTTTCTCTGCCTCCCCCTCCCATACCTAAAACCCCTCCATCCACCCCCCCCCTCCTCCTCCTCCATCCTTAGCCTGCCATGAGAGGAATGCTGAGGCAGCACTGTAGAAGCCAAGCTGTTCAGTACCTCTTCTATCTTCATCTGTCAGAGCGCTGTTGCTGCCGCAGCTCTAGCTGAGCTGCAGTGTTTTGTATGCTAGTGTTTTATGTCGGCCTGTGTGTGTGTGTGTGTGTGTGTGTGTGTGTGTGTGTGTGTGTGTGTGTGTGTGTGGGCATGTGTTCACCTATAGTCTGTTTAGATGAGCTCTAACTTGTCTGCTTGCATTTACACGGCTAAAGACACATGTCTTGGTGTGTAGGAGGTGGAGTGACATGTGTGGTAAATACTTGGTTGCTCTAAACCAACCAGGTCTTCTTCTGTGCTGCAGGTGCCCGATGGGAAGAAGGTGCGGGTGAAGTTCGTCATGTTCCGCATGAAAGAGCCCGGGGTGGACATACGTGTGTGTCACAAAGACTATGTGGAGGTTATGGGCACCAAGTAAGACTTCAACCCATTAAATAATTCACCCTAAATGACACTCGAAGCAGTGTGTGGTAGCTAAACATCCATCACTGTTTACCGACTGTGGTGCTGTTTTCTGAGCAATTACTCACATTTAAGGAACGCTCACTTTTACTTTCTCTCCAAATTAAACTGTAAGAAAATCAAACTGAACTGATGTTTGTATGTGAACTTGAATTGCTCAAGTTGCTCCTAGTCAGATATTATTTCAGTCTTGTTGCCATTTTCTCATATCTCAACAGTTACCTTTGTAGAGTCATCATAACCAAGAGATGATAAATGATCACAATGATAATGCTGTTTTTGTATTAAAACAAGCATACTCTAAAGAACTTACAACCCCCCATATCAATGAACGGGACGTCGTGTTAAATGTAAAAAAAAAAGAATACAATGATTTGCAAATTCTGTTTAAACTAAATTCAACTGAATACACTACAAAGAAAAGATATGTATTGTTCAAACTGATAAACACGTTCCTAAAAAGCTGGAACAGGGTCATGTTTCCACTGTGTTCCATCACCTTTCCTTTTAACAACACTCAGTAAGTGTTTGTGAACTGAGGACACTAATTGTTGAAGCTTTAGAGGTGGAATTCTTTACCATTCTTGATTGATGAACAACTTCAGTTGATCAACAGTCCAGGGTCTCTGTTGTTGTATTTTGCGCTTCATAATGATCCATACATTCTCAATGGGGGACGGGTCTGGACTGCAGGCAGGCCAGTCTAGTACCTGCACTCTTTTACTACGAAGCCACGCTGTTGTAACACGTGCAGAATGTGTCTTGTCATTGTCTTGCTGAAATAAGCAGGGACGTCCCTGAAAAAGACGTGGCTTGGATGGCAGCATATGTTGCTCCAAAACCTGTATGTACCTTTCAGCATTAATGGAGCCTTCACAGATGGTCAAGTTAGCCATGCCATGGGCACTAACACACCCCCATACCATCACAGATGCTGGCTTTGAGACTTTGACCTGAGAACAATCCAGATTGTCCTTTTCCTCTTTGGCCTGGAGGACACCACGTCCATGATTTCCAAAAACAATTTGAAATGTGGACTCGTCAGACCACAGCACACTTTTCCACTTTGTGTCAGTCCATCTCAGATGAGCTCGGGTCCAGAGAAGCCGGCGGTGTTTCTGGGTGTTGTTGATATATGTCTTTGTCTTTGCATGGTAGAGTTTGAACTTGCACTTGTAGATGTAGTGATGAACTGTGTTAACTGACAATGGTTTTCTGAAGTCTTCCTGAGCCCACGTGGTAATATCCTTTACACAATGATGTTGGTTTTTAATGCAGTGCTGCCTGAGGGGTCAAAGGTCACGGTCATTCAATGTTGGTTTTCAGCCTTGCTGCTTACGTGCAGAGATTTCTCCAGATTCTCTGAATCTTTCGATGATATTATGGACTGTAGATGACGAAATACATCAATTCTTTGCAATTGTACATTGAGGAACATTGTTCTTAAACTGTTGGACTAATTGCTCACGCAGTTGTTCACAAGGTGGTGAACCTCGCCCCGTTCTTGCTTGCGAACGACTGAGCCTTTCAGGGATGCTCCTTTTATACCCAATCATGACACTCACCTGTTTCCAATGAACTTGTTCACCTGTGGGATGTTCCAAACAGGTATTTTTGGAGCATTTCTCAACTTTCCCAGTCTTTTGTTGACCTTGTCCCAGCTTTTTAGGAACGTGTTGCAGGCATCAAATTCAAAGTGAGTGAAAATTTGCAAAAGTTTATCAGTTTGAATAATAAATATCCTGTCTTTGTAGTGTATTCAATTAAATATATGTTAAAAAGGATTTGCAAATCATTGTATTCTGTTTTTATTCATGTTTTATACAATGTCCAAACTACATCAGAACTGGAGTTGTACGTATGAAATTTGAAAAATCCCCTGAATTTTCCTTTTCCTTGTGTTACAGGTATTGCGGGGAAATGTCTTCGTTGGCTCTGACCAGTAACACCAACGTTCTTGACGTTCATTTCCACTCTGATGAGTCGTACACCGACAAAGGCTTCAAAGCAGAGTACAGAGCCTACGATCCGTCAAATCGTGAGTCCTGTGTGACACCCACATTTACTTGGTGTTTGGCAAGATTGGCGTGTAATGTTGTATAATGACAGTGACACTCATATCCTGCCATTACAAGGCAAGACATGGGGAGTAACTGTGTCATCTGAGAGACTACCGGGCGGTGTCTGACTGACAGTCAAATAGAGCTGTTTAGTGGAAGAGGCTTAGAAACTGCAGCAGTGAAACTCAAGAGCTAGACTAATCACCAGAGAGCTTGTTTATTGGGTCCATTTTATTTGCCACTGTCAGTCAGAAGCACTCCACTTTCAATACCCTCTGCTCTTTATGTTGTCTCCCGGTTTGAGCAAAATGGATTTATAATTGCTCGGATCAACAGGGACAAGCATTGGCAACATGATGGATGCTGCAAACATACACTGTCACTCCCTCTCGCTCAATTTGTCATCACTGTCTTGCTTTCGTTTTTTCTGTTAATTTCATTTTTTCCTTTTTTTTGAGCAGCTTGCCCAAACCAGTTCGCCTGTGCATCCGGCATCTGCATCTCTAAAGAACTGCAGTGTGACGGCTGGAACGACTGTGGTGATATGAGTGATGAAATGAAGTGCAGTAAGTTCCCCTTTGAACAGTCTGCAAACTTTCACATCTTCTTTTGTCCCATTCTGCATTTCTCTTAATATCCTCCTTCTTCCTACAGCTTCAACACTGTAGTTTGACTACTTGCTTTCTTGCCAAAAGGAAGAGGTTCAAATCAATACCACTCTCATTTACTGCTTGTTACAGCTAAGGCTACAGCCAGCAGCCAGTTAGCTTAGCTTAAAGACTGGATACAGTCTTTATTGGAAACAGTTAGCTTTGCTTTAGAAAAGGACACAAAATCTGAACAGTAAAAACAAAGACTGTGCGATTTACAGAGGATAAGGAAACAGACTGTTTCTTGGCCAGAGCAGTGATTTCTTGGAGTTTTTATTGTGAGCTAGCTGTACATGAGGAAGTTCCTCAAAAATTTTACTTCAGATAAAATATTGTCCTTTTTATTTTCCACACAATAGGGGAAATAATTGATCAGCTCTAGATCGGCCATGTTGGAGGCACTGTCATAACAGAATTGAATTGAGCTTTAAGGCATAAAGGATTATTGCTGCACAAATTTATTGCTACATTATTGGCTGCACTAATCGGTCGGACTGGGAAAAACATCTCATATACTTTCAACTGCCAAAAATGATCACAAATTAGGGTGAGGAGGGCAAACGGTCATCTTAAGAACAGAGGAGATTGTGGCTAGCTAAGATCCACCAGGGAATCCATGGTAATAATCTGTACAACATTCAAGTCTGGTCATAACATTTCTTGTCAGGTAGGTCAAAGTCTTTGTCAGTAGCATCTTAAAATCACACCTATTTAAAAATAAACATGTTATGATAGAATATTACCTTGATTAAGAGGCTAGGTGTAAAAAGAGGTAGTCAACAATATTTGGATAGGACATAGAGGGCAGAATTGTGGGTTTGTTATGTTTTCATTAAGATGGTAACTCCTCGTTTGGGTCTCACACACCTATTTGGTGTATATTGTAGAATTCTCAAAATATCTCTGTTTTTCATGCTGACCGAGTCCTTCTCGATGAGTTTCAGTGTGCTCTGTGTGTTTTTCCACATTTGTTGGTGGATAAGAAATCTTAAAATCATATTTTACTGAGCACTTCAATCTCCGTTCGTTCATAGTTTACATTCATGTACCTCCAATATGGCCGCTCATCCTGAGAACTTCCCAAATCAAGATGTCAATGCGAACACTGTTTGCCCTGTTAGAGCGTACCTGTCAACACTCCTGATTTCTGCGTTTTCTCCCGCTGAACTCTCAGTTTCTCCTGATTTTTCATGTTGAGACCAATTAAACCCTCTATTAAACCCTCAATTTCACAGGCAAGATTAAATGACTGGCATTTACAAACCATTTGTCTCATCCAAAAAAGAAAAAAAAATGGTGTAATCATATCAAGTTTCCAAAGGTACCCTAAATGTAGCACAAGTGACGTTAGCAACATGTGTCAACGGAGCGTTAAGACGGGAAAATTTAATTGACATCACTTTGATTCTCATGCTCAATAAAAATTTGCAGAAAATAAACCATTTGCTAAAACACCCCCCCCCCCCCCCCCAAAAAAAAAAAAAAAAAAAAAAAAAAAAAATTAAGGCTCCTCAGTGCATTCAGCAAGCTCTGAATGATGGACATACGCTCTGTATTCACATTTGAATTTTGCCTGAACTCAAAGCATTGTAGGACTTCATACTGCAGTGATAAACAAGATTGGGAGTGAAAAATTCAGAACATCAAAATTTGTAAATTCTTTGAATGGAGTCCCCCAACAATTAGTTTTTCCTGTTCCTTAGGTTGAGGGTACCTAAAAATGTGTTGTGTTCACTAATTTCTTATTCTTTTCAGTTTTTAAAATAAAATCTGAAACAATCCGTTTTTCCTTTTTTTTCTGATCTATAGCTTTTGAATGTTGTCACAATGCATGAAGACATAACTGAGTTACATCAGTCTATAGCAGTGGTTGTGCTGATTCTATAGACTTCACTTTGCAGAGAAAAAAAAGACCACAGTGAATAAAAGTGTCACAGAGGCAGAAAAAAACCCCACCAGAAACTGTTTGGTATCTTGATAGTCATTGGTACATGTTGAGACACGTGTGGGGGGATCTCCTGTTTTGTCACAGTGAAATGTTGGCAGGTACGTGTTAGAGACAGATTTGTAACATCATGTCACATTAACCTGAAATGTAACAACAACCTGAAATGTGATTTATAAAACGTTCTAAAACCCAGATTGTGATAACTAGTCGATAATGTAAAAAAAAAGGGCTGAGCCAAAAATGTAACAAAAAATTGTACTGAAACCCAAAATGTAACAGGTTGTCACATTTTGGCAAAAGATTATTTCATAATTGACTGAGAATCTTGTAACATTATTGACCAGTTATTACATTTCAAGTTTTGTTACATATCGGGCTCTAACATGTCTGCTAACAAAAAAAGGAGTTTCAGTTTTCTCCTTTTAGCCTTTTTTTATTTTTTATTTATTTTTTTTTTTTTTTTCAATTTTTTTTTCTTCAAAAATGTGCTCTTTTACCAAAACCTTAAGCCAACATCTTCCTCTAATTCTCCTGTGACCTGTCAGCAGCATTCATTCATGCTGGTGAACCTTCTGGTTTTGTTTACCGCAGAGTGTGAGCCGGAACAGTTTGCTTGTGACAACGGTCTGTGCAAACCCAAACTCTGGGTGTGTGATCGGGTCAACGACTGTGGGGACGGCAGTGATGAGAAACAATGCAGTAAGTGTTTTTGTCTTTGAGTACTCTTTGGGGACACAAACCCTATCTAATGCTAGGCTAATCATGCTAACATTAAAGGCACATCACCGCTAATGTGCTGGTCACTGACTCCTGGGCTGTGCTGTCATTATTGTATCAGTAATGGAGTTTGTTTGCAGCCTTGCACAATTTGCCGACCGCCCATCCGTGTGCTTAATCATTTGTAATACACAGAGGGAGAATGGAGAGAGGGGCTAATGTCAGCATGGCTGCACTGCTAATGTGCTTCTGAAAGTTAGCTTGTCCTCTCTTTATTCAACTTTTAATCTTTTTTTTTTTTATTATTTGCTCTCCACTGTGTGTCACCTCCAGGTTGTGAGGAGAATGAGTGGCGCTGTGGTGACGGTGTTTGCATGCCTCAGGACGTCGTGTGCGACGGTAAGACAGACTGTGAGGACGGGAGCGACGAGGCCTCTTGTAAAACCTGTAAGTGGCTACACCCATCCTTTTTCCAACCTCTTGAGCATTTGAAGAAAACTTCAGCCGAGTGATTTCTTAAAAGCATGTTACACAAGCCATTAAGCAATTAACCTTCCTCCACAGCTCAGTAAAGAGTTGAGCCTCAAAAAAAAAAAAAAAAAAAAAAACTAGAGTTAAGAATTCATTTTTCATTTGAAGTAATTTTAAGTGTTAACATTCTTTTATTATTTCCTCCTACTCTCTGCTTCATTCTTTATCAATTTCCCTTCCGCTCACTAACTCTCTCTCTCTTACACACACACACACATACAGGGCACTCCTGTGTTTCCTTTTGATTTTCACTTCTCTGAATAAAGAGGGATATTAGACCTCAACCTCAATCAATACCCCCAATCAATGCAATCTGCTCCTCAATCACTATGCATTGTGCATTCAGAGCTCACTTTGAAGCCTCACTGATTGCAATAGTCTTCTACTACTTTAACCTCGCGCTGCTCCAAAGCTGTGATTGAAACATATGTTGTATGTGTTTTTGAATTTGGGACCTGTCTGTGCCCCCCCCACCCCACCCCCCTACTATAGCTCCAGGTATCTGCTCTGACTTCAGCTTCAGGTGTGACAACCGAGAATGTGTCAACAAGGTGAACGCCGAATGTGACCGCATCAACGACTGCTCCGATAACTCAGACGAGGAGAACTGTGGTAAGAAATGACTCCCTCTGCTTTACAAAATTCAGCTTTCTTTTTCTCGCTGAAAGTGGATCTAATCTTTTCAGTGTCATTCAAATAGATTACAGAAGAGCCGGTTGAGCGGTGCGTTTGGCTGTCTGTTAGAAAAGAGCCCCAGGCCTTGACTGCTTTATTTATTTCATTCCTCTTTGAAAGCTGCTCTTGTCATCTCTGAAGTTTTATTTTTTTCCCTCTATTTAAGCCTCAGGGTGTGTCTGTGTGCTGCTTTTTTTTTTTTTTTTTGATCAGCTAATATGGCAGTATGCCTTATTTGGATTCCAAAGAGCAGAAGTAGCACCCAAAACCAAGGCCCGACATCATGATGGCTTCAAGTCAGCTTAATCTCATTTCAGATTTCGTCTCTCTGATCACTCCTGCCAGATGAAGCTCGTATTTTAAACCCACAATCCAGCGCTCCTCCCTTCTCATCGCATTTTCTGTTTCATGTCAGATTGCGGTACCAGGCCATACAAGCTGAACCGTATCGTGGGAGGGCAGAACGCCGAGCTCGGGGAGTGGCCGTGGCAGGTCAGCCTCCACTTCCAGACCAGCGGACATGTATGCGGAGCCTCCATCATATCTGAGAAGTGGCTTCTGTCTGCTTCCCACTGCTTTATCACCAACAACCAAATGTGAGTCGCAGCTGAAGCATCCAAAACACACAGCACATGCACGGAGCTGGACTACACCGCCAACATCTGGCACTGTTTTTGTACTGTTATTGTTTTCTTTGAATTTTATTATTCATCCTGTTATTTAACTTTTTATAAGATCTCATTACCCTGTGCTCTCATGCACTTTCTGCAGGAAAAATAGTAGAGCTGTGAACAACAGAGGACCGTTTATATACAAACTGCAAAGTCTGAAAATTAGCCCCTGATGATGCAGTTAATTCAGAAGAACCTTGGGGGGGCTAAATTTACATCTCATCCATGAAAATTATGAAGCTGCAATTATGTCAGTAGCCTGTAGGTGGAGCACTTACCATGCTGTTAGCCAGGGACTGTGCATGTGCATGCATGTTCACAAAGCTCTCAGCTGCTGTGTACATTACTTGACACACAGCCATAATTTAATCTGATTTCATAGATTTCATGTTGAAACAGCTATACATCACCAGAAATAGTATGCTGTTCTGGTTTGTTTTGAACAGGGGGTTTTTGTGCAGAAGCGCTAACCTTTGAGCTGCACATGCTGCAGGCCTGTTATTGTACACTGGACACCTGGTGGTGACATTTCAACCTTCCATCTTTGTTCAGTCCTGTGCAGGAAAATAACCTTTCCCCTGTGATTCTTACAACAGGACCTACATTGCATCCAGCTGGCAGACCTACAGCGGCATGCAGGACCAGTACAAGCAGGATGGAGTCCAGCGCATCGCAGTGAAGAGGATCATCGCCCATCCAGACTACAACCAGATGACCTTTGACTATGACATTGCGCTGCTGGAGCTCATGCAGCCGCTGGAGTTCACCAACACCATCCAACCCATCTGCCTACCCTCGCACTCCCACGTCTTCCCTGCAGGCATGTCCTGCTGGGTCACAGGCTGGGGCGCACAAAGAGAAGGAGGTACTGTGCTGGAGGTTTCTTTTTTTTTTCCGCTGTAACTGATTATTAGACTAATTATGTTGAAATGCTGAGCACAGCATGTCGGATATAGAAATTCGACTTTATCATATAATTATTTAACTTATTCTTCCATTTTTTTTAGCTTACTACTCCTCCAACAAATTTTCACAGATTTTCACAGATTTTCATTGTTCAAATTGTAAAATGTTCAGGAAAGGTGTGCGTGTATAGCTGTGTTTCCATTACACTTTTTTGCAAAATAAAAGCGATATTTCTAAAGTTTTGATAAAGTACAACTGCACCTAGCTGGTGTTTCCATTATGACTAGAATTGTGTTAATAAGCGAAATCTCATCCTGAGAGAATCATATGTGGAAGAAGGAAGGAGGACTGTATCTGGCGGTAACTGTTGATATCACAAACATCTTAATAGCCGGAGCTGTCGTTTTAGTGGGCGTTACTATTTTTGTCAACAGACGAAGGCAGAGGGCATTTAACTATAAATGCCAGAGTCTGTATGCGTGGCAGCGGCCACATACTAGGGACTTTTGGGAGAGGATCGTGGCCGAGGAGTTCACAGAGGAGCTGTGGATCCAAAACTTCAGGATGACGTCTACATTTGACAAACTGTGCGATTTGATTGAGGATCTAGTTGCACCAGACTCATTATCTCCTGAGGAGCCAGTACCAACAAAGAAGCGAACTGTACAAGCTGGCAACCTGCCCCGAGTACGTTCGGTGAGGTGGTTTTGCGAAAAAGGTGTTTCCATTGCACTTCAATATCGAAACTTCTGAAAAACCACCTCATGAGAGCGTAAAAACTTTTTGGCCAAATTTGAGAGGTTTTTCAAAATTAAGGTGTGTCCATAACCATTTTTTTTCTTTGTGATATTTGGGTTTTGCACAATTTTAGATGTAATGGAAACGCAGCTTATTATTCAAATTTCTAACCCTTGTGTTTTTTTAAAATGTAACATTTTCCAAAACTTTTTGGCCCATTAAAATGAATGGAATTATCTGTCAGTATGGAAACCACACAGCTGATGAGGCTATAAAGGGTAAGGGTCATGATGTCATAAGGGACAGAGGCAAACCTGCTTGTTTACATTCAAATTTCATCACCATGGGAACCACAAAGCTGATGATGTCAGAAACGATAGAGTTGATTATGTCGTAAAGGACAGAGGTTAAAAATAGGACAGGTCAAAGGTCACCTGATACAGGCCAACCTGCTTGTTTACATTCCATCAACATGGAAACCACACAGCTGATGATGTCAGAAGGGGTTAGGGTTAGGGCTCAGCATTTCAACATTGCCCCCCCCCCCCCAAGTTTTGAATATTTATGCTGTTATTTCTGTTACGGGTGACCCACTCTCCAACTGTGTTTTCCTCTTTTTGCATATCAAACTCACATCAAAATCACGACTCCACTCCTCCCTCCTTCTCACAATTAGCTATTCATCTCTGTCCTTAATCTCCTCTCTTGCATGCTTCTTCTTTTTTCCTTCATCTCTTCCTCTTTTCATCCTGTCTTCTTTCTTTCCTTTAATATCCCTCCCATTTCTTTATCTCTACCATCATGACATACTTCTCTTCTGCTCAACCCTCCCTCCTTTTTTCTCCTCTCATCTTTTTCTAATCTGCTCTATTCCATTAAGCCTTCCTCCATATCCATATATCAAGACAGACATCGTCTCTCCTGGGAAGCCTCTTAAACCTTCATTAGCTAACACTAATCCAGCCCATTAACACCTTTGATGTTAGTGATGGAACACAAAGGTCACGTGAAGGAGCGCTGACCCCCTTCGTCTTTCTCTCGCAGGTCAGAAGGCGCGACTGCTGCAGAAGGCAATGGTGAAAATCATCAACGACACGGTGTGTAACGTGGTCACTGAGGGCCAAGTCACCTCCAGGATGCTCTGCAGCGGTTTCCTGGCTGGAGGAGTTGATGCTTGCCAGGTGAGACATGGATGGAGATGAGTTTTCCACCACACATGGGTTTTTTCCCACCTGTGTAATTATCTCGCTCTCACGTCCAAACCCAAATCTGATTCTTCCCCATTCTCTCATCCAATCACCAGGGAGACTCCGGCGGGCCCCTGGCATGTTTTGAGGAGAGTGGGAAGTGGTTCCAGGCCGGAATCGTGAGCTGGGGTGAAGGCTGCGGCCGTCGGAACAAGCCCGGCGTGTACACGCGTGTCACCAAGCTGAGGGAATGGATCAGGAAGGAGACAGGAGTTTGAGGATGGTGTGAGGGATGCAGAGCGAGGACCAACGATGGAACATTTGAGTCTGAATCAGGAAAAGTCATCAAGCCTCGAACAACTGTTGGACTTGGCTTCTCGCATGGACGCACTTTATTTTCGTTGCCAACTCCCTTTAAACCCGACTCCTACTACTGACACACACACATGAGAACACACACACTTACAGATAAGCCACTCCGACTCATATTTTATATAGTTTTTAAATGAATTTTGACAAAGTGTCTTTTCCCCCACACAGATATTTTTGTCCTTCACTCTCCAACTCTACCATGAGCTCATTAAATGAAATATTCATTTTCTGGGAAACCTTTTTTTAGCAGCGTTTTTATAAATAAGGAGATGAACATTTTACAGTTTTAATGATGTTTTTAACCCTTTGAATTGTGTGTTTCTTGAACAGGTGCCATGGGATGCAGTGAATGTTGCACTTTGCTGTACATAGCTTCAAATGTAGGGTTTTATTTATCAGTTACCCCTCTGTATGCAGCCATTTTTTTTACCACCTGAGCATTCATGAATTGTTCTGACTATTTCCCAAAGCATGGTGAAAGTTTCTGGATTGATTGAAGTGTGATATCTCCCGATCTACCCAGGCAGCCCATAGTAGCAGTTTTTATTAGTTATCGGTTGAAGGCGTCTCGTAGGGACATCGACATGACGGATCACTGAAATTAAAACGAGAAACAAATTTTGAAAAAAAGTATTTTAATATAAGACTAAATGGAAAAGCTGGAGCAGCCTGGAAGGTATTAAAAAAGGCACTAATCAATTTAAAAGCCAACGAGTTGCTCTGGAAATCGTCCAGCAGTAATGCTGAGTACAACAGATTTGTGGGCAGAAACTTGAGTGTGGCTCCTGATGACGAAACCCGAGTCTGAGCCTGGAGTGATGCTGAAGCTGTTCTAAGTTGTTATTGATCAGAACATGGGTCCTCTATCAGTATTGCTATTACATATTTACACATGCTGACTGGCCTTGGCTGCTCTGTGAGCGCTTCACCAAGGAGGAGGAGGAGGAGGAGGAGGAGGAGGAGGCTCGGTGATCTGGGGAACTGATGGAGGGGTATCACAAATATCGCCAGAGCTAAAGCAAGAAGTCCCTTTTTTTTTTTCCACGTGTCAACTTTGAAGTGCTGTTCACTTTTAACCATGAGATTTGAAACATTCTTCTCATTCTTCATCACCAGAATATTCTATCCTGGAAAAACAAACCAAAGATTGCATAAGTATTATTTATTTAGGAGGGGGAAAATGAATTCATTCAGGGATTACGGATTAACCATGTAAGTGTAAATGTGTGTTGTAGACATTTGGAAAAGGCCACAACTTCACATACATCAAGAGAACACTCGAGATGTTGTTTCCATAACGAACATTTTGAACTTTGAAACCCTGTTTTGTTTGTCTAATGATGTTTTTATATGAAAGAGTCGTGATAATAAACGTTGTTTATCAGATTCTGCAGTACCTAATTGTATCACCTGTGTTATTTGTCTCCGACGAGGCCTGCTCTTGTGTTATGTTGTGCATAATAAATGCGCGTCTTGCGAGACCTTGTCCCTCCTCACAGTAGAATTGTAATGAGCGTGTAGCTCTCCTCCCTGTCACGAGCGCCGTGCCTACCTGGGGGGAACAGAGGTGACAAGAAGAACTGGGACTGTCAGATAATACCTGCCTTTGTCACAGCTCCATCCTATTACCCTACAAGACGGGCACGTCGACTTCGGGAGGAGAAACACATACAGTGGGGGTTCTAGGATCTCATCTGTCTTCATTAAAAGCGGCGCTCCGCTGGGGGAATAGCAAAATCAACATAGACAGTGCTGCTAATTTATGTATTCATCATTGTTGCTTCATGGGAAGCTTTGTTTGTCGCTGTTCCTTGTGCCCAATGAAGCTCCTCAGCAGGCTGATTAAGTCTAAAGATTCACACTTCTTTATCGGAAATGGTTTTATTTAAATATAAATATGTGTACAAAGGTACAAGCAACGATAGCTCATTTTTAGCAAATAAAATTCTTAATACATTATTAAAAGAATAAAACAAATGGCAATTAGTTGTGTTCCAAAAAAAAACAAGAAAAAGCATAGTAACTGCATTCAATGATTGATGAACAACTTTGAGAAGAAAGTCTGTGGACCAAAATAAATCAACAAAGATAGATACATATGTATATAAAGATACTTTACAATAGAGCAGCTTACACGCTGTACATTAAGGCTTATATAAAATATAAAAATAAAGACAAGCGATGATGTTTGCCTCCTCACTTTAAGTGACATTTGTTCTCTTGTCGGGCTGCCTGGGAACAGCTTTGTAGACAAATGGCAGTACAGGCGTCCATACTGAAACATCCAGGAGTTTGGAATGCGACCGGGCCGGGTGCTGAAAGGAATATGTCTGGAACATGAAATGGACATGAGTATAAACGCTGAAGAGTTTCACTAGACACATCATTTGCATGCAACAGAGAGAGAAAGTATGGGCTCAGGCCATTTGTACAGATACTTAGTGTTTCAGGGTAGTACTGATTCTTGTAAACATATTGAGACGATTTGATTGAGTCGTAAAACTTGAGAGCGGATGGTCCGCGTAAGGACCGCCTTAAACATCTTTCCTCCTGCTGAGGTTAACGCCGCATTCAAGTTTGTTTTTAACTTCAAGATTGCCACCTTTCCAAACCACCACTTCTTGATTGTTCTGGTACTTTACAATCAGTAATCACAGCAGAGAACAGTACCAGAGGGAGGACGGACCTTAATCTTTTCAGCCTCAGCCTCTGTTTTTTTCACCAATTTCACCACTATCTTTGGACTTTGACCTCGTCCTTCTTGGTACGACACAGTTAACATAAAGCCCTCCATCACGATGAAGGGTTAAAACACACATTCTCTTCATTTTTTTTCCCAACCACGAAGCAAAACTGCTAAGTCCAACATGTTAGGGTTAAATCAGGAGAAGCTCCAGGAATACAGCTCAGGCCAGAAGTATTCCTCCGCTGATTAGACTCTTCGTATAGTGCCTGTAGCACTTGTTGGTCAGTGAGTTGAGCCAGCCTTTTGTGCAGAAGAATCCACGTCTGTCTCTGTGGATAGCTCAGTCTTATGTTGATGATAGAGACACGAATGTGCTTAGAATTCCTTCGCATGCCAACAAAACACCAAATGACAGACAACGACAGGCTGTTTTTTTCCTCACACGGTTCAGCTTGTCATTTGTTCTTTCAAAGTATATTAGCATTGACACAAAGTAAACTCTTGGAAGGCAGGTTCACAGCTACCCCAGTCATTTTGGCCACCCAAATTCAGGAGATGCACTTGACTTGTTTTCCACTTGTACTGAGAAATGATCTCTCCCGGTTTGGGTGGTCATCATGTGGAGATAACCTCAAGAGGTATCACACTGTAATCATTAGTTCGACTTGAACATCACAATCTGATGAATCTCAAGCTCAGAAGCTCCGTCAGAGATGCCATCGACCGTCACATCAGATAAAGGTTGATTAATCCAAATCCCAAATCACACGACTTCCTCCGAATACCGTCCAACGTGTCCCCCTGAACGACCGTCCAAGTGAAGAAAGTCTTAGTTCATGTTAGTCCAGCCACACCTTCATGTGGTGGTGACGATGGCTATCTACTCTCTGCTCCTGTTCCCTTCTTTTCACAACGTTGTGTCCAATCAGACGTGCGTCTGCATCCGCTGTGAGGGCCGTCCATAGTCGGACTGCTGCGAGGACACTTGCGAGGAGGCGTAAGAAAAGCGAGACGAGCTGGACACTTTGCTGGCCTGATCTGATTGGTCGTACGCGTCCACTTTTTCATAGGAGGCCGGCTTGACGTAGCTGGTGAAGGCGCGACCGTAGGTTGCCGGCAGGTAGGCGGAGCCACTGTAGACTGGATCAGTGGGGTAGATGCTGGCAGGCTGGGCTGCTTGCTGCTGTTGTGCCGCTTGCTGCTGTTCGTATGCTGTTCTTCCCGCCGTGGTGGTGGCGTATCGCTGAGAGAAGTCATACATGCGAGGCTGGGTGCCCTGCTGACCGTAAATGGGGCTCGGGGAGGGCAGCTGGGAGGGGGTGTAGACTGGCCGAGAATTGGGGACGTATTCAGAGAATCCGCTGCCCCGGATGTGGCGATCTTCATGGCCTCGCACGTTGTAGTAACCGTTGGTGGGGTCCTGTGTGGAGACCAGAAAAAAACTAAATATTTCTTGTTTTTTTTCCCCAAAATTGAAAAAGAAAACTGGTTTTAGCATTTCAGTGTTTCTTTATAGACGTTTTTTCAGTCTCACCTTGATGTCTGATCGCTCGTCGTCCTCCTCTTCCAGGAGGTCACTGTGTTCTGTGCGTGACGTCCCAGGAGACTCGCTGCTGTTTGGAGCCTGAGGGAAGACAGAACATTTTTTGAGGAATTACTTCGAAGAATGAGACCTCACTTGAATAAGAGCAAAACAAAGCGTGAGATAACCTTCCAGAAAAATCTTCAAACAAAGAAGTGAACCAAGACGTTTACCATGGGCTCTTTAACATCCTCCTCGTCATCGTTGCCACGTGTCGCGTTGTGATCGCTGTGAACGATCTGAACTCTGATGTCACTCTTGGAGAGTCGAGTGCACCTTTTACCTTTATGGGAATGAAAGCACAGGGGGGGACTTTAAAAACACATCAAAACCGTATTGTAAAATTTGTGGTGAAGAGGCGCAAAACTGTTCACAAAGTCTCAGCTCACGAAATTAAAAACAAAAAAAAAAGGTGACGTGTTTAATGTGAAGGTTTGTCTGTTGGCCCTCTGGCCCATACTGACCGTTGAGCTCACCTTTGCCTGTGTGCCTGCAGCACAGGGAGACCAGAGTGATGACACAGATGAGCAGGACACAGCCTCCACCCACAGCTCCACCAACAATTATCAGCATCGGCAGGGCTTCTGTAACGAGAACGGTAACACAGGATAAGTGCAGTGCGGTGGTGCAGTGGGGGGGGTGGTAGATGGTTGTCGGGAGAGGGATGAAATGAGGGATGTTGGAGCGTAAGTGTCAGCATCAAAAACGAGCAGATCAGAGCAAAAAAAAAAGGAAAAGAGATCCATTCATTTGTCTTGCTAATCCCAGAGACGTCAGCACCTATATAAATTCATCTGCAGTAAGCCCTGTCCTGCTCACAGCTAGTGTATGCTCAAACGGGCAACTCACAGCCTGGCTATTGTCTCTAATCTCTCTGAAAGAAGGGTAACAAGGCCTGACACGCAATGAAGCAACAGACAGTAATCTAATTAGAGATTCCAGGAGATACCGCTGCCCATTTCTCCAGAGACCCCTCTCTGCTACGTTGATGTAAATTACTGGCGAGGACCTTATTTTTGGTGTCTGCTGCAACAAAGGCTTCATGCAGCAGCTTCAGTATAGGAGAAGTGCTGCTTTATTCCAAGATTGCTTTAAGGGCCGGCAGCCTGAACTTGGCTCTTGGACAGTGATAGAGAATATGAGTCCAACCGCAGACACATGGGGCTTCCTCTAATTGACTTTTGTCCCCAATCAATATCTATGGTATGGGGCAAACATATTCATTAAAGGAACCATCTGCTGATTAAATCATATCGATTAGGGGTAGCATAATTAAGATAAGCACAAGAGAGGAGCTTTCACCTAATCTGGCCCCCTTTGCAGCACAGATTGAGAGTTTCACTACAGCTTCTGCACAGGGCTCTGATGGGTGAGGGGGTGTGGGGGGGGGTAGAAGTCCAGTCAGTGCGTACCTTGCTCCTTCAGGGTGACCAGGGCAGTGCCAGTGCCGAAGCGGTTCCAGGCTGTGCAGTTGTAGCGCAGCTGGAAGTCCTGCGCCAGAGTCTCAGACAGAACCAGAGAAGACACAACGCCATGGTCGCTTGTTACTGTCTGCACGGAGTAACGGCCAGAGGAGCCAGAGGACAGGCTCATGTCACCAAAGGTCCACACCTGTGGAGAGGAGCGAGGAAAGAGGAACAGAAAACAGGTGTGAGTTAAGCAACGTGTCCACACTTGTTTGGGGTGAGCCAGCTGGGTCAGTGCCTGACACAGGGGAGGCTTGAAGTATGTATGAGCATGCACCTTTGTGAATAGCATGAATTTACCAAATCTGTCTCAAATAAAAAAATCAGGTAAATTTCGGGAAACTTTCCTGAAACATTTCACGGCAAAACGGTTGCAAATGGGAAGAAAATTTCCAGTAAATTTCAGGAACATTTCTTAACAATTTTCATGGGAGTTTTAGCTCAGGTATATTTCCAATATTGGAAATTTTCAGTGTTTTTTGTTTTCTTTTTTTTTTTTTTTTTTTTTTTTTTTTTGGCCATCAACTTTTTTTCCTTGTTATCAACTTTAATTTAAAACATTGCAGGTGAATACAGTTAATATTATTTCTTGAAAATTCCAAGAAAATTCCCATTAATTTCTGAAAAGTTCCCGTGGAAAATTTCCAATTTTGAAAATTCCTGGAGTTTTGCCCTATAAAAGCCTATTAAATACAGAAGACTACTCAGGTTGTGTTTAGTTGGTGTATCCCTGTTTTAACATTAAGAAATGTTGAGAAACTCATGACTGAGTGGCGAAAAAAAGTTTAGTTTTTTTTTAATTCTCAAAGAAAAAAAATCAGACAATAAATTGACAAAAAAGTTTACATCAAAAGGCTTTTTCAAGTCTGTTACAATAAAGCCTACTAAGTTACTTAAACATATGTGCTGCCACTGTCTGGTGACGGCCAATTACAGTTTAGAATTATTGTTTAACAGCACTTCAAACGGCCAATCAAATTTCAGGTACCCATGCCACCTCAGGGCCAACCATGCAACCCCTGCTTCTGTGTCAGGAACTTTTGACTGATGAAACGTCTCTAATAGCAGACATCTGTGCAGCTGCTTATCCTCAGATCCCTGCCTGCCGCTGACTGAACATCACTTTCTCACTTTATTTCATGTTTTGGCGCCGACCCTCACAGCGCTCCGCAGCTGACACAGCTCACAAGCTCATGTTTAAGCTGCCTCCCACGTCTGCCCTGCAGGTGAGGCCTAAGGAGGGTTAGGTATCTGCACTATGAAATAAGGCTCCTCTCCTCTGTCTCTAGCACAAGGGCCAGCAGGGCACCTGTCTCTCACTCCTCCTCACACCCTAATTATCCTCTCCCAGCCCAGCGTACGTTCAGCAGTTCAACAGGGTCAGCCGAGTGATGCCTCTCGGGCCGCTAATTGAATGCGGTTTGGCTGAAACCTGCAGGAAGCCCGTCTCCCACAGATCCTCCAACTCCACTCCCCTCTCCAGTCAATGTCTGAGCAATTACAGCTGTGAATATGTGCATGTACGTGTTTGTTAGCGTGTGAGGTGGAGATTTGGAGGTGTAAAGGTGTGAAGGTGAGGTCAGGGGTAAAACTACACTGAGTGCACCAGCTAATGTGTGTGTGTGGCTGGGAGGAACTCAGAGCAGTACGCTCCCAGAGAAAGAGAAAATGACACAAAGAAGCGGTTCACTTACAACTTTATCGGGCGGGGGGCTGCTTCCCACACGACATTCCAGCTTGCCCTTGGAGTGTTTGATGGCGTGCTGCGTGGCCTCTGCTGAGATGATAGGAGGGCCTGTTGAGAATGAGAAAAAAGGAAAATTCTGAGTTACTGATCAATACTACAATGTCAGATATCCGTTTAGATGCTTCCTGTTCAACAGATCAGGCCAAAACACCAGAAGCGAAGCTGCGCTCTGTGAAGTGAATCCACTCACCGTTTACAGTCAGAGTGACATCTCTTTCCGCGACTCCAATCCGAGGCACAATGGCCTTGCAGGTGTATGTTCCGGCGTCCTCCTGGGTAACGGCCTTCAGCTGCAAGGTGTTACCATTACTGAGCACCTGGTGAGAGAGGCAGGGACACAAGTGAGAAGCTGAAAATGAGCAAAGAGGCAGACAAAAGGAGAGTGGAAGCTTTATTAGCGGCCCACTCATTGTGGAGGCAGCGCAGAGGTGGGCTGACCATTGTAACAAACGCCGCTGGTTTGAGTTTAATTTCGTTGTGAAGAGCTTTAATCACAGAGTTAAGCACTGCGGCGGCGGTGGCCGAGTGACCGTGCAGCTGGGGAGATTGTTGTAATTAAACAGTAGGGACAGAACAGAGCACTCCGGTGTGAGTGGGCCCCGGCCCCTTTTTTGAGCTGCTACACTCACTCACTCCTTAGCTCATTGATCCTGTCATTCCATCAAGCTGTGATTAATCCATTTACCCCTCCTCTCTCCACCTCCTCCATCTCTACACCCCCCTGCCTGCTATCACTCTCTCCAATTTTTTATTTCACCACACTTATGGAGTAACCCAATTAATCCATTACTTTGTGGCTGTGTGGGGGGACAGTGGCTGTGGGTGGATTAGAAAAATGCCCGCGCGGTTCTCTCGGAGGGGCTGAAAGCGTTCGCTCTTAGAGATGACAGCATCGCTTACGCCGTAACGCAGGCGTATTCTTTACCAGGGGGGTGTTTTTTTTTTTTTCCTTCTCCAGCATCGCCTCAGAAATTGTATTAGAGGAGAAGCTCCTGTGGGATGTCCCCGCTGATGGTGTTTACGCTCAAAGACTTCTACCGGGATGATGTAAAGTGACGGAGGAAATGTCCCATTTGTTTCACCCCTGAAATTAACTTTGAGCAAATGGGCACTTAAGTGCAGTCAGGCCTTTCTAATGTCCAAAAGTTGCAGCACATGTTGTAATTCTGTTATTTTTAACCACACCTTGGCTCACTGGATACCTGATTGATATATTGATTGATTGATTGATTAGACCAACAGTATTTCATGTGGCCTGATGGTGCCGTATGAATCAGCCAGCCAGTGGACAGACAGCTTCTGCCAGAGGCTTCAGCTCCTCAGGGAGCGTGCAGAGAGGAGGTGTTGAAGAAAATCCAATGTGTGGGGGGAGGTAAAGTGTGAAGGATTCATGCCTCAAGGCCATGTGTGAATGTTTCTCTCTGGAGGGGCGGTGTTGAAGGATGGTGTTGAAGCTTCACCTTCCCGAAACTGAGATATAAAGCCGTGACTAATGTTTGCTGCCTTACCACGCTGGAGCCATGTTTGGTCCAAGCCAGGGTCAGAGGAGGGTTTCCAGTCCAGGCACAAGTGAAGGCTGCATCCATCCCTGAATCCACAGTCATCGGCTTTGGCTCGGACAGCAATCTGGGGCCAACTGGGGTGAAACAGCACAGATGGCCAGTTACAATCAATATGAAGGAGCTTTTTTTAAAAAACAACAACAAGAGGAAAACATCTGAGAGCGCCGCAGAGACTGTTACCCTAAAGATAAACTCACACTGGACATCGACCAGGGTGCTGACATTGGTGCTGCCCACAGAGTTGGACACCTCGCAGGAGACTGGATCTGTGAAGTAAGAGTAGTCCACAGTCACCTCCAGGCTGTCCCCGTTTGCTTCAGAGATGGGAACTCCGCCTTTTGACCACCTGGAATAGACGAATAATCACATTATACGGCTGCATTCGTTCAGAGAGGGTACCTAGCCATGCGTATCGAAGTGGCTATTAGCTGATTCATGGCTTATGCCAATCACAATCAAACGCTGCCAATCAAGCTGCTCATTTAAGCCAGTGAATCTAAGGAATGCTATCACGCTTCTTTGGTCTGCTTGGTTTTCATACTTGACAGCTCTCTGTGAAAAATGGAGATCAACCCTTTAAGCCCTGGCCTCCTTTTTGGTTCTCTGTTAGAAAAATGATCTACTCAAACTGAAAAGAGTTTATCTCTGCATCTATGAGGTCTATCTGAATCATTCTGGTGCCATAATAAAGGGAACACTTGTGAAATTTGTACAGAGGTGTCAGTATTGGTATTTATGTCACTGGCTCAGAGTAAGAACTCAAGTGTAACTCAAACAAACAGAAAGTTTGGTTGAAGTATGGCGCAACAGTGTTTGTAGCTGAGATTCTCCTGTTCAATCTGATTTGCAAAACAACTATACTTATACTGGGTTTAAAGAGGCGGTAAGGTCTAATTGTTTTAAGTGGATTGCAGCAACAGCTTTGGTGGTGTTTCGGAATTGCACCCACACTGTTGTAATAACATGACTCTTAACAAGGTGTGTGTTTGTTTTGGAAATGAATGAAGATTGAATCTTCTTTTTAACACTACTTTTCTTTGTTCAAAACAACTTTTTACATAATACAACACGCCGAGGTAAGGTATTTATCAACAGTTACACAGCGCTGCTGTTTGAAACGTGACAACAGGTAAATGTTGTCAGTTTGTAGATTAGTAGCTGGCTATATTTAGCACTACTCACAGCCCGGTGCTCTGAGACGTATCCGTAGGCTAACGTGTAATGATACAAACAGATTAGCTCGTGGTTTAGACTTTAGCTCATAGTTTAGCCCTTAGCTTGTGTTTTAGCCTCTAGCTCATGTTTTAGAGTTTAGCCTGTGTTTTAGCCTTTAGCCTGTGCTATCGCTCTCCCATTAAGCCTTCTTCAGCTCTGATTTCCTTTTTCTGTTTGACAGTTCAGCTCCAGTCTGCACCATCACTACAAATTAATCCCTCTTTTGACTGCTACTTTCCGTCAGCCGGCGTGATGTTGTCATAGAGACTTTGGCATGCTTTAAATCAATCCAGTCTTGTCCGACCCGATCGGGAAGCTAAGTAATAGCATTTAGAAATAACCTATATTGGTGCTGATAATCTCATTTCAAATTGTAGATTATGATCAGGCATAAGAGATGACTTTTTAAGATCACTTAGAAAGTCCTCACTGTCTCATTAAGAGATTAAATAGCGTAAAGATACCTGTATCCGGTGATTTCTGGGTTGGCTGAAGCAGAGCAGATGAAGAGAACCTTGGCTCCTTCGGTCACAGTCTGAGGCTGGACTGATAGCGTCACTGAAGGAGGGTCTGTGAGGAGGAAAAACCTTTATGTTACTAACCTATGATTGCTGGACTGAGGGTTTAATGGATTTAGTAATCTTATTGGTGCAATTCACCTTTTAAAGATTGCATTAAGTTAAATGTGTTGCTACAGATTTCTGTACAGGGAAGCACTCTGCTTCAAAGCCAAAGGGGTACTTTGGGTGAACTGGTGCCAGGACACTTACGCTGGACATTGATTGTAATCGATGTCTGTCGCCCAGCGGGGGCAGCAGGGTTAAGAACCCTGCAGGTGTAGGTGCGTCCAGAATCGCTGTCCTCAGGAACGATTGGAAGCATACTGACGGCTGTTTCCCTCTTCCCATCCTCCATCAGCGCCTGCAGAGTTGGAAGACAAAGAAGAGTCACGGTTAGAAGAGGCTGAAGGTCTAAACAACACTTTAAAGACTCTATAACAACAGAAGGCACACTGAACATTTCTATGACACTGCAGCTCTTGTTTTTTTTTCATGTGTGAGGCATTAAAATCGCCATCCTGTTCTACGACATGGCAGTTAAATCATATGTTTTACGACGCAGTAGGGGATATTGTGCTGTTCCCACATTTCTGAGTGTTCCCCGTCAGCGCTCTTGTTTGTCATCATCTTTTAAATCTATTTACTGCTCACAGAAATCAATACGCCTAAGTGAGGAAAGGTGTAGATTCTGGGGATATGGCTCACCGCTCTCTCTCTCTCTCACTCACTTCCCCCCCACACAAACACAGACAGGAGACGAAATCAAAAAAAAAAAAAAAAGCTGTGATGGCTAAAGGTGCCTGTATGAGTGTTTTTTTTTTTTATTTTTGGGGTGGTGTCTGTGAAAAAAAAAAGTGTCACACGTTTTTCATAAAAGAGCAAAAAGGCAGGCTGAACCTTTTCCCCTGGACAGACGAATCAATGGACGCAGGCTTCACTTCCTCAGCCAGACACACAAAAAGCATTTCTATGCTAGATCAAATCACATCACTCCCTGTCACCACCCTTCACTCGGACAAAGCTTTCTCTCTCCCCCTAGCCTCACTCACTTAATGTTGTAAAATCTCTGTCTCTCACGAAGCTATCTCACTACATCACTCCATATTCTTCAGCCCCGTATCCCTCTTTTCCTCTCCCTCCTGCCTCCTCCCCTCCGTCTCTGCTCCCTCCCTTCCCACTGCAGGCTCTCGCCTCCTTAAATGTAGCGTTTAGCGTCGTTTAGCGTGGCCAGAAGAGCGTGAAAGATGTGACACTTTCCCAGCCGTGGCCAGCTCACGCTCCGGCGCATCCCCATTGTGTTTCTGCATTGTTGTGGGTGATTTCTCCTCCACAGAAACTCTACTGTATGAAACACTCATGCCTGTCTGAGCTTTGGCATGCTCCAGTTATGCTGTAGTGTCGCTGCATTAGTGAGGAAAGGGGAGGGGGGGGTGAGAGAGACAGAGGGGGGAGGAGGGGTGGTAGGGTCAGGCGTGAGTGAAAATGGGAGGGGGACTGCAGAGAGTGAGTGGACAAATCGTACAAGAAAAGGGTGTTGGTAGGAAAAAAACTGTGAAATCATGGAAAGAATGAAAGCAGAAGAGAGAAGTCTTCCTGTTTTGAATCGCTTTGCGTCTGCTTTTATGTTTCATGTGTTTCGTGTGGGCGTTCGTGGTTGAATGACGGTGCTCTGCAAAGGATCTCTTCTCCTCGTACCTTGGAATAAATCGCTGACTCCATGACCTCTCCGTCTCTGTACCAGGTGATTTCAGCAGCAGGTTTGGCTCCTGAGGCTCTACAGGTAAGGTTGTGTGGTGTGTGGGCCTTAAGACGAACAACGGGGCCGCCCTCCACCATAGGGTCTGAAGGAGGAACTGTAAAGCAGAGCAAACATACAACTCAAAACAAAACAAGACAAAAAAAAAAAATCTCATTACAGCTCCGGGCCAGAACGGAGCCACAAAGAAGTCGTTCTGATATTGAGTTTGCTTCCGCTCTTAGCTCGGCATCGATATATTGCAGCAGCAAAAGAGGCAAACAACATCTTCTTAAGGCCATGTGTCTGTTTAACAAGGTGTAGTTCCAGACTGGAGAAAATAGCAAGAACAGTTGTCGTTTGGAGAAAAAAAACAACAACAACAAACCACACACACTCAACCTTATTTATTTCCTTCCTTGGGACTTGCATTATTACTCTATTTGCTCTTATTGTTGCAGAGTGATGTTTCAAGTGAATTGCTTATTTGTTCATTTATTTGCATGGTTTCGCACGCACCACTGGCAAGCCAAGCGTGCCACCCCTGATGAAGGCGTCTATCTCCCCAACCAATAAGAGAAGGCGTAAACATGGGGTTTATGCTGGCCTTTCTCGCTCCCTCCACCGAACCAATTTCACTGTGTGTATCTGAATTGTCAGAGGTCCTTCCGCTGCCGCGCCACGGACACTAATGGAATCCGAGTGCTAGGTGATTTTAATTTCCATGCCGATTCCCCTGACTGCACTCCCGCCGTTGACTCCTTTGACTGTGCAGGATTGCTTTGGTCTCATCTGTGGCCACATTGATTTACACGCACACACAAATGCATGTGTGCACACCTGCACAAGTCCAGAAAAAAAGGCCTCTTCTCACTTTAAAACCCCCTCATGTGCACACCTAAACTTGAGTGGAAAACATGCTGCAGGTGTCTCATTCAATAAATATGTTTGGAGCCCGAATGATAAATCGGCTCGCCGATTAATCAGGTTGATTTTTACCAATTAATCGACATCGGTCAATATGTAACAGACATTTTTTTTTTTTTTTTTATTGCATGGAGATTCTGTAATTGAAGTGGTTTTTGATCCCCCTCGTGGGGGGCGGGATCCAGAAAATTTATTAGTTGTGTAAATTATCTTTGTGATATAAAAATTTGTGCAACTCTTAAAGTCAGGGTTGGTAGTCATGGAAAGCTAACATGAATTTGAATGTAGCATCTCCTTAGGACTCCGTTTAGCCCACACTTGGAGCTCCTCCAAACAGCACCCCCGCTCACATGCACGAGCACCACTGATTCGCGATCATATGATGTGACTGATTCAAACCAAAGACTCAAACTGGTCCTCAGCACATCGTTTTTGTTTGCTCTACGTTACCGGTAATCAGGGTATAGGTAGTTTTTCTGCCATTCTCCAGCGTACTTGGATCCCTCTTGGTTATGAATATTGAATCAGGGCGAGTGCAATATACGCACAGGAGGCGGGCAGAATGGCAGGACGGGATATGATTGGTTTAGAAAATTGGATGCCAAACACTGGGATTTGTTGGTGTTTTCCCAGGTTTACTCCTGCTGTAGACAGCAGATATTTTTCGCTCTATTTTAAGAACACATCATGGATTGATTGACATCAGGACATAAAGATCATTTTAACCAGAATAACAAAAAGTCTAAATCTGATTACCAACCCTGCCTTTAATGTCCACCATCATATAATATGACTGTACGTTGTGTATCATACTTCAGGAATCATAAGAATTTGTGTTCATGTACAGTATACATCCTGTGTATATCAATGTTCTTCTTTCATATAGTAGCCGATATATGTTCGATATTGCTATTTTTTATAGCCTCCAGTCTCAGTAGCAGCATCAGCTCCATAATTCTCATACTGGTTGGCTCTAATGTGTTTAAATCATACGCCTGGATGTTTCAGGGTGTTTTTTAATGCAGAAAAGAAACATCATCAACTTTCTGTGCTGCCTCCACACAGACGTCGTTGCGACTGTGTGTGGGCATGTGATGACCGCGCTGCTTTTGTAGCACTCTGACAGCGACACGAGACGGGGAACGGTGGGCTGGTGAACACAGGTGAGCTCTCTGAGTTCTATTCATTTAGATGAAATGTTCTGACATAGCGTGATCTCAATCTACTTGCCTTTTCATGGCAGCCCAGCGGCGCTTGTCACCCTGCCTCAGTAAACTCAGAATTCACAGCTCACTGGTAACAGATTCAAGGACAACTCACGGCTGAGGGGAGAAAGTTTCTCATAGTGCTGTGAGATAAGCTGCTCCACCGTGGCTTTTTAATTGTTTGACTCTTCAGTTTCTCACCCATTGTGTGTCACAGTTAACTTCTAGGTGGACAAACAGACAAATGACAGAACACATAATTGAGTGATATTCCTTTGAATGCCACCAGATGCCAGCAGTGCTTTGCCGATACCAATCCCCAAGAGACATGGCCCTCCTCCTCCTCCTCCTCCTCTACCCCCCTCCCCCCACTGCCCCCACTAAACGTCTGTGAGAAGTAGATCACTCACATCATGTTAATGTAAAAACCGCCTTGCAGTTGACAAATGTTGTAGCTCACTGTAAAATGTGCTAACTGTGCAGACCCTGACTTTCAAGCCGCTACGCACAAGTCATTTGTGACTGCAGCAATCACATTATCTCAGACGTCCACAGTCTTGATTACTACCACTGAGAGCAGGGGGCTTTCCTTTTTCCTTTTTTTTTTTCCTCAAGTTGAATCTCTTGGCTGAGCCTTGCTTGGTTTGAATTATACATTCAGGACACAAGTTTTTTTTTTTTTTTTTCACCAGAAAACAAGATTTGCTTCGGGGTTATCTGTGAGGGGTAATCAGAGTTTGTTTTATGAATCCCAAATCACCTGAGGAGTGTACTTTTTTTATTCCTCCATGATGAGTTTGGGTGTGACTATCTGTTTTTTTTTTTGTAATGTATGACTGTTGTTCGAATATACATATTAGTCGACATGTGTCTGTGCTTTGTGGTGAAGAGACTCCCCCCATGATTGTTCCCAGGCTGCCAGCCTGCAGGCCTTGGCACGAGCGCTGGCTGTGGGGATCATGCAATGAGCTGTGTATCTTACCTAGTACAGTGAGCTTGGCACGGTGGGAGCGCAGTCCTGCCTGTGTAGCCTGACACTCATACACCGCGTCATCCGCCAACTCCGCCGAATCGATCAGCAAGCTGTGCTCGCCTGATAGCGGGTCGCCCATTAAGGAATAGCGCGTCCAGCCTGCGTGAAGCCAGCACAGAGAATAGAGTCAGAGACAAACAAACAAACACAGTGACAACAAACGTGTAATGAAAGGACTATAAAATGAACAGACTTGTGCCGTGAACAAAAGGCGAGAGAAACGTGGCAAGACACAAATGAAAGCAAAGCAGCACCTCACTGGGCTGGGAATAGAGCCGGTGTGTTAGCTGAGCAGCGTGAGGCTAGAAATGCAACACGTGAGAAGGCTGCTGCATGAGGAGTGTGTCCTTTAAATACAGACACAATAAAGATGGGGCGGCTAAGGTCAAGAGGAAGCCTCTCCACCTTCTCTCTAGTCTGCCACACATTTAAATGTCAGTGCATGACAAAAGCCAATTGATTATCTACCTTCCTACAAGCCCCTTAAAATGCTAAGCAACAAATTAAAGTTCTGTGCGCACAGCTGTAGCAGACTTGTCCGGGGTACATTGTTCTCTAAACATTAATTTGCGTAAAACTCCAACATTTGACAGGAGGAGACTTGGTTTCTAATGAGACCTGGCATTGATTGGAGCGAGGCAGACAGAGGGAGCGATAAACACACAGACAGCAAGAGAGGGAGAGAAAAACAGATAATACCTGGCAGATCCCGCTCTCCACCCAGTGCCAGGCCATCTTTGGTCCATTGTACCATTCCCCGATATCCCACAATGACACAAGGCAGAGTCACAGACTGACCAGATACGACCACCTGGTCCTGGGGCTGCTGGGAGAAGTAGGCTGCTTGGGTGGCTGCTGGGAGAAAGTCAGAGAGCATGACGTCAGTCAAAATGAAAGGTCACTTAAAGTTCAGATTTACACGACTGTAGTTAGAGGACAGTAAAATAAAACATCAGAACAGCTTTGAAACATACAGAGCATCCGGAAAGTTCTTACAGTGCTTCACTTCGTCCACATTTTATGTTACAGCCTCATTCCAAAAGGGAATAAATTCATTTTTTCTTCAAAGTTCTTCACACAACACCCCATAATGACAACATGAAAAAAGTTTTTTAGAAAATTTTGCAAATTTATTGAAAACATAAAACTGAGACATCACATGCACATAAGTATTCACAGCCTTTGCTCAATACTTTGTAGATGCTTCTTTGGCAGCAGTTTCAGCCTTAAGTCTTTTTGAATATGATGCCTTAAGCTTGGGTCACCTCTCTTTTAGCAGTTTTGTCCGTTCCTCTTTGCACAACCTCTCAAGCTCCATTGGTGCACAGACATTTTCAGGTCTCTCCAAAGATGTTGGATAAGATTTAAGTCTGGGCTCTGAAGCCTCTCCTTTGATATCTTGGCTGTGGTCTTCCGGTCGTTGTCTTGCTTAAAGATGAACCGTGTCCCCAGTCTAAGGTCTAAAGCTCTCTGGAACAAGGTTTTCCTCCAGGATGTCTCTGTTCATTGCTGCATTCATCTTTCCCTCAATCCTAACTGGTCTCCCAGTTCCTGCTGCTGAAAAACATCCCCACAGCATGATGCTGCCACCACCATGCTTCACTGTAGGGATGGTGTTGTCCAGGTGATGAGTGGTGCCTGGTTTCCTCCAAACATGACGCCTGGCATTCACGCCAAAGAGTTCAATCTTTGTCTCATCAGAGCAGAGAGTTTTCTTTCTCCTGGTCTGAGAGTCCTTCAGGGGCCTTTTGTCAAACTCCAGGCGGGCTGCCATGAGCCTTTAACTGAGGAGTGGCTTCAGTCTGGACCGTCTACCATACAGGCCTGATTGGTGGATTGCTGCAGAGATGATTGTCCTTCTGGATGGTTCTCCACAGTGGATCGCTGGATCTCTGACATCTCTTGATCCCCTCCCTGTCTAAGGCCTTTCTCCACCGATTGCTCAGTTTAGACAGGTGTCTAGTTCTAGGAAGAGTCCTGGTGGTTCTGGACTTCTTCCATTTACAGATGATGGAGTCCACTGTGCTCATTGGGACCTTCAAAGCAGCAGAAATGTTTCTGGACCCTGGACCCAGATTTGTGCCTCAAGACAACCCTGTCTTATTTTTCTGGTAACTTCAGAGAACGTGATAGTCCTACGTTTCTGCAGAGATGAAAAGTAAAGCTTTCACTAGAGTGGTGTTGAAGTGTAAACCAAAGACAGCAGACTCCCATAACCTGGTCTGCTCACTCTCTTGTTCTCATGGCTCTTGCTGAGAAAGCGGACAACGCTGACATGTGTGAAAATATTGTTTTTTTTCTCTCCATAAATGTGCCTTCTAAGAGGAAGAGTCAGCTGCGCCTCATAACTTATTTAACTCTTTTCCAAGACCATATGGTTCTGTGCTCACTGACATGAAGCAAACACACTTCCTGGGAGAAAAATGTGCCACTCTTTCACTGTGCTTTTTTGTAAAAATGGATGTTAAACAATCAAAACTCCATTAAAGCTCCCAGGAGACCCATCCGTTTGAGCCTGCTGAAAGTCAGCAGGGACACCTGCCGCCGTTCCGCTGCTGTGTTTAAGTATGGTACCCGGTCTCACTGGATTGGCTGGCCCGCCTTCACACGCAGACAGAAACACAGTGTGAATATGGATCCGCGGCTCCAACTGTTTGTGCCACTATGCTAACGATTGAGCATTACAAACCCTACTGGCAGGGGAAGATGGCAACACTCCAGAGGTAACTAATCCGTGGGGAAAGGTAGGAGGAGGAGAGGGAAGAAGGGAGGCGGTTGGTTGGTTATCTAAGTGGGGTGTCTGTTTGAGTCGTGAAGAGGACTTAAAAAACTCATTCTCCTTCTCTCTTTCTTTGTTGCTCACTGGAGAATGGAAGGGAAGGGGGACAGAAGCAGATAAAGAGGGTTCTATTCAAGCACTGCTAAGCCCCCCCTGAACTGGTTCTCTTGGTGGGAGCGCTTAAACAGACAGGGTTGCCCCCCCCTCCCAGCGAAGAAAGCCGCTGAAAGGAGGGCAACATACGGCGGCCAGAGACGCGCTATTGTCCCCTTGTCCCTCTCTTTTAATAGGCCTCTTCATTTCCAATCAATCCTGCTAAATGCAAGTTTAATAGCTTTTCAATAGCAGCTTTTCCCCCCAGAGGGTAGCTGGGATTTTCTCTCTCTCTTTCTCTCACCCCTTTTCTCCTCTTTCGCTGTCTCCCCCCCCCTCCTTTCTCATTTCAATCCCTCCAGTTTTTCTTTCTTTTTGAAATATGGGAGGCAGGGAGGTGGTGGTGGTGGTGGTTGGGGGGGCTTCCGAGCTTGTTGGCAGTGTTTATTCTGCACTCAATTATCCACTTCATCTCGGGCGCACCATGGACTGAACCCTGCCCCTCTCTCCTCCCCTCTAGCTTTGCATCCTCCCGCCCCTGTTGCCCAATGGCACAATCAAAGCCGCCAAACAGTGAGTTCATCAGAAACGTGAGTTCTCCATGGATCCAACCGCCTTAAAATCCATTTTCACACGCGCCTATATACTCTCGTGCTCACCATCTGGGCCTAAAGAGACGTTCAGAGATAACTGAGGCAAAACAAAACATCGGACAACAATGCGTGTTTGTTCACAAATAAAGTCTCTCTGTTCGTCATTTTAACCCATGTCTTTGAAGCGCTCATTGAGCGCTGAATGCAAACAGGTAGGCTGTATGTGTGTCACGCACTGCGGATCAAAAGAGGCCAATTTGAGAGCGTCAATGTGAAGTGAAACATCTTCCAGCTTAGGCTATTAGGCGTTTAGCGAGGGCTGGCATTTTCCCCATCATACCTTCAAAAATGCTGTTTTTTTTTACAGTCAGTCCCTTAACATTCAGCCTTTTATGAGCTATTGAGCGTTTTTCTTGTGCCTCCCCTTGCAGGGTGAGTTAGGAGATTTTCCTCTTTGTGCTTGCAACAGTTCAAACATTGATTGCAATGAAGTATCTTGCCCAGAGTATCTAAATGTTTACAATGGGTAATAATTCAGAGCATTGGTTGATTGTTCAGATGGATTACATGCACTCAATTGTTTCTCTTTACCTCACCCACATGCAATTTCTCATGCTCCCATATGGCAATTAACACCACGCGCACTCACACATGTACAAACACAGGCGTACAAATATAGAGCGGAGTGTACGGGGCTGTAGCGAGCGTCTTCACACCATAGGAGTGATTCATGGCTCTCTGGATCCCTTATTGAAAACGCTCAACGGAACATCTCGACTGGCTAATGACTCATGCCAGATTCCTTTAATTCCTCCTTGCTGAATTAGACAATTCTTTGACGGTGTATTAGCAGCTTAATTACATGAATACATTTCTGACGAGGAGAGAGGGAGGAAGAGAGACAGACAAAGAAACGGTGGAGGAAAGGCAGTCAAGAAGAAGAAGAAGAAGAAGAAGAAAAAGAAGTAGCAGAAGAAGAGGAAGAAGAAAAAGTGTGGAGCTGTGGGAGTGAAGAGGCTCGGTCTTGGTGTGCTGCAGTGTCACGTACGCACATATGCATACAGTGTGTGCACATATTCAACAGCGCAGGAGCAGTCAGTGTTTACACCAGACTGTCTGCTGTTTTCAGTTCATTCAAATTTGATTGGAAAGATCTGAGTCCAAACACTGCTGGAGTTAGATGGTACTTTATTATGTTGAAATGCTGAGCACAGCATTCCAACATATAGAAATCCGACTTTTATTACTCCACTTATCCTTCCGTACGTATTTTGGCACACTGCTCCTCCTTTTTCACCTTTCAAATTTGAAACTGTTCAGCATGTTCAGGAGAAGTGTGTGTGAAATTTTAACATTTTTAACTCCTGTTCTTGTAAAAATATTCAGCATTTTCCAACTTTTTTTGGCCCATTGAAACAAATGGAGATGATCCTTCAACGTGAAAACGACACACCTGATGATGTCATAAGGGATTAGTGTAAGGGTTCCGAACAGGAGTTATAAATAGGACTGGTATGCATCACAAGAGTTTAGCTCTGCTCCCCATCACCATGGGAACCACACAGTTGATGATGTCATAAGGGGTTCCGAGGTTATAAATAAGACTGGTGTGGTTAGGGTTAGGGTTAGGGTTAGGGCTCAGCATTTTAGCATCAAGCATTTGCTGCAAGGACACGTGCCCCCTCCCTGTAGTTAACCATGTCGTCTTGAGTATTAAGCAGGTGAATATACACCGCGCAGATTAGCTCGACCACATGTGGTGAGCTTAATGTTACTTTTAAGGTGGCTAAAGTTTAGATTTACAAGTCCTAGCCTCCTGAAAATGCAAGATTTACTTTTCCTTCTTACCTTTGCGGTGTGTATGTGTGTGTGTATGTGTGTGTGTATGTGTGTACGAGTGTGTGTGTGCTTTTCCATCCCCCAGTAACAAGGTCAAAACACATTTGGCCTGATACATTTTAATCCGGATTTCTCAAAATGGAATATCATTTCACGCCGCTGGATGCACATGGGGCTAAGTTTATATGTGTGTGTGTGTGTGTGTGTGTGTGTGTGTGTGTGTGTGTGTGTGTGTGTGTGTGTGTGTGTGTGTGTGTGTGTGTGTGAGGCATTTCTGCCCAACTGTGAGGGCTCAGTGTGTCTAAAAATATGCCATGTATGTTTATGTCTGCGTGTGTGTATCAGTGGAGGGTGTGGCTGTGTTGATAGGGAAAGCAACGTGTCAGGCACATTTAGCAGTTACTTTGACACACTGACTTTGCTCTTTCTGTCACATGGTTGGAGTTAAGTGCAAAATGGAAAAAAAAAAAAAACTGCCTCTCCAACTTGGACACAACCTATTAAAGAGCTTTGCGTGGCCCCTGGCACTGCCGGCACTCTCTCTCCTCCATCTGAGCTGATAGGGATACATTCACATCAGGAAGGATCAGGAAGAGATGGACAGATGTCAGCAATGATCCGTCCACCGCGGGACATCTGCCTTGATAGAATTAGATTGAACCAGCCACTGTGTGTGTATGTGTGTGAGTGTGTGTATGTGTGTACTGAAAATGTATAAGTGCAAGTGCGGGCCATAATGCTAAGGACTGGGAAAGATAATGGCATTGCAGATGACCTTTAGATGAAATGTGGATCTAAAAAAAACCACACACACAGCACAGTGCACTTATTTCCAAGTCACCAGAGTCGTAATCTGCTGTGCCAGTTTGGTAATCTGTCAAAAAACAAAACAGCATTTCAGGGCATCAATCAACCAAACCCAGCACTTGAAAACTCATCTCCTTCAAATATAGAATAATACAACATTCACTCAGAAACAGAAGCTGCAAGCTGCAATCCATCAGGGTCCCTATGTCCTCATTTCTATCCAGCGCAACATCCAGCCCTTCGGGGTCCATAAATAAGTCCTTTTAACTCGACTGGACAGTTTGTTGTGAGAAGTGATAATTCAAAAAGCTAACTCAAAAAGTAGTGCCTGACATCTTCTTTCATATTCACCCCGATGGTGGAAGCAGAACCTCACATCCAGCTGGTGGTGGAGTTTTCCACCATATGAGCCAGAGAGAAGAAAATGAGGAGGAATGAGGAAAGCAGAAAGCACAAAACAAGGCAATTGGCAAAACAAAAAAAAAAAGTGTCAAGCTTGGAATAAACAGCCCCTTTCCCCCAAATGCCATCCATTGTGTCTTGTCTAGATAAGGCTTCTAAATCGGGCTGGAAAATGCAAGCTCCATTTCTCTCTGTATGGAATTATTATCCCTTTGTTTGGAGTCTTTTGTCTTCCACTTCCTGTTTGTGTGTACGTGTGTGTACACAAGCAGACAGCAGGGCTAAGGTAGCTCAACTAAAGAGTGTATCCCAAAGGGGTCCCAGCACCCATCTCATGTTTGATCTGCCGACTAAGCTCATTACCACGACTCCCACTGAACTTCTGAAGGATTGCAGTCAGGGGGGTGGCTAACAGCAGACAGATACCACCCACCAACATGGCGGCGGAGTGGCACCCACCACCCTCAGCCTCAGCTTGTGCCTCTGTCACACCTTGATGCGCCCCGGCCTTTCTTCAAATCTTTCTCTCTCTCATGTTGTTGCATTCCAGCTGCACACCCACCCACCCACGCTCACTATCTTTTCTCCCATTCTGCGTTTTCTTTTTTTTTTTTTTTTTTTTTTTGGTGCCCCAAATTGCAGTCTAACAGCTTTTTAAGAGCTGTTTTGCTGGAGTTTAATCCTTCCAGCCACCCCTTTCAGCCTTTATTCCATTGTGAAAATCTTGGCTCAGACCTAGACCCCTTTATACAAAGTGGACCAGCTCATCCAGCTCCCCCCCTCCCCTCCTCTTTTCCTCTGTTGCTCTACTGATACCCCAACCCGGGGCCACCTCCTCCATTCCTGCATCCCTCCACAATCCATCCTCTCATTCCTCTGTTTATCGCTCCAACGTCTACAGTCAGTGAGCCATGATCCTTGAAATCAATGCCTAGCAGGCCCCCTTTGAGAGTTATATAAGGTGTTACTAATTGTTGATTTGCTTTCTCCATGCCTCTTTCTGCCATCGCTCTGCTTTTCCAGACTCTGTGTCAGCTGTCATCTCTTGCCAGCCTCTCTTTTGCACTTTTTTTTTTCTCCTACCTCCCCATCTCTTTCTCTCTTCTATCCTGTATCCTCTCCTGTCCTTTCTCTCTCGCTCTCTGCATCCCCTGGTGTGAAAATCACAGGGGTTTGTGTCAGCTTGTCACCACAACACTCAAGAAAGCAGAAAGTAAGGGGAACAACAGGAGAGAAAAAGAAGAAGGAGGAGGAGAAAAAAAGCAGCCACTACATGTTTGAAAGAGCGGAAAAACTCAGGAAAGGTAAAAAATGGAAAAAGTGGGCTCCTGTCAGCGTCCAATTGCTGAGGAGCGGGCCTGAGAGGGGGGGGATTGATGGAACGCTGTAATCAGTCCGTCTCCGAGGGCTGTCACCACCGGGTTTTTCTCTGCTGGAATGGGGCAGTGAACACATCAGGGCAGCAGTGAGGCTGATCGCATGGGCGAGCAGTGGCAGAGCCTCTCCCTGGGTACCTGCTGCAGCAGATGCAGTGGATGGAGTAATAGAGTGGTATGCATACCAGGAGGGGAGGACGAGGGAGGAGGCTGAGGGAGGGAGAGAGAGAGAGAGAGACCGAGAGAGGGAGAGACGGAGAGTGCTGATGTGACATAGTCAGTGTGTGAATGGTTCACGCAGTCACTGTGCTGCAGTGCCATAAATACACTTATTCTTATACTGTCCTCCCTCTCTCTCTCTCTCTCTCTCACACACACATACACACACACACACACACTCTCTCTCTCTCTCTCTCTCTCACAGTCACAGTCCCATATCTTTAGGGTTTCTATTGGGCAGAAGCATCTCTCTGAGTATAATTCCCGCACAGCTTTTAAACAGCACCCCCCCAAATACACACACACACACACACACATACACACATACACACACTGAAAACGGGAGCCAAAAGAGCTGAGAGCTGACTCCGTGCAGACAGATAGCAAGTGAGTGGCTGGCTGGCTGGCAGCAGGACAGGAAATAAAAAAAACAAGAAGCCACATAAAAAAAGGGAGAGAAAGGGGGAGAGAGTCGATGGCAGCGGTTTGAAATTGTCTGTACACATCAGCCAACAGTGTTGACAAGATGTTGATTGAGCTCGTCTTGTCATTTTATGTCATTCCTACCCCCCCCTCTGGTGTTTTCAGTGCAAGACAGCTGCTGGCTGGATCTGTGTCACAGTTCCAGCTCTTTTCTGTCCCCCCCACACCTCTCCACTCTTTCTCTCCTGCCTTTTTTTTTTGTTGCCACTGTATCCCAAAGTCCCTCTCCACTTCTCTCTCTCTCTCTTTTCCACTTTTTTTTTTTTTTTTTTTTTTTACCACCACTGTTTGGATGGAAGGGCTTTCGAGTATAATTCACCGTGCTTTTAAATCATTAACTCCTTGCGCTGTTTGCGAAAGCCCCGCTTTAGTGTGTGCGTAACAGCTGACACGCTGGATAAACAGCGGTGGCGGTGCACAGCGTGTGACGGAAGATGCTTTGGAAAAAAACATGGGCAAACTTGACGAGTAAATGAAACAAATGAATACATTAATAATTAATATATTTTTTTAAAAAATCCTTAAAACAATAAAGATATCATGTCTAAAAACTGCCCCCATCTCTTGCTTTTTCTAACAGGCGCTGGAAATTTAAACAAAGGAGTTCTCTACATAGATTCTGTGCTGGGACTCTGGGCCGAATGCCCTGGGGTGTCAATTAATTTAGTCTGGGGATTTGCGGCCTACTCTTCCTAATTGAGCCCAGTGGAGACCCCCTTGGCTCTTCACAATAGGAAGTAGTGCGTTTCATAATTAATACTTTTTTTTTTCTCCCTTTATTATTATTATTTTTTAATGAGGGTGGTAATGTTGTAAATGTATGCATCTCATTAGAGCAAAGGGGCCATCTATACACCATTGTTCACTTGAGCAGTGTTTGCTGCTGGTGAGATGAAGAAGAGAGACATCCGCGTTGAAAGGCAGCGATGCCACATTGAAGTCAGAGCCGCGCTTTTGTGTGCGTTTGAATATAAAACAGAGGCGGCTGGATGGGGCTCTCATTAGTGTTGCTTAATATGTGTGTGCTTTTTAAAGCTTAGAGGTTAATGCCTGACTTGCCTCCATTTCACTGGAGCTCTCTTTAATTTGATGCATAATTCTTTTTTTCTTGTGTGTGTGTGTGTGTGTGTGTTTCAGCAGCTGACAAGAGCCCCCCTTCAGAGGAAGCAGCTGAGCTGTGTTGTGAACTCTGCATCCAACAGGAACACAAAAGGCCCCCGCCAACAAAAAAACAAAACAAAAACAAAAACAAAACACACCTCTAATTAAACCTTTTTGAAAAACTCTCCACTTTCCGTCTCATGCACAGAACAGAGGATGTTTCTCAACTATACTATCTTCCCATCTCGCCTGGCTCCCAGAACATAACTCCTGGCGATTAAACAAATTACCTCCTCTCCCAGGAGAGCCGTGGATCCAGTGGAAACAATAAGTGTGTGATTCACAACGCTGCCACCTCTCTGTTCTTACAAACGGCCTTCAAATTGCCATTTATTAATCAATGTCTGCGCTGAGTCTGTGTGAAGAATCTCTCTCCCCTTCCTCTTTCATCTGGAGGTGCAAAGAAGAGGCAGGTTATAATTTAACATCAAATTTTTCATTCTGCTCATCAGATCGCCTGTAACTTGAATCATTCCTTTAAAATTACTGATGACTCAGAGCTTCCAGAACACAAGCGAGGGAGGAGGAAGAGTGTTACCTGCCGACCCCAATACATCCTGCTTTGTGTTGAGAAAGAAAAAAAGCGGAAAAGAGGGGAAAACTAATTTCCTGAAACTCCATTTCTTAAGCGTTGATTAGCGAAGGAGCATAATTAGAGTGGAATGTGAAGTCAGGGGTTTTTTTCAGATTGCTCCGCTTCCTCTAGAAAAATCAGGCCATGATTAATGAATAAATGATTAATGAGCAAGCTAATTAATCAATTAATTATTAAGCAAGCGCTCTGAACAAGAAGCGGGTAGCAGGATGACAGTGAACAGTGGATATAAGAGACGGTTAGGTTGTGTGTTAGAGGAAGAAAAAAACAGAAAGGAAAAGGATAATCTGCCTGTTTGTTCTGTCAGTTTGTTTTGTCTTCAGTTACAGCAGGAGGAAGAGGAAGAGGGCGGATGGGAGGAGACGGAAAGCTCAGCATTTTTCATCGTCAGCTTCCTGAATCTTGTGAGAAAGCTTTGACGATTAAGAAAATTAAGAAGAAAAAAAAAAGTTGCTGCATTTGCAAGTTACCCAGCATGTCTTGGGGTCAGGTTTTCAGGTCAGAGAGGAGTGAAACCTTGCACATATTCTTAACGATGTTTGAATTTAAAGTCAGAGGCCGCCTCAAGCCTTCAG
The DNA here is from genome assembly GCA_030710495.1 of Labroides dimidiatus. Taxonomy (NCBI): domain Eukaryota; kingdom Metazoa; phylum Chordata; class Actinopteri; order Labriformes; family Labridae; genus Labroides; species Labroides dimidiatus. The sequence continues at coordinate 28,334,964 of CM061148.1, read as the reverse complement.
AAGTCAACACGCCCAAGAAGCATCAATCTAAGTATCGATCTAAATATCAATACTATCAATACCAAGGTAAGTATTGGTTAGGATAGATACTAGCATGATGAGATCGATACTTTTGTTGCAGTTTCTCTTCTATACGTCCAACTAATTACTCAAATTTCCTCACACAGTTCATGTGAGTGCAGCTTCTCTCCAAGTCTGTCTGCGAGGAGAGAAGTGCAGCGTGGACTTTATTCAAGGAGGAGGAGGAGGAGGAGGAGGAGGAGGAGGAGGATAACCCAAGTTATTGTTGAAAATTGATGTAGTTCTTTTTTTTAATCATAATCAACTAACTAAAGGCAAAATCAAAGTTTTTCATTGATTATGACATTTCGAGTAATAAAGTATTGGTATCAGTGTCGCACTGGTATCAGCATTGGCGATACTAGTCTTGTATTTACCTGGTATTGGATCTATACCAAAAATTCCAATATCGCCCTCCCCCAGTGGAGAGTGCCCAAAAGTTCCCTTCTCCAACAAGTCGTCCCTCCTCCCCCGGTCTTTAACTAGGACACCACATCAATCTTTGATAATGTGCAGTGTGGGTCTCTCCTGTGTGACCAGGCTGATGAGACATCACAGCAGGGATTGATGTATGAAATGCAGCCTCCGAATGTAACTGTGATATACTGGACCGTTTCAAGTCAAGTTTGACCTTTTTTTCCCGGATATTAATCGCTGCGGTGAAAGAATATACGTGTGATGTATTCCTCCCCCAGGAGCCCCGCACACTTTATTCTTTGGCTTCTTCTATACCTTGAGCTTTTCATGTCTGCCAAAACTCCCCAGAGCTGCTGCACAACAGGATATGGGACACAAAATATTATTTTATAAGCGGATGGGTTTATTGTTTCTATTAAAATGCAGCCTTACTCTGTAAAGCTGCATTTTACCCCCCGCCCAAACCTCCTCCCAACCCCCCGACACCCGGAAACACATCCTCAAAGAGAGAACATGAAGGAAGGATCTTTCATCCCTGCATATCTTTCCTGGCGTTTACTGCTGGCCTTATTAACAGAGCTCTGAGTGACGGAGGCAGAGTGATGCAGGGGGGATCCTCAAGGGGCTTTGATGGAGGCAAGCGATGGAGCTGCAGCAAGCAAGCTGAGAGCCAGATCATGCTTTTACATTGAACCACTTGGGAAAGTTCTTTCTCCTCTCCATCACACTCCTCTCATTTGTCATTATCTTCTAGTCCGCTGGCTGGACGAGTGCTGCATTCTGTGCTAATCATACCATGGCATTGCAGATTTCCTTGCAGTCAACAGGCTGTGAATAGGTCTTTGTCGTGCTGGGTGGGTTGGCTCATTGACTGTGAAACCCTGCACATATGGTGGCTGTGTGCTGGGATGTGTTATGGCAGTGAATGCCGTGGGTTGGGCTCTTGACCCCTGCCCAGCCTTTAGCACCTCACAGGGTGCAGCAGCAGGTCTGCGGCTTGATGAACTTAAACACTGTATTGTGCAGCCTGTTTTTGGGGTGTGTTTTCTTTAAGGGGTTTAACTCTGGATGACGAATGTTCAGTTCGCGGTCGGGGCAGATGTGTAGTGTGTGACTGTTTTACTAAACGTAGCACATGGCTTTTCTTGGGCTGCAGAAGGAACAGGGCTGAAAGATCATTATTGTATCTTAATCCAAATAAGAACATTCAAGATATAAATATTGTAAAATCCATGATATTTTCCCCACTCACCCTGTAAGAACAGCTCAGACACTCACTTGATCATTTGTGACTTTAGATCAAAGCTCATCAGTAAAACTGCATTTTCCACTTCTTTTTGTATGACAATGTTTTTATTTTTCTGAAAAATGCCAAGTTCTCACTGAACCCACAGTCATATCTTATCAATATCAAGATATCTGGTATTTGATATATCGAAATATGAAATTTTGTCCATATCGTTCAGCTCTACCTGCTCAAGATACACCAGATGTGTCTGCGGTCTGGCTCTGCTCCATTGCGTGTTCAGTTCAGCAAGATGCAGGACTGACATACAGCTGGAGTCGCCTTCCACTCCACTGATAATCCTCTCTTTTCCCATGTTCAGAATGTAACATGGGAAACCATGTAAAACCTCAAACCTGTTGACTCCTTGTCTGGCTCTGTTCATTATGTCAGTTTGTCACTGTAGTCAAGCTAAATACGATCTGTTTGTTTTATTTTGAGAGTCACTGGCTATTTTATGGTGGTTTTCTTGCACAACTTCCTGTCCTGCTTGAGCTTCCTTGAGCTGAACTGATGCTCCATAGAAACATTAAATTAGGATGGTTGCATGTCAGCTGCGACCTGCTAGACTAGGCACCCAGCCAACACGCAACAGAATGCATCAACTTAGTCAGTGCAAGACTGGACTATTGAAATGCATGTAAACAGAGTAGTTAGACCAAGAACAGACTGAGCATTGCTCCATTGACACAGCAAGATAACACGATTGCTATCAAACTGCTGTTGGATTCGGCAGGACTCAGCAGTTCATGGTACACCTCAGCGTTCAGCTAGAAGAGGAAGTAGATGTCCACGATAAATACAGTCGCTGCGCTCCAACACAACAAACAAACACCATGACACAAACACAAACAAAAACATGAAGAGCTACAGCTGCATCCATCTCAGCCATCATTGTTAGGCTGTTGCTGTTCCTCTTTGGGTGAACCAAGACTAGTCTGATACACACACAGTTTCATGTATCAAAACAGGACACAGCGCCACCTATCAAAGCAGAGTGAGAGAAGTGGAAAAGCAGAGTGGGCCAGAAGTATTTTCCACATTTGATCTATGAACTTAGTCGAACCGTAAACATACTGAGTGACTTGAATGGAAACCTATCTGTGGTGCTGTGAGGGAGCAGAGCCAGACCAGAGATGCATCTGGTGTATTTCAGCCATAAGAATGACACACCTACACACACTTACTAATACAGTGTTTGCACAAAAGAAACAAACTAACAGAACCTGTTTCTTTGATAGCCAGACAGAGAAATCTCCCTCTTGCTTGTTTGACTGTTAATGAAGTGTCTAATAGGAACATCCAGAGCTTCAGCTGTGGTGACACTGGCACCCAAATGAGAACACATTACTCAGAGTACAGCTTCTGTCTACACGTCTGTTCATGCCGCAAAGACGGCAAAGCAAACAACTCAAGAAGTATCTAAAGCACACTCTCTGTCATATTGTCTGTCCGTCTGGAAAACAAGACTTTCTTTGCAGGTCACATCTACCGGGAGACCTCAGGTTCTGGGCTCTGATAAACAAGTGGAGCGTTACATGCTCTCAAGGCCATCTGTTGCGATGATCGATCATTAGACGGAGTGTGGAGATAAACTCCCTCAGCCTGCCTGGTGGCCACCACTGATCCCATATCACCCTTGCAGGATATGGTATGAATCGCAGGAAGTTGAGATCGATCTATATAGATCGAGCTGCTTGATTACAAATAGGAGGAAAAAATCCTATTTGGCTTAGAGGCTTGAATGCCTCAGAGTCTAACTGTGTTTGCGTGTGTGCGACGTACGCTTCCATGAGCGTGAAATCAGAGCTTTTTAACTCCTCCTTTCGCAGATTTCTGATATTTCTCAGGCCCTCTTCACAATCTGTCCCACCGTCATTCATTCATTTACTTCTGCTCAGTCCATCCTGCTCTCAAATCTCCCCTTCTTGAGGGAGTCGTCTTTCAAATCTTAATTAAAACAGACTCCGTACACCCCACCAACCACCCCCGCCCCTTCCCCACCACCCTCCCAGGGGCTGGCTGAAAGCAGCTTAGAACAATCAAGAGGACGGATTAGAAGTGAGAAGAAAAGAAGAGAAGAGGAGACGCAAGAGAAAACGGGAGGGAGGGGGAGAAAAACAAGGAGAATGGAAACAGCCGAGGATAAAAAAAAAATATTGAGAGTAGAGAGAAGGAGATGACCCCTTTCCTTCATCCCCCTGATCCTCTCTTCTTCCCCCGTCGCTCTGTCTCTCCCTCTCTCTCAGGGCTCTGGAGTCTTGGCCTGACCTATTGACATTCAGCTTCTCGGCAGATTAAGCAGCGAATGGAGCCTCTGGAAAGGGTAAACACACTGGAGGAACAATGACCAACAGGCGGCAACCTTATTGGATTCTAATTAACTGCCAGGAGAGATGGCTGGGGGCATGTTAAGTGCTGCGGGACGCAAGTTAAAGCCCCAGACCTTAAGAAGCACAACACACGTCACCTACACATCGCTCTTTTCTTTAAGACGATGTCCATCCGCCTTTATCTTCCTCTGTATCTCTCTATCCTCACTTCCTCTCCATCTGCTGTTTCACATATAACCCATGAGAACTGCAAGCGAAGGCATTTAAAGGCTCTCCTATCCTGGACTACCTCTTCTTTTTCCCTTTTGCCCCCTCTTTTTTCATGATGATGCAACTCGAGGCTCGTCCTCCCAAGAGGCTGCTGTTTTAGTGATAAGGTTCATCAAGGCTGAAAAATCAGGGGAGATTTTTTAATATTGAACAGTTAGAATTGAGAGGTATGGAGGAGAGAGAAATCTTTTTTCCATATCATCCTCAGGAGGAATGCTAGGAGGAATGCTGCAAAAATTGAAATCATAGCAAATGCTTTTTTTTCCGTAAAAAAATGTCTTTTTAGACTCAACATGAGCCATATTCAACTGCCAAATCCAGAAACATCTTACTTCGAGATATTCAATGACAAAAAGGTCTGAATTGCTTGTAACAAGTGAAATTTAAAAAAAAAAAAAAAAAAAAAAAAAAAAACAGCAAGTGGGATTAGAAAAATTTGATTGTCAAGTTTCTTGAAATTAGAAAAATGTTTAAAGGCAGTGTTGGTAATCAGATGTAGATAGACTGACTTTAGATAGACTTAAAATAAATACTTAAATTTCTCTATCGGCACTCACTGTACAGCGCGGGGGGGGGGGGGGGGGGGGGTCGGACTCAGTGGGTTACAAGACATTAGGTTTATGGGTTTGTCCAATCAGAGACTCAGCTCAGCTCATGTGACTGACAGGCACCCTATAGCTGTTATAAAGGAAGGTCAAAGTCTGCATCATACCCAAGATGGCCCTGTCCAATGATTGGCTTCATTTGACTGTATCAGGAACAGACGGGTGATGTCACAGAGACTACGTCCATATTTTAAACAGTCTATGCTTGTTACAAGCAATTCAGACCTAATATTTGTCATTTAATAACTTGAAATAAGAACTTTTTTCTGGACTGGTCCGGTGAATGTGGCTTATAATAAGTCTAAAAAGACATTTTGTTACTAAAAATAAGACCAAAAAACTTGCTTTGATTTCATTTTTTTTTTTTTTTTTTTTTTGCACAGCGGGAAAGAAGGAGCTAAACAGGAAGGAGAAAACCCTCAGTGGTCATAATGAAGAGAAAAAAGCCTTTTTTTTGTACTTCCAAACCAATTACCGGGATGCTAATTTAAATGTGTGAGTCCAAACAGGTCTCTGAGCATGTGTGAACTTAGTGGTCTTCTTTCTTTAGTGGTCCCCTGATTAGGGAATCTCACAATGGTGGTGCGGTTTTCTGGAGTCCCCTTTATGAAACCACCAGGTCTAATTAGACTGCTCTCATTAATGTGTTAGTGTGAGAGAGGGTCTAAGCCATTGTGGATTGAGGCTGACACAGAGGAGAGTGTGTGTGTGTGTGTGTGTGTGTGTGTGTGTGTGTGTGTGTGTAGGGGGGTGCCCTACTAGAGACAGGCCATCGTCACCTCAGCAGGCATATAAAGCAATTCATTATTTGGTGTGAAAATACACACACAGAGGCATAAAGCAACACATGTGCAAACACACACACACACTCTCACACCTCACCATGAATACACATCCTAATGTTGTGGGTATTCCATGAACCCGTTGCTTGTTAACACATTACCTGGGATCAAAGAGGCAAAGGCTGGAAGGAGAGGGAGCCAGAGGAGCCATTATTTGTTGAGCAAAATTGCAGCCCAGTGTTATGTTTGTCCTTCGGCAAACCTGGCAGAAAAGAGGTCTCATTCCTTTCAAAAAAACGGGGGGGGGAGATCTCTTCTCTCGTCACCATCATGTGAGGCTCTTTGAAATCCTCAGACTACTTTTTTTTTTTTTTTTTTTTTTTTTTTAATCAAAGCTAGGAGGAAATGAATCGGAGCCTCAGTTGTGATCCGAGCCTGGAGGTAGAAAAGAGGATCCACATGACCACTGTCCATTTCCACACCATTACAGCAACAGTCATGGCTGTAATAGGCTGAATTGGGCCATTGATTTCCCTCATGCACCCTCTCTTTCACCCAAAAAAACTAGTCTGTGCCAGCTCTGGGATACACTCGGTTCTTTTTTTTAACAAAACATCACATGCTGAAAGACAGGCCACACAAAACTTTAACCTAAGCCCAATAAAAAAAGCACACACACTCACACAAACACAGCCAATACAATATGTCCCAGCTTGAGCTCCCGGGGAGTTAAACAAAGGACTGAGTTTAAATTGGCTTTTAAAGAACTCCCCAGCACAATCAGAGAGTTGACGCGGGCTTTACGGCGTGTCAGTGGAGTGTTTAGAGGAAGAAGGGTAGTTAGGGCGCGCTCTATAGAGCAGTGAATGGTTAATCTAAAGTGTGACGGCTCAAGAGCTTCCCTCAACCGGCTTCAATGGGCTTCCAATCAGGCCTGACTGACCCTCAATCTTTGGTCAGCTGTTTTAACTGGCTGGTGATTGAGTGGCTTCATTAAGGGCCTATTTATCTTCCCCTGGATCACAGTCCTGAAAGGCTGGTGACATGCTCAACACACCCACACACCGCCTACACATGAACCTGAGCAGATGCACAACTGCATTAGCACGTACGCAGAGCATTTAGCAACACCACATCGACTAAAAGCTGAAACAAATGGTCCATTTGGGTTTCTTTATAGCGGTTGAGATTTTTAGAGACAAACTTTTTTTTTCTCCCCTCAGCTTTCCTGCAGTTTAAAAACATCACGTGTTCTCTGTGGACAGCTTTCCCCACACCCTGAGGACTGCGATACCTTCGAGGATTTGTGTTCTGTGGAGTCCAACACAGCCTGAACAAATTTGCAGGCCAGGTCAGACAGTGACCTCACGGAGAGAGAGACACCCTCCCAAACAAGCCACAACAAACAGCTTTCTGTCACCACGATCTGCCTTTGATCTGAAGAAGTGAGAGATGGAATCCATCTCCTCTTCCCTCGCTCCTCTTTTGCCCTTTACCTCTTTTTCCTTTACAACATCTCCTTACAGCTCTGCTTCCCCTCCCACTGAGCAGGTGTATTAAATGATGTGACTATTTGGGCCGCCTTGGACCGCACCTCAAAGTGCAGTCTGTGAAGAGGGCTTTTCTCTCCTTCCCTCTTATCTTTTATCCCCTCCACCGCCCCGTCTCCTTTTTCTCTCCATTTTCCCTTCTCCTTCATCCCCTCCCGTCGCCTTTACTTCTTCTAACATGTTCCATCGCACTCTTGAATTTGAAATAGAGCGGGCCATGCCTCTGGTATCTATTTCTGTCTATCTCCTCCAGTGCATCTCTCTTTCTGCCTATTGTCTGTTTAGCTATACGTCTAATTATGCTGTCTCACTTATGTAATTAGCGCAGAAATAAATGGCTGCTGTAGCTTCGTCTCTCCTCCTTCACCCCCTCCCGTTGCAGGCTCTGAGAAAACAAATTATGGAGAACAATAGGTACAAATGGCTCCTGCACCAAACCAGATGATGGATGCAGCCTGGGTTCCCCGCATCTCATCCCTTCCTTTTTCCTTTCCTCGCTTACTCTCTTAACTCTCCCTCCCTTCTCCATTATCTCCACCTCTATATGTCTCTGTTTGGAAACAGGGGAGGACTTGAGCACTCTCTCGCCCAACTACCCTATCATTGTATGGCTGTATCATCCGTCTTCCCTTCTTGGCACTGACACTATATTCACACTGACATCATATTAGGCAAGGTCCTTTTTCTACCCCTTTCTCTCCCTCTCTCCTAACATCCCTCTTTCTCTTCCCCTGCTGTTGTCTCAACTGGCACTCCTCCACTCCTCCTCTATCCCCCAGAGCTTTCTGTACACCGCCACTGCAAAGCAAACGCCTGGGACTTTCTAAAGCAAACAGCCAGCATCCTGTACCGTCGCCCCATCTGTGGATGGTCTATGGAGGGAACAATCAGTCCCTCTCCTCCACTGCCTCGTTCCCTTTCCAGAACACCTCCCCCTGGGATCTGCACAGCACTAGGATGCCTCAGTCAGACGGGTGCAATGTGCTGGAACAATGGTTGGGCTGCTTCCTCCAGGAGGGGTGTTATAGGTTCACCTCAGCCAGCTTGGGAAGCACTTAGCCATGTGTTATTGCCCTCCATGCTGCAGAAGCAGAGAAGCCTCCTACCATACCCCTTCCCCACCCCCCTGTGCTATCCACATCTCTGCGCTTGCACACTCATCTATACACGCACGCATGCACACAAATCAGCTCCAAGTGTCCAAGTGTACACCTGAGATCCAATGTTTAGCCTGAGGTGCTGAAATATCAACTTTCTATTAATCCCCTTAAGACTTGCAGTAAGTTACACCTTTGTTGTTTTTTCACCTCAGCCACATGGAAGAAAAACGGCAGGTTTGGTTTACACCAGTACAAGCATATCCATTACCTGAAACGCTAGGCTCCTGGCGGTAAATCCCTTTGACCCCTCTGCCTTCCTTTTCTTTCTTTCCCTCCCCCAATTCTCACTCTGGGCCTGTTTTCTTCAGCTTAGGGAGAGACACACCCTTTACCCTCCTTCTGGTTCAACCGCCAACCACCTCAACTACCCACACACTCCACTGTTCCCAACGGCTCGATAGCTTTAACATGTTTCAACCACTGGAAGAGCTGAACTTCAGATCTCGATCAATAAGCTTTGACTGACACTGCTCAGCTGATAGCAAATTGGCTGCCTTCTCTCGCAGACCCCCCATAGTGCAAGTTCCTCAGCCCTGTCCGAAATGGAAACAAAAAACATCGCCCCAGCTTCTACCAACTCTTCACCAATCCTCAAACAACAACACAGAGAGAGAGAGAGAGAGAGAGAGAGTCAGTGAGCAGACAAAGAAAGTACTGAGCCACAACCAAACCACTATTTTGGTTAATGGTTGAATCCCTAACACATTCTTCACTACAGCGTTTGAGGCAGTTTGAACCAACAGGAAGAAGAGATGAAAAGAGGAACAAGAGGCAGGCTGCTGGACTTCAAGGAACGGGTAGTTGGAGCACTCAAGTCCCACAAGGGTTTGCACTATTTCCATCATTAACACAGCAAGCAGCAAGCAGACAACCACTTGGTTCCTCAACTGTGTTTTTCAGCCCTAGTTAAATAAGGAGATGACATATCCTGGGCCACGGCATCATTAATTAGACAGCTGGACTTTGACTAATCACTCCAGAAAGGGCACAGAGCCCTGAAGATGCCAAACACTCATCTCGTCTTATAATCCTCTGTGCCAGCGCATGTCCTTGACCTGTGCGTGTGTATGGGAGCGAAGGGGGGTAGGTCAGGGGAGCGAAGGGGGAGGTCATGAGTCATTTCTAGACGCTGTGCACATGTCATAGGCCTTGATACAGCCGTGGTTTCTGTTTGGGAAGTGCCACTGGTAATCAGTTTAAAATACGGAAAGTAAAAGGAACAGATGAACAAATCAGCATCTGATGTCGAGTAAATGTTGTTGAGTACACGGTATTGTTAGCTGAACTTTCACATTTCCAAGGTCCCTTTTGGCTGCCAGGATCCAACAGAGCGTTCTTTAATATAAGGTTAAGGAACCCGGCTGGTGAAGATAACACAGGAACAGATATTGCGGAAGATAAATTTCAATTTGCTGTTGGTTTCTGTGTCTCGGCAGGAGATATGAAATTCTTGTCTTGCAGGGCAGGAATTGATTGGAAAATAAAAACGAATGTGTGGTCTAGTATGTCTGCAATCTTTCTGTTGTATGTTGAATTCTGGATCTTTTCAAAGTGGTGATAAATCTCTCTACAAGGACGTGACACTTGCATTTTTTTTAAGGGGAGATAAATGCAATCCAGGTCTTCCTTTAAATAGCTGCGACTGTTACAAACGTGACTGTTTCCCTCGGGGGGCTGTTTTAATGACACGCACAGAAACCCGGTTCCTCCCTGTCTCTTCTTGTTCCATTAGTGTGTTTATACTGAAGAAATAAACAAGTTTGTGCTTTCCCCCAACCAGTCTGTATGCTGACGACACCGCCTGGAGTGCTCTAACTGGGGAAGACGACTCCAGGCGATGGCAGGAAGCTGACATGGCCACTCCATTGTCTTGTTCTCTGTCATTTCCTCCCCCGGATTCTCCGGCCGCCCCAGAGGAAGACAAGGTGAGGATGTGCAAAGACAGGGACAAGGAGAAAGCAAAGACAAAAAGGAGGGGGAAGGCTGGACGGAGGTGAAAAATAACGCCTGTAGATGCCAAGTGTCACCCACAGTTTGCTACCTGACCACTCTGGCTTCCTGTGTTTCATCCATACCAGCACACATACCCAGTTAAGTTGCTAACAGCTGATAACAAAGCCTCAGGACACACTGCCAACTTCTTTATCTGTGTTTACCCGCATGGCAAAGCTGATTAAAGAGACAGGCAACATTATGAAGCAGCTATTGTTTTCTTCCCCCTCAAGTTTCTCCTCTCGGACACGTAGCGAGTGTGTGCGCAGGAAGAGGTAAAGAGAGCATATCTGTTTATGAAGAAAGGCAGGAAGACAATAGGAAGAGAGCATGGCACGTCTCTGGGATGAGGACAAACAGCAGGCTACAGTTTAAGATCTTGATCTTTCATTACTGTCCGTGTGCGTGCGTGCGAGAGAGGCAGCAAGAGGAAATGACTTTCCAAAGTGAAAATCTCAGACATTCACTTTTAAGCTGTCGGACTAAAACGCTTAGGACAACTGAAATACATATCTTGGGTGTAGATTAAGATATGGCAGTGTTAACTCATTCAAATCTTACAGGAAGTGAATCCATGACAATCAGATTGAGTCTTAAATTTAGCTGCCGGGCAGCAAAACCATTACGCAGGGCTCTCTTAGACAGGAAATCAAAGTAGGCCAAAATGCATCTATATCTTTGCCATGACTATGTCTCCTAAATAATGCAAGACACTTCTGTTCAAGACTCAGCTGCTTTGGGGTTCTGCTGCGTCTGCACTATTGTGCACCGAGTCTCTAACACTCTTCATCTGCTGGCTGGCTCGCTCGCCCGGGTTCCTTTTGCCAAACTTCATCCCACTTAGCTACTTATCCTCAATCGCTTTATGTCAAAAAGGCATGAAGTTGACGGGAGAGAGAAAAGGAAAAAGGACAGGAGAGATTGGAGAACACGAGTATGACTGTGAGAGATGATGTGTGACAGAGGAAGAGAAAGGAGCAACAAGATGGGAACAAGGTTAACGATTCTCTGTGTGTTTACTCATCGGCTAAATCATCGAGACACTTCTGACGCACCGGATCTTCTCTCGGCTACAAGAGTCCTCTTTCTCAGTCCCTATCCTCATCTTCAACTCTGTTTCCCTCTGCCCAGTCCGATTCCCTCCACTAGAATTCAAAGAGCAGCAGAACGGCAGTTCATAAAATATGCACAGCTCCCTAAAACCAAGCTCTTGGGACCTACTGCCACTGCGTCCACAAATATAGCCACGTTGCACGAGGAAAAGACAAATCTCTGGTAATGGGAAAGGGAAGGGGGAAAGGGTGGTGCGGTGAGGAGGAGAGGGCTCAGTCAGGTCTTATCACTTCCTCAAGTTAATATCACTTCTCCGTCTGTGCCTGTGTGCCTGCACCAAGTACGTGCATGCGGAGGCTTTCAACCTTTGGTGAAAGTCTGCCAGCCGCCTCCGGCCCATTAAGCAGATATGCTCTTGTGTCCTCTCTTCCCATAGTCACATATTCTGCAACCGGGCAAAAAAAGAGTTGTGAGAAGAAGAAGCAAGGTGGAAAATTTCCACTGCTCTACTCTATAGTGTGACATGACAGGCAACAGGACTTAAGAGGAAGGGAGAGAAACTGGTAATCTCTGCTTGCAGCCTTTGAACTTGCCCCAACGAGACGCAGGCGACCCAAAGCAAAAGGTTCCAAAGAGCTCAGTGAAGATTACTCAGAATACTGATGCACTGTGGAATCCAATTCCTGTGGGGAGCCTGGGGACTTTACCAGAGAGTAAATTATTACTGCTGAATGAAACTACTTACATACAAATGTATGCTTTATGGCATACACAAATTTCAAAGTAAGCCATGTGCTGTGGCCAAATTTTCTTTCTGTGAACGACGGGCACAATAAATGAGGTCTGGAGTCTCTCAGGTTCTAATTAGGGCAGCTGTTCATTATTTGTGCGTGGGTGTTTAAGACAGAGAGGGAGAGGATGAGCTGTTTGTGAATGTGTGTGTTGGGGTTTGGGTCAGGGGGAAATATGCCACTGTCGGGCTACCGCTCCATCTCATCCAGCTGTTGGTAGTCTGTCAGGGAGCAGAGGTCTGCTGGTGTCATATCACCCCCTCCCTTCCTCTCCCTCCGGGGGCTTAAACTAACGACAAAACCATGCGGAACCGGGGCTGGAGGTGAGGATGTACCAACAACAACTGGCTCCTGAGAAAGCTTTGCTAATTCGGAGCTGCTGAAAACTGCATGTGATTCAGTCATGACGACAGAAACATCCCCTCTGGTCCAGACCAAAAATAAAAAAATGAAGCGTTAAGATTCCAATTTCCAAACAACTTTTTGACTCTCAGATGAAAGATTATCATCAGTGTAATTGGTTTGTTTATCCTCTAATGGCATTATTATATCCTTTCTGACACAAAGCTCTAGTTTATCAACTTGGAAAAATGCTGATAAGTTAACAGTCGCTCTCTGTTAATTAGCTTCTTTTTGTTTGTTTTTTGCAACATTAACAGCAGTCAGAGCATTTAATAAGCAGCTGTCAAGAAAGCCTCCTTTATCATGCTGATGATATTATAACTGACTGCATATTTCCTATTCTCTGAAATGTTTTTAACAAAATTACATAAACAATGAGATGGACAAGGGGGTGAACAAAGGTTTGAGGTAACTACAGACATGCACTGAATGAAACACTAATCAGCAGTTTGTTTGTTTTTTAAAGATATTTTGCATAAACTCTGAGTAATTTGAGTTTAATTAGTATCTAAACACAAACTATTGTTTCCAACTCTGCAAAAGATGAAGCAGCGGGAGGCTGTCTGAGTTTTTCTTTTCTTTTTCTTTTTTTAGGGGGGGCAGACAGGTGCGTTATATCCCCTTCTGTCTTCTAACCACCCCCCCCCCCTCTCTCTCCCTCTCTCTCTAACTCACTCTCTCCCTTTCTTCCCTTTCACTCTATCTGCCCTGCTCCATCCCGCATGTACCCGTGAAACACTTCCCCCTCATGATACTCCGCGCACCCCATCAATGAATTTTAGACTCACAGACAGGACATTCAAACTCGATGTTTTCATCACAGTGACACCTAATTTCCCCAACCTCAGCGTGTGATCCTATCGCTCGAGTATTTTTTCATGAACTGTGGATTCGCCACGACACAGCAGACTAACTTAAGGGATAAAAAAGGGCTGCAGAGCCGTCTCATTTCACATCGCCTCTGCTGCAGCCTCCTCGTCTCCTTTTAAAGACGAGCATTACATCCTCATTTGAAAACACAACGGAATCTACTAACCTATGGACACCTGGACGCATGCACTTTGCAGTCCGGATCGTCAAATCCCACGGCTAAAAGAAAATGCACGAGTGAAACTTTCCGTTCGTGCGCTCCGTATTCCCAACCCCATGCCCATCCACTCCACCAGGGATCATACCTCACACACATCCGAAGTCTAAACCAGAGCAGAAACAATCACTGCTATCCAAAAATTACGCAGTGCCATTATCATCGACTTCTCCGTGTCAGCTTACAGACAGTGAGACCTCCTGATGTAATCACTCTTTCTAAACTAATTAATCATTTACCGGAGATTAACAGCCGTGAATTGTAGCACTGCAGCATCAGTTTCCCTCCTACAGCAGCGCTCTGGATGGCTTGACGCAGCGCGCTGAGCGCGGTCCATCCTCTCCATTAATAAAACCCACACGCAAAAAAAGTATGAAAGAATGTATTACCTGTGACCATAAGGCAAAAGATGAGGTATAGTGCCGTCATTGTAGTAGCTCTGGCCGCTCGTTCCGTGGTTCGGAAGGATTCACTCGCTCTGTCTATATGTGACCGAGCTGGGTACGGTCCTCTCCGTCAGCACCGGGATATCACCGGGCGAAAAAGCGCACTTTATTTTTTCAACAAAAGCATCCAGTTAAAAAAAGAAGTGATTCTGAATGGTCCGCAGCAATGTGTAAACTCTCAGTTAACAATGCATTTCCATAGTTGGTAACTTTCCCCTCTGCATCAGCGCCTCTTCCAGTGTCCGTTTCCCGTCGCGCTGGCACAGATTTTGCCTCTCATGCGCTCTCAGTCCATTAGTAAGTGGGTGTTTCAATCAGCACGTTCGTCCTCAGTCCACTTTTGAACCTGCGTGAAAGCGATCTCTCCTCCTTCCTCACCAGTGCGCAGTGATAAACCCCGGTGAAGTTGCCTCTCACCCTGTTCCCTCCGTAACACACTCACTCCTTCTCTCTCTCACACACTCTTCCCTCTCTGTCGCTCTCCTCTGTTTACTTCTCACTCCCTTCTTGCCAATGGGAAATGCGCACTGACAGTCATCTGGTGGGGAGAGAGGGGGTAAAACAAAATCTGGCAGGAGCTGTGTCGGAGGAGCCCCTCTGCCTGTGATGCTGGGCAGGGGGGGTCCGAGGCCCCCGCCTCCGGGGAGCAGCGATTGGCTGAGAGGCGTCACGGGGAGGGTATTTAAAACACATACTCATCCTTAAATGGGAACCCTAACAGTTTTGGGTAGAGTAGCTTGCACTGAGGAGGTGTAGACACTATTGATATCTGGAGACCACATTTATTATGGAACTTAAAATAACCAATAAAGTCTGTCAGGAATGTAAAGGTTATATTGATACTAAGCTTTACTGATGCTAAAATACACTTTTACATGGTTCACTACAAAAAATATATGTCCCAATACAGTGGCCCTCAGAGCTCACAGCACTGCAACTTAAGAAAACACATGCAAAAAAAACAAAAAAATACAAGAAAACATCTTCATTGATTTGACAACACCTTCACAGCATTTAGAAAACATGTTTCCAGGGGAAACTTAAAAGTTATGCACACGTCCAGGGTAATTACAAGCAAAAGGCTAACGATAGTTTAACAGCAGATCACGGCAATAGGCTTATATCTGTATCACTATTCAATCACATTGTTAAAATAAATCTAACACATTTCATTTTCCAACACCACTGACAGAAAGAGGACCTTAATAGGGCTGTGACTCAAAATCTACGTAAACAACAAGTGTGTCCGGATGTGTGGCTCACTTTTAAATGTCCCCTGGAAACACTTCAGTTGTGTTGCGTTGTGTTACGTTTTTCTAATGTGTTGTGTTGTGGTCTTTGCAGCGCGTTTTCTAAATGCTAAGCATGTGTTGTCAAACTGATGGGGATGTTTTCTTAATTTTCTTGTGTTTTGTCTTTTTTGCACGTTTTCTTAAGTTGCAGTGCTTTGTGCTCTCTGGACCATCGTACTATAACATCCCCTAACGTGAAAACAAAATCCATCCTACCTCTCCTTCGCCTGCTCCCCTTTTCTGAAAATCTCTCCTAAAGCAAACTTTTTTGAAATTAAGCTCCAAATGAAGTCATTTGGGGCCAAAGCACACCTCCAGACTGAGTGACCCTCCCACGTTTGTTCCACCCTTCTCCTGTAGCAGCCTCCTCCTTCATTTCACGCTACTGTTGACTCACTGTGCGGCTTCAAAGTTTGAGGAAAATGTCTGAAATATAAGAATAGCATGACTGTTGCTTTGTTTTTGGCAGCATTAATTAACTCAGGAGTCTCTTTAACCCCCCAAATTCTGAGGATTTGAAGATGAAGTGGATGGGTTGTATGAGATGTAAGCCCACCCACAGCAGCAGCTACACGCTATATGTGTGTGCTAACCCTGTCACTTTGGACTGCTTTCTCAACAGTAGAAAGACTGACAGTACACTTCAGGGTTCACTGCAAACCATAAGATGAAGCTTGGATCAAGAATGACTATCTGTGACCCAGCTGCATCCTCAGGAACTGTAAGTTTGACCACTTTATGCTGCTTTATTAGCATGTTAGCCTGGTGAATGTGTTTTTAGCATCACGACTAATGGGGTTAGCTTCCTTGTGACAAATATGCTAGAGTAAATGATATTAGCTGGCATTTAAGAGAAACTGTACTAACATAAACCTAATTTGAACATGTCTTCATAGCAATCAGACCACTTAAGATGAGTTCCTCTTTATAAGCACCAAAAGACGTCAAGGTTGACTATGTCTTTACTGATAAAATAATGTCAGAAATTTGTGTAGTTGGGTAGGTGTTAGACAATGTTTTCCAAGGCAGGCATTCTCCAGTATTTGACAGCGTTTTGAAATAAAATAATAAAAGATTTTTAAAAATGTATTTTTTTTTTTATTTCTGTCTGAAAAAAAGTTTTAACACATTTCTGGGATAAAATATGCAAATATACAATTTATTTATGTGTTAAATGAGGATGTCAAAGTCAACAGAAACCAGATAGTCTTCAAAGGTGCTTTAAGAATCAGGGAATTTAATCCTTTGGCTAAATCACTGTTGATCAGTTTCACTGTCTTTTTCACTTTATCTTTCATTTCCTCCTGGTCTGCTAGCTGTCTGTTTTTATGTTTACACTGTGTTTTTATCACAACCCTGGCTTAGTTTGGACTGCAAAGTTGTTTAGAGAAAGCCAAACAGTAACTCGTGCTACCTCTGCCTCTGCAAGCTGCTGTTAGCTTTCCTTTCTAACCAGAAAGACTAAAGCTACCTCATACTGGCGGATAACACTAACCTACAGTGGATTTTCCCATATTTTATATAGTTATAAGTTAGTTGTTAAATCTGTTTCCATTGCAGAAAGGACCATGGATTGGGAGATGGGGCTGAGAGGATAATGAAGGTAGGAAAACATTAAAATACATATAACTAGAAGTAGAAATGAGCTAAAATTCCATGGGACCTTCCTCCTTAAACTTTCAAGCATGTGTGGATGACAATCTGTGGTGGTGAAAATGAAGCCAAAAGTTTCAGTTCCTTCAGGATCCAGTAGAGGCAAAAGTGTGATCAGCAATAACTGATCCACCAGTCTGAACAATGTTTCAAGAACTCTATTCACCATAACTGTTTACTCAAGAAGGTGGTTGATATGATATATGATATATATGTTTTTCTATGTTTTGCAGGTGATTTTCAACATTTTTGTATTATCATGTAGTCAGAGAAATATTTAAAAACACCACAGGTGTGGGCAGATTCTTTTTGACAACAAAGTGAAAGTTATTCTAATATGTATGGGTTTGGACCAAGCAGCAACCTCTGGTCTGAAAATCTGAGATAATGCGAAAGTGCCACAATCTGCAGTTTGTCAAGTGTCCACTTGAGGCTGGCGTACCAGAAGTACCAGAAACCACATACACACCAAGTCAATATATACATATATTGATACAACCTTTTCACTTCCGATACAATGCTGATATTATAGCCTTGAGGATTGGCCGATAATGATATTGATCCAATATTATATCAGAACAAATGACTTTCAACTCTGTTTGTTGGTCTTCAGACTTGAATAAGTTTTGGGGAAATGTTTAAAGTCTAAATGTATAAAACTTCCTCCGGTCTGTTCCACCACAAGAAATTTGTGCAGTTTTGCACTTGGCTGCCACATTTTTTTTT
The DNA here is from genome assembly GCA_030710495.1 of Labroides dimidiatus. NCBI lineage: Eukaryota > Metazoa > Chordata > Actinopteri > Labriformes > Labridae > Labroides > Labroides dimidiatus. Next base: position 28,317,060 of record CM061148.1, on the reverse strand, counting down.
TTTTTTCAGACTTGAATGAAAATACTGCCACACAGTTGACATCACTCCTACTGCTTGCTACTCTGTTAGCACCTTAGCACATGCTGTTGTTGTGCTCTGCATGCTGGATCCTGGCGCTGCAGGATAGAAGTACTGGAGCGGAGTCTGGAATGGACTACTTGTATCGGAGTGTGGAGATTTTAGATAAAGGCTAGTTTAATCCGATACTCTTCTTTTTTTTGGTGATATCGGACCGATATCCAACATCAATATCGGTTTGGGACACCCCCATTTATTATACAGTGGTTTGAACACATCTCAAATTTCAGCAATAAAAGACATTGATCTTGAAATTTGAATATTTAAGTTGATATGTTTTAAGTTAATGTTATATTTTGTACATTATAGTCTTACAATATATTAAGTAGGTATTGCACTTGTCTGAAATTTCATTATTATAGATTGCACAACACAACATGCATTGTAGCCGATCTGTATCCAGTCCCTAAAGTCCGAGAGCTTTAATCACATTTGATGAAACTGCACAGACTCATTCTTGTTCAGAATACAATAAAAAAAACAAAAAAAAATCTGTTTGTGTTAATTTGTTATCAGTCAGTATGTAGTTATTAAGAATCAAACAGAAGTGATCTATGTGAAGGAAAGTGGTGTTAGACATCATCTGGAGCCGTTTGGCAAATGGTGAAATGATGACTTGGAATAAAGCTGTAAAACTGTCAGCATTGTTGATGAACCTGTTGTCTCCTGTTTGCTCAGCTGACCCCGGTGTTGTTTCACCTAACTATTTAGTACTGTTTCAGTTAACTTACAAATGGGAGTTTTTAAACCAGAGAACCACATTAGTTTATGCACAGGCTTTTGAGTGTTTTTTTTTTTATAATAATTTCCTTTGAAGTTGGTCTAAAAACATCCTTTTTTTTCAGGTGTAGTTTGATCTAAAAAAGAGCCTATTGTTCATTGTCATACAGTGGGCGCTAAAATGAACAGTGGAGAACAGAATCATTATCATATTTCAACAAAAGCTTTTATAAAGAGATGAAAACACTACAGTCTATCATTTGCCCGTGGCTCTTTATAGGCTTGTTCTTTGATGTCGTTCATTAGCTATTCAAGGATCTATTGATTAACCAAAATAATAGGCCTTGCAGTCATCTGGTTAATCAGTCTCTCACTTGTATGTGTATTGTGGCAAGCCACGATTTAATTTATTGTGAACACAACACCCCCCAACCCCCCCTCACACACACACACACACACCAGGACTCACACATATGTGCCCTGTTAACTCAGCCAGGTGGTTCGAGCTCCAAAAGACTGAAAAATTCATCAAAGTGTAAATTTGGACACTAAGGACTCCAGCTTGTGTAGATTCCAGAAAACATCATCAACCAAAACAAGAAGCTTCGTTTTTGACATTTTACGCTGCGTTTAATTAAAGGATGAACCCCCCCCCGCCCCAACAACAGCAGTTTTTGAAACCCCCGGGTCGGCCCTTCCTATTTATTGCCTCCCTGTAATGCAGACATAAGGGTCCCCTGCCAGTAAACACATGTTGATGGAAGAAACAGCTTGCACAGCTGGGAAGCCAACCCAGGTTAGAGTGAGTGAGCACATGGGTAAATGAATGGGTGCGCATGTTGTGTCTACATGCGTCAGTCAGCGTGCCGTGGACTGTAGGTTGTGAGTGGGTGTTTACATGTGAAAGATAGAGAAAAACAAAAAGAGTTTGTGCCTTTTTGTTGTCTCTGTGTGTGTGTGTGTGAGTTTGTAGGCCAATGTGTGTGTGTGAAGCCATCAATGGGTGGCTGACTGGAGGCGGGGGCTCGGGTGAGCAGTAAAAACAGCAGGGTGCCTCTAACAGTTGTGTTGTGATAATAAAACCAACATCCATTGTGAAAAGTCTGTCACTAAGCAGGATGCTGTGATTGAAATGTATGATCTCCTACGGCTCGCGCAGATGGACACGCGGACGAGGGCGGAAACGGATGATACGAGCACTCGCATCAGTTTAAGCCAATAGTCTTAATTATGCTGGCCTCCATGGCATCGAACGGAGGGCGCTCATACTCCCTGAGCTTTTGAGCGTGTGAATAATTTATAAATAAAAAGGGGGTTTTCAGCTGTGGGTTTATTAATAATAAATATGGTTTGATATTTACTAAACTGTTCAGAGGGAGAAAGGGGTGACAGTTAAGACGTCGTTTGCATGGTAATTGTAAGAAGGTAATAAATAAGGCATGAAGTGGAGATATATGGAAATGGGATTCACGGGGAAATGAGAATAATTTAACAAAATATTATCCCAGTCCCTGTTTGACCCGAGGTCAATTAAAAAAGAGATGTCAGTCGTGGGGAACGGCATGCTGGGCCTTAAAATTACAATTACTCTCTTTTCTCTTTTGTCTGGCTGGAAAGCAGATCTAACGCTCAAGTGGAGGGAAATGTATTCATACTGACACAAACCATGTGTTTAGTTTGAATGAATATTAAACGGAATAAAAATCAACCTCATTATTCACCGCAGGGAAAAAAAATAAATAAGTAAGATGTTTCTCGCTCAAAAGTAAAACACGAGCAAGAAGTTGAAGAATGTGAGCTCTGTTTTGTTTAAAAACCTTGTAATGCCATGTGATACTCTGCATAGTTTTTAGAGAAAACACACACTGGACAGACATTATGAAAGGTTTTACATAAGCATATGAAAGAATCACGTTTTTCTGTGAAAATACACACGAATCATTTCCTCCTGATTGAACCTGTATCATAATTAATAAGCTTAGTCTTAGGGTTTGAAATATAGCCTGCTGGGTTGATGAATATTTACATCCTGCTCTATTTACTGTGCCGTGTGTCCGTATAACAATGTTTGGGTTCTTCTAGGGGTCCCAAGGTTTATGCTGCTATCCATATGAGAAACATTACACCAGCTTTTACTGTAATTGTGATATTGAATGTTGAGCTGATCTGTGTCAACCATAACTCTAAATGCTGCTACGCGCTCGTAACTCATAAGGACATATACCTTTGCCACGCAGCGGTATCCATCTGCCCAGCTTGCGAGCAATTCAAAACCCGTCTCCTCTCCTCCATTCCAATAATATGACGTCAGTCCACTGCACTGGTCGGAAAATTTGCAAACAAGCATTTTCTTTACGTGTGATTGACGAGCAGGAGGAAGGCCACCGAAGCTCAACACGGACCTTGTGGCTGTCTCTGCAGTCTATAGGACTATTTCCAGCCTCATATCAAATCCATGTTCTTTGCCCTAATATCAGAATATGACTCTAGCCACCCATGGATTTTGTTTTTGTCTGTAATGAAAGTCTCTCTGGGGATCAGGTTGAGGGATTCGTTTCCTCAGGGGTCAAGGAGAGGTTGAGGCTTCTGGTTCAAGCTGCGCTTAGAAAAGGGTGTGGATTACAGGAATGTGGGGTTGAACTCCCCTTTTCAGTGGTTTTACAGAGATCTGCTGTCTAACATTACATTATTCATAGGTGTGGTGTCTGTAAGATATGGGTTCAACATGGTCATAAAGTCATGACAAAAAGACGAGTAGTCACACTTTATAACTCTGATGTACATCAGTTAAATAAAATATTTCCCTTTTTGACAACATTTAAATTTAATATGAGATCTTGAAAAAAGGACACTAATTAATCACTACTCAGTCTTTGTTCCAGACAGTATAGAGACGAATGATGTGGCAGATCCCCAAAATTAAAGCCATCAATATGTCAGGCATATAACCCATGGCTTATGATCACCGTGACCACTCCCCTTGACAATCATTTTAAATACTGTGTTCGTGTTCATAGATGGGACATTGGTTACACTAGAAAATTGAAACATGTAACTATTTCAACTCTAACAGGTCATCGCAGTTAGTTTGTTTAGCAAGACAGGATTGATTACCTGATACACCAGAAGTATTGTTTAAAATTTCCATGACATGGAATGTAACACCCAGTGTACGGTGTTAGCAGAAAAACTCGGAGGGTGATGGAACAAATATTCTGTTTCTCACACTGATTTTGGGCCAATCAGAAAAAATGCTGTGAGCATTTAGAAAAGGAAAATAAATCACGTTTCATTCTGTTCTAACAATACTGCTACTATAGTACTTTTATGCTGATCTTTTCACAAGCTGCCATTGTTAACAGGCTTACAGTCTTCTGTTTCTTACCCAACAAATAAACTATGCTCGCTGCTAGTGCCTTTTTTCTTCTGAATTGACACTGATTGGTTTGGTCAATTTTTGACCAGGAACAAGCGTTTAAGCTTGAAGCATGATGGATCCACCTGATGACAGACACGGAATTTGGACAATCCGGTTTGCTTTGCAAGGTTAAATCTATTGTCCATATGTCTAATTATGCCTACCTGTGGTGTCATCGGCAGGGCATTAGTTTTTAAGGAGAGTGGTCTCAGGGTCACACATGCATTTACTGTAATTTTTATATTTGCATTGAGTCAAAGAATGAGAATTTACAATAGACGGAAAAGCACATCCCTTTTTAAAGTTACAGTAATTAAATACATTTATAATTAATATCACATAAATTCTTTGTGCAGTTTATTCAGCAATTAGCAAACAAGTACCTGTACCTGTGATACTTCAGTGGAGGGCAGACCTTATTCAAAAAAGGAACAAAAAGTCTTTGAAAGCTTTGACTAAATTGTCTGGTTTTGAGCACCTGTTCTATGATTTTAAAAATATAAATAATCACCCCCAACCTTCAAGCAAATATTAATTTCAGAAGTTAGCTAAAAATACTTCATCATAGTGTCTTAAGTTGTAATTTTAAGGACTACTGGTTCAAACTGAGACTCAAGCTTTAACTGCTTTAAGAGCACCAAGACTTATTCACTGATCGACTGCTGTCTTGTTTATGGCACAATTTTTATATAAGGCCCTGACAATTTCTATATTTTTGAGGAAGGTCTAAGGTGTGTTTGCCTGCATTCACATGCTGTCATCTATATCAACAGTACCTGCCAAGATACCTCGAGAGAGGCTTCAAATTCTGTGTTTTGCCTTCCAAGATTTGACAGCAAGCTAAAGCAGTGCAGCATGTTTGATATGTGAAAGAACCATCGAGGAAAAGATGGATACAAGCTGTCCAGGATGCATCCAGAAAAGTAGGTGAGACGTCAAAGGTACTTTGACTGCTAGTAATGTAACTGTTAGCAAGCTAACGGTAATGTTAATGCTAGCAACTGAAGTGACCCAACCACTTGGCCAATCTGTTTGGTCGGTTAAAGTACTACTAAAAATTGGGGGTAAAAGTGCATAGGAGACCAGTAGTGATCCATCCATAAGAGAGAGGCGCCATTGGCTCAGTCCATTGAAACTTGAACCTGTGACCCTGATTCAAGCACCGTCACGGACCAAGATTGGGAATTGGGCACTGAACCCCCAACTGCATAGTGTTGTACGTTGCTAAAGTGTCTGCTAAGTAAAATTTTAAACTGTAGGAGAGGCATCGTGCTCATCTAAGCACAAGGCATGTTGATAGGATCAGTCATAACTTTATGTTAATAAATAAAGCCTTTTGTCTATGCACCTCAGTGGGGTACATTTCAAGTCCATGGGGTATACTTATAAATTTTACAAGTTTCAGGTAATGAACAATTTTATATTGGGTCATTTGAGTGATATTTTATTTCCATCCAATACAGAAAATTTATTTAGGAAAAAATGCAAATCATGTATTAGAAATTGCAGTTTTTGGGCTGTCCCATTTCTTAAATTTCAGGTTTGCTCTTCAAAATTAACACAAAAATACATTCATTCATTCATCTTCTATACCGCTTATCCTATTCAGGGTTAAGGGTGGCTGGAGCCTACCCCAGCTGACTTAGGGTGAGAGGCGGGGTACACCCTGGACTGGTCGCCAGTCCACAAGAATACATGTCTGTGTATTTTATTTTTTGGTTTTTCCAGAATTTGTTCAAAAAATTATTAACACATGATAAAGCTGGTTTAAGAACTATTTAAATAATTAACATACATAAAATTAATCACTTTGTATATGTCTGGGAAATCTGTTACCCATTGAAAAAAAAAACTATAAATCAATGTTGGTTTGCTCTAAAGTCACACGACCCAAATCTTCCAATGGTTACATCCATTTTGGTGGAAAACCTTGAAGAAGGTGTGGTATGTTTCAACTCCTCCTCCTCAACTGTGTTACAAACATTTTCTTGTGTTTGACTTCAGATGTTTTAATAACCAAAATGTGAAGAAAATGCACAGAAATATGAGGTGATGGGGGTCAGGTGGTGATATGTTCAAGGTCTGTGGTTTGCACAAAGGCCAAAAATGGAGAAAATGTCACCTGTGTTACATGTGATTTCTCTGCCATAATTGTGGCTAAATTATGTGTTGGCTAAACTATAATGTAAATGAGAGATATTTCCAATGAGTGAAGTCTTACATAATTATGTTTACTTATTCTTAATTCAATGTAATATGAATTTATGTTGAAAGATAGTAACAGCAACACAGTTGACAGAATAAGGAACTTCATTTCTTTTTTTTTTTTTAAATTCAAATATTGAAGAATTCATTAAACAACTTAAGCTTGCCAGTTAATGAATTAAGTACATTCGAGGTATTCACCATGCAAACAAATAGCATATGAAGCAGAAAAAGCACATATTTTTTTCACTTTTTGGTGCCTGAAATGTTCACTAATTATAGGATCACTCACTGTATAAGGTCTCTCACAGTTAGTCCAGCTTCTCTCCTTGTAATAAATGATGATGATGAATAATGAGGGCTTGCCTTGGTCTCAGGTTACATGGGAGTCAGCTTGGACCCACCTTTGATTCTTCTCTAGTGACCCAGCCTCAATTCAGACTTGGACACAGAGAAATTGAGACTAGACTTGGACTTGAGGTTCAGTGACTCGACTACAGCACTGGTGTCGAGCATATGGAGTGAAGTTTAAAACAGAATTTGCAGACATAGCCCAAACTGCAGAAGCTTTATCGTCACCTAAAAATGCATCAGAGCTCGAAAACTAACTTCCTCTCCATCTTTTTGCAAGCCAGCACTTCATCAATCCATCATATTCTTTCACCCTCTTCTTCAATAAAGTGATTACAACATCCCCAAAATTTAGGATCAGATTGACTGGGTCCTTGGCCAGTCTGGCTGTGTCTTTGCTGATAAGTACAGCAGTAAGCTGTCTGAAATATTCATGCTCTGATGCAGAGTTGTTGTCCCTTGATGGGCCTCACCATGTGCAACATCTGTTCCTGATGTCATGTGCGTTTGTGTGTGCCAGAAAAGCCCTGATGGAGTCCGTGGCATCTCTGCTTAACTAAGCCGTGTCCAGACACACAGCGCTCCACTCAGCTACGATAAATATCTGAGACGACGATAGTGATCCAGTGGCCCGGACAGAACTATTGAACACTTCTGCTAATCCATACACATAGATTAGCGGCTGCAGTCACACACTGACATCAGCACTTCTGCCGCTCACTGATGAATGTGTCAGTTGATTGTTTGCTCTATCAACAGTTCATGATTGTTTGTTGAATATTACATCACAACTCCTTGCACACTTCTGTTTAAAGAACAAGTCATCAGCCCTCACATTAACACAGTTAATAACAGTATTATGAATAATATTGAATTCAGTTATTGCATGTGTTTCCCGCACTGTGCTATGAAATGTGTCTTTCCTTTTGTTTTTCATGGATATTAAAATGTTTAATATGTTAAAGTATCAAATTACTCATATTCTCAGTTGTACTCACAGACACTGAAAGGTTAAGTTGTTTTTAGCCAATCAACAGTTGATGTGTGTAACCTGAAACAGACACAATGAAAGGCACAGCGTCAGAGTCAGCACCAGTCAAGGCAAATCCCGTCCTGGGTGAAGTGTCCATATTAGTCCATCTCTTCAGTCACAGCTTCCACCACCACTCTGCTTGCTTTCCTGTCCGCTGACAATCACAGGAATCTGCCACGACTGGCTGCTTGTTTTGTGCCATGATCCCTTGCTGCTCATGCTGCTGAAAAAAATAAATAACCAAGCTCTGCACTGCTATAAATAATGGATGACTCGTCCACTGTCACTTTTCATAGCATGTCAAGTCACGGCCTGGCCATTATTAGGGACTGTCCTCTTCCCCTTTCTGCCTCTGACTCCAGTTTTGTTATTGTTCTGCTCGACTTGCCTGCACACCTCTTCAGTGGGTCAGCTGTCATTCTTTCTCTGGGTTAGTGCAGTTGATGGTTGCCACAGAGAAGAAAGAGATGCTTTGGAGGCCGGAGACAAGATGGGTGAAACAGCAAGCCTCTGTGGGGAAACCAACGGCAGGAATCTGCCTTAACCTGGCGCAGGTAGCACTTCCAGCTAAGATGTCATCTGTCTGCTTGTGTTAAGGGGGGTACACATTAGACTTTTCTAAAACTGAAGAGATTTTTTCATCTGTTAGAGAGCCCACACATGATGATAAAAAATTCGGCATTGAACAGTTTTGATCGTACTGTTTGTGGTGTGCTCCAAAACACTCGACACAGCTCACCACACACAGAACGATTCTGTCCCACCACCGATCTAGAATCTCGCCCTCCAAGACAGAAACCTTGCGTGACCAAACATGATCTAACAACAATGTAGAAGAAGAAACACAGCAACACATAGCAACAACCAGTAAACATGAAACACAACATGGAAGAGGACATAGAAGAGGGAATGATGGTGGTTTTGGGACTATTTTTAATGGAAAATTCCTGAACCAAAAAAAAAGAAAAGACTGTGGAAAAAAATCCTGGAGACGGCAGGAAAACGGACTGTCCTCACAAACATTCCGTGTCAGGTCAGCCATGCTTGTTTTTGTTTATATCTACTTCCTTGTTCCTCAGTCAGCTCTCTTCTTGACTGGCTAAATTCCATTCCACATCACAACTCACAGCGTCATGACTCAGGAGTAGTCGGCTTTCCTCACACACACATGAAGACTTTTGATCGTAAATATTGAAGAAGTTTAATATTTACAATTGTTGCCCCGACCCATTTTGAAGCCGATTATCAGGACAAATTCCCTCTCAACTCACCTCAGAACACAGGATAATCTGATAGGATAATCTCATAAGACAGAAGATAACCAGGCGTTTGCCGTCCTTGGTCGGGAAGGAGGAAAATCGGGACAAAAACATCCCGATAATCTTTATGTGTGTACCCCCTTTAGATAACCTGTTCTAAAGAGCCGCCAGGGGTGTGGTTAGGGATTGACCTCATCTTTTTCCAACAGACTCTCTGTCGCCCTCAGAACCAAGAAAAACTAACAGCATTGCCGCAAAGTTAAAAACAGGTCTCACCCTTTGTGCAAAAGAAGAAACTGCTTACTAAAACAGACACACAATATCCCCCAGTCCAGCCATCCAGCAGGAGAAATCATGGATTATTTACATATGCAGCTGTGTCGGGGAAAAATGAATGAGAAACATCTGTCTGAAGCAGGCTTATGAGGGTAGAACACGAGAAAGATTCAGTCATTTGGCCTCTGCTGCACAAACACAAGGGTGTGCTGAGGAATCAGAGGAAGATGTTGTGTTAGGCGGGACACAATGAAAAAGCAAACGTTTTCAGCCCCTATCGGTTTCAGCTCTGTGTATGTTCAAAATGTGCCGTGGTTCCACCAGGCAAGGCCCGAGGCGAGAGATGTCCACCAGCGGCTCGAGCCTCCTGAAGACCGCGCCAGTCGCTCCATCTGCAGCGTAATAGCATCATATCAAACAAACCCTGACAGAAACTCTCATTTGGGATTCACTTTGGGACAGCTGTGGTGCCATCCAACAAGGAGGGGAGGACAAAGGGGGGAATCCAGCAGTGGGTAATGTATGCAGAGTGTCTGCGCGTCCTGGATGACAGCGACACGAGCGCTTGTCACAGGAGACATCAGTTCTACTTAGTCACAGCGCTGCGGGGCAATCCATATGACTGCAGTGCTGTGCGAACTCTATTAATAGTTATCTACCTTTCAGGAGTTATTATGCTGAGGAGGGGATGACAGAAGAACATAATGGATGAAATCCCAAATGAGAGAAGGAAACAGGGTCTGTGGAGCATCTTTTGTGTCGCTTGGCCCACTGCGATGTAAGGATGCTCCTCAAATCGCTTCTCTCACCCAGCTCCTTTTAGCCTGTGAGGCCGGGCAGTCTGGTGCCAGACCCACAGTTTATGTGAGAGGCATAATAAGGATTAGTTATGGGGCAGGAAGGGGGAAGCAGAAGTGGAGGGAGGAGAAGAGGAAGAGATCAGCAGAGAAGGGAGTGAGGGCCAACAGATGAGATAGATGGTTAAGAGAGGAAAAGGGGGGTGGGAGAGATAGCCGAGCTCACGGAAAACTTGTTCTAAAAATCAAGGTCCTGAGTTGGCCATGGTTAATTTTTCATTATACTCCTAAATTAAAAATGTGAGCGGTCATCACTTATTTGTCAAATTGTCTTAGCTGAAAAGGTGCATGTCACATCGGGTTTGCAAAAGGTCAGGGGAGCCAAGCGGCGGGGAGGAAGAGAGTGGATCAAAGACTGCTGATCCCACCAAATACCCTGCAAAACTACCTTGTTTAAGGAGCATTTACTGCAAATGGAGTTCCTGGATGGTTACACTAAGTGGATATGACATGATTTGAAATGTAACATCTGGAATGGCTTTGGCATACTTATTCAAAGTACCTTCTCGGTACATGAATATCGCAAAGCTATAAACAAAATAAACCACAGCGTATCTATGTTCCCTACTTAAGCCTAAAACGCCGGTGAGTTAATACCCATATGCTCTGAATCAATACCACATTCCTTTCAGGATAAACATAAATATGTATCTTACTTTTCCTGTGATTATCGTAACCCCTCACATTTACTGTAATCATTTTCAGGGTTCCTCTCCATGCACGAATAGTAGACCTACTGTTACATGGAGTAAAACCATTCGACTTCTTTTGCTTTTCAGACCATTTCATCGATTGTTGCTGTCCATCATTCCTCAACTGACTTTCTGTCTTCTTACGTCAGGGCTTAATGGAAAGAAAAGGGAAAAACCCTGCAAATACATGGCTAGAATAATCAACCTCCCCTGGTGATGTTTCACGCTCCTAATTTCTAAGATTCCCCAGATTAGAACAAGGAGCAAGGGAAAAAATAATGATAGACCGGCGCTCCTACCTCTTCAAAATTGCAAACGTGTAGATCTATGGATGAGTGCTTAGCCCACAGCTGCCAGCCAAAGGAGAGAGAGACACAAAGGTCCCTTGTGTGCGGGGGCTAACGACTGGCCAAGAAAGAGAGCTAAAGATCTACTAGTGTACCTCAGCTGTCTTGAGGGTCAATAGATCCTTTCCATCCCACTAAATGGGCCCACAACCCCCACTGTGCTGCCATAAACAGGTCAGCATTGCCGAATCAATGTTATGAAAGACGATTCCGAGTCAAAAGAGTGTTTTGCAGCTGTATGTCTTTGAAAATGTCTGTGTAACTTCAGAAGTAAAATAACAGATATGGTGTCAGATTTTGTTTTTTCCTTCTTGAATAGGAAACAGACACAGGAAAAAAAAGACCCAACAGGAACACAGACAACCAGTTCCACTCAAGTGAAAACACAGACTTTGTTTTTTTGTTATACATCTTAGAGAACTCCTTTCCTTTGGCCTCATTCCCTCATCTCCTCTTGATAGGCTCAGGATAAGCATCTGTTACTGAGGATGTCTTAGAAGATAGGGCAGGCCGACAGATTGTGTTTGAGGATGAGGAAAGGTTGTTTTGATTCAAAAAGTAGGTGTGATTTCCCACATAGGCCTCCTGTTAGCTAGTCCCCTGACCTCGCCTACTTGAGGGAATAACAAATCATGGTTTTCAGCAGGGATTGCGTTGGAGGATTGTAGTTTGGTGGATTTACTGTGAAACACCAATTTAGTTTTTGTCAGCCAGAAACACCAAATGTTTCTTTTTGCAACAGTTCAGTCCTCAAACTAGCTTTTAATGTGTCTGTGATTATTTTATGATGTCAATTCTGAATTCGTTGTCAAGTTAATCTTCTTATCTTGTTTAAGTCTATTTGAATGTGTATGAAAACATGTTGAAAATGTTCCCATTTTTGTTTGATAAATGTCATCTGCATCTGAACATCCAGCTCAAGAGGACTGCTAAAAGCGTGCATGATGAGCTCATTTTCCTGTGAGACCAGATTTAAAGCAGTTAGTCTGCGTATTGTTTGGGTTACACTGCTTTCTTATCTGCTCTATTATTAGCCGGCCACTCGCTCCCTGCAGTTGCCTTCCTTCCAGTATTTCCTGATTGCATATTTCATCCCTGTCTCAAGTGCCTCCCCATGTCTTGAGCGCTGTGTACTTTCCCTGGCAGTTCCTGTTAAAGACCATATCCTCGCCATGATTAGAACTGTTTTTAGAAAATACAATCTAAGAGGAAGTTCATCACGCCCTTGCCACACCAAAGAAACAAGCCCCAAACCTCCACTGGGACTCACCCTAATTACCTTGGCGGTTTAATCATATTTTACACTAGAGGTTGTAAGCCAAGGTTGTGCCATGGTGTACGTCAAAGCCACTACCAACAACACATGCATTACATGAAATGTCGATCGGCATTCCCAAACTTAAAATAACTGCTCAAAAATGATAGAGTCAGGAGGAATTGAGACTTTATGTTAATATTGGTGTTATTATTTCATGGCTTGGCACAAGCTTTCATCCCAAGTGACTCACAAAATCTGGAACCCATTTGTACAGCTGAGAAACGCAGGTAAAGTACATTGCTCAAGGGTACAGCCGTTCCACATAATACGTGTCGTATTGAAACAGGTTGTGCTCAAATTAAGTGGTCCCATGAATGAAAAGAAAAAAGGACCCTTTTGAGAGGAAAAATAGATTAGTTTTGCTGATAGATGATCACTTGAAAGCTCTGTGATGGGAATAAGTAAACTTTGACCAGTCGCAGTAAAGCTGATTTATATCAGTTAAAATGTTGTCCTGAGGGCCTGTGCAGGGGGAGGGGGATACAGCAATTTATCCACGAATACATCAAAGCTCTTTTAAAGTGGCTTACTGCTGCAGATATGCTTTTTCATTGTTTACATTGTGTAACCACATTCAGTTAGCTGAAAGGAATTCCTTAACAGCATTTAAGCCTTAAACCAGGGATCAGAAACAAAGTTTGGCCTTGGACCAGTTTTTTTCTGACGAACTTAATGGCAGGCCAAAATTAGATCTTCACTAGACAAAGATCTAAAGACTCAAGCCTTTCCTACTAAAAAAAAAAAAAAACAAGAAAACCAAAACCATTCTCTCCCTTATAAAAAATGAATCTTGTACAAAAATGTAATTTGATAAAGTTATTTATTTGTTTCTAATTTGTTTCATATTTCTCTGGTCCAGCTCTGGATCTGATAGGTTTACATTGAAGTCACCGTAGGGCAGGTTGAGTGGGACAGGAAGCGTTACATGGAAACTACCTAAAAAGACCTGGGGACTTTCAAAATAAAGCAAATCATGTCAAAACCAGATCATATTTAACTTGACAACAACTACACAGACCAACATAATCAATGGAGCCATATCAGGAGTTAATGGAGTAAAGCAGGACCGGAGACGCATATGATATGGTTGAGCCATTAGGCTGCTGTCTTTGATCACCCATTCACATGCACACAATGTCTTTTAACACTTAACGGTTAAATAATTACCATTTTAATTAATCAACACTTCTCTAGGCCTTACTAACATATTTATCATTTTAAGGACATTTACTGTAATGATTTGTCTATCCGTTATTAATGCAGCCTACTATCTCGATGCTATTGTTGTTTTTATGCTGAGATAAGGTTGTATGAGACATTAGCAAGAGATCACCAACTAGAAACAAAATGTCACTGTCCAAAGCAATGAAAAAGAAAGTTGACAGCAAAGGACATAAGAGTCATCCTACCTGATTTTATAAATGTCAAGTCAGTCCGTCTCATCTGCAAAGAGGTTGCTGCAGTTTGCAATGAATAAAATATCCGAAGAAATCACGAAAACGAAGCAACTTCAAAGAAACATATTCACTCCAGACAGAGGCTCGGAAACAGAACACTGACAGCTGAATATGTGCGAGTGTGCACGTCAGACCAATGTTCGTCCAAAGTCAAAAAGATGCTGCTTTATTTTATTTATAATAGTTTGTCATTTCACGAATGTTAAATAAAAGTTCTGTGTGGTTATTGTTTAAGTGATAGCAAATATTTTTAATCTTTTTTATTATTTTTTTTATTAATTTCATCCGGGGGCCAGGTATTTTTTGCGGTGGGCCAATTTTGGCCTCCGGGCTGCCAGTTGCCAACCACTGCTTTAAACCCTCCAGGCTGTTAACATCACCAGGTAGGCAACCAACAATGCCAGCAGTTTCTGTCCCTATGTATGCCAGTGTAGTGTAGTGTAGGACTGACCTCTTAATAAGAGTAGAGTTAATCGAGATCCCTGTGGTACTATTCATTAATGCTGTAACAATAGCTCAAGTACGTAAGTACAAACTAGAAATTGTGGTTCCCCTCAACCAAAACCTGCTCATTATTGTCCATGTGAACAGCTTGTCTGAGTCATTAAGTGTTCCCCGCACTGTGTGCTCAGGAGACACGGAGAAAGCAAAGAAAGACTGAGCTGCAGGAGTGAGGGAGGACGACGGTGGGTTGTGGTTAAGCCGGGGCGTGCTTGAAGTGAAATATGATTGATTAGTGCATTCTTGGGTTGACATGCCCTCGCTGCAGCTGAAACCTGTTAACTCAATGGGCACGAACTGGGCCGGATGAAGAGTCAAACCTGTTGTGACTGCCACATGGCAAATAATATGGTTGGCTGACCAGGCCGCAGCTCAAGTAGGTTCTCTGAGAGATATAAACAAACAGTCCACTGTGATGAGAGTGTGTGCGTGTGTGTGTGAAAGAGAGAGAGAGAGAGCATGCCCATGTTTGGCAGGGTATGCATGTGTATGAATGTGTTTGTATTTTCAGGGTACATGCAGGAAATCATGGGTTGTATTTTTCCTTGGCTGACATGTAACATAATACAACATGACAGAAGCTGTGTGTTCTTTGACATCTGTTTGCACGTTTTAAGTAAACATGGCATCGTGCAAATCTGACCAGACAGAGCTAGATCCTGCAGATTACTGAGAGAAGGAACCGGGGGTGGGGATGGAGGGGGTAAAAGTACACAGGGTACCACATTAAGAGTTAATGTCTCCAGCATGAGCCATCTTTGTTGGATCGCCATAACAAATAGGTTCTTTTCCACTCTCTTCATTAATCCTAGACGGGTTAATGTGGATTTAACACAAAGGTCAGATTAAATCAATTCTTGGTAAAGCCAGAGCTCGGTCCTAGCCAGGCTAAGGAAAATACAATAAGAAGCAGCGTGATGAGCTGGGTGTGAGCCTTTCTGTCAGCAGCCATTAGCGGTCACATCAAAGCCTGAATGAAATCAGAGTCTTGCTGAGAGCTGTCATTATATGGCTGTTTGAAAGTCTGCAGGGCCAGGTTCCAGATCTCCCTCGGTCCCACAGCGCTCTATGGGGACCGGTGCTCAGTATTCGTTCAAGTGGTCCAGGTTCACACTGGTTTCTGCCACTAATTAGCAAACAATAAGGTAAGGAAGTGAGTCGTGTTGAATTCATGATGGTATCAAAGAGGTTATTTAAATCACAGCTCCACAGGTGCCTTTATCTCTATAATGAAACTTGCATTAGCACATTTCCTCTCCTCAGCAGGGCACATAATGATTCCTCACACAAAAGGACAAGTGAAATGTACCTTCCTTGTCAAGGTACAAGTTTAATGCTAACGTTTTTGGGATGATGTAAGGTGGCGCTCTGCTATTTGATCTTCCAAACCTCGAGAAAGGTTGAATGAGACTGAAATGTTAATTCATAAAAAAACATGTCTGTCACAAAGCTACACCTGATGTTTCCTGAGACTTCTTGTCCACATTACAGAGGCTGGGATTTCAGCCACAACCAGCCAGTCTGCCTAAATATCTGTGTCTGCAGCTTTCTGGGTGGCCTGTGCAGCGAGGACAATCATTGCAATCTTGACCATCGTGCAGGAAATAGCAGCTCACCGGGAGTTCAGTTTGTGGCTGTCACAGGAGTCCATGCTTGACAGGCTCGCACTCGAAAAAGTCCCTGCAACTGTCCTCTCTCCTGTCTACCCCTTATCTGCTCCCTTCAGCCCCTGCCACACACACTCTCTCACACACACACACAAACATACACTACTTTTCCTCACCCATCACACAATACTGTGCTGCAACAACTGTCTCCCTCAGCCGCCTCTGTTCCCTGCCCACTCAGGGAAGATGACATGTGTTTGATGGCTAAAATCACAGCGCTGTCTACCTTCCGCTGTCTCCTCAGCAGCTAGCACACCACAGCCTGAAGGTGGTGGATGGCAGGGAGGGGTGAGGGAGTAAGGTGGGGGGTGAGTGAGCGAGTGAGTGAGTGAGTGAGTGAGTGAGTGAGTGAGTGAGTGAGTGAGTGAGTGAGTGAGTGAGTGAGTGAGTGAGTGGCATGTTTGTACTGCTCAGCGCCTTCAGATGAGATTTAATGTAGCTGATATGTTGTTTTGTTTGTTGCTTTGTATGTCGGTCTTAATTAGCTCCATGGACAAACACTTAGAACGTAACTCGCTCAAAGCCACTCCAGCTAATCAGGACTGCTGAGGAGCCAGAGATGAAGAGCAGAATGACGCTGACCTCAAAATGTCAGCTGGTGTTGCATTTCTTATTGTTTACTCTCACTGTTCCAGGCGCTGGTGTGCATGATCACACTCAAGGCTCTTTGCATATTTGAACTCTGCTTTCTTGTCTATAGTTGTTTCTTATAGATCAGTCGGATAAGGGATGGAATTAAAAGGGCTGAAAAAGCCCTGTGACTTTTCGTTGAGAGGTTGGAAGCTCATTATGGGGAAACAGACTGAACCTCGGCCGCCTACGCCATTCATTCAGGGAGCCATGAGGCTCATTATCCTTTTGGAGGGACTACAGGTCAGGGCACCACAACCTGCCCCCTGCAATCGCCACAGCAACAAGAGTCCACAGAACTCAGAGGTGACGTTAGACGGCACATTATGCTCTTTTGCTGTTATCTGGTTTGCTAGTCAGCAAACGAGCCAACAAGATGACAAGGATGAAATGAGAAGAGGCTACAGCTGACAGTCACTATGAACTTGTGTGATTGATGGTGGTAATGCAAGGGGCCGCATCACAGTCCTTTTGTTTTCAGAGGTTTTGCCCTTGAAGGTCTTGACTTTGGTACACTGCCTTGCAGCTTTGTGAAAATATTCTGCTCATAAGTAGAAATGCGTTATACATGACTGTCAGTTTCTTGTTTACCCTCTAATCAAAATACATTTTCCAACATCTACTCTCTCTCTCTCTCTCTCTCTCTCTCTCTCTCTCTCTCTCTCTGCATCAATTGTGGGTGGATAGTTCGACCACAAAGTGACACCAGAGCTGATGCGTGTATTTGACTAAGGCCATTCTGAATAAAATTTAGAGGAGCACTCCTGCTGTCATTTCTTTCTTTTTCTTTTTTTTTCACCTTAGAAAGTATTCTGGATGTCTTCACTCCAAATCTTCAGGGACAACAAAATAAAAGGGTTATTAAAATAAAAAAGCTTCAATGGCTATGCTGAGACTTCTCATCCCATCACTATTAGGGCTGCCCCAAAATAGAAACCAAACAGTTGATGGGACGAGTCTCAGGAGATCCAAATTTTCTTTAGTTGGATGGTTCCCCAAAACCCTTTAACTCTGTTCAGGTACTGCACCTGGTCTGGTGCCATCTGTCACACCTAACTGCAATGTTGACTCCAGATCTATCTTCTTGATAGGGACTCTCAATCTGTGTTGATTTTGGTGGCCCCTGTCAATAAACTGGTAATCTGTTAATTAATCCTGTCCTGGATGTGAGTGCACAGTATTTCTTTGGAAATAATCTTATTATGCATCTTTTTTTTTTAACTTTTTACTTTAAAAATAGGAACAAATCTTCACTTTGTTTGAACCCAATCCAGTGGCAGCACTGATATGCAACAAAATATCTTTATATGGTCCTAGGGTTGTCAACTTTCTCATGACTAAATAAGGGACAGGTGCACAGTGCCATGATGGTGTGAGCATGTAGCGTGAATTCAGCCTTTATCCATATTCTCATTCAACTGGAAATGCAGAAAGTGTGTATATTCTCTTTGATCCTTACTGTATCATTTTGTAACCTCACATGAATAAACCTTAAAGAAACCACAATTTGGCTCTTTACATAAAAAGGCAAAAGAAAAATGAAATGCAAAACAGGAGTATGACGTTTGCAGGTTTATCCATGTTTGCCTTTGCCAAACTGACCAGACAATACACATTACTTTAACTCTTTTTTTTTTTTTGGCATTCGTGCTGTATACAACTGATGCACGTGAGGAGGCCTGTGATTGGATGACAGGCGGTGTGATTGGAACATGATTTACCATCGCCGTTTTATGTGCTCCAGGATCTGTTGAGTGCAGTCTACTATATTTACAAGAGTTAATAGTCAATATACAGGACAATTGCGGTCCTGTATGAAACAAACCAATTTGGCCCAATTTACGGGATGTCCAGGCTAATACGAGACAGTTGGCAACCCTATATGGTACAGACATCTTTTAGCTGATGGTCTATTTTGCTCAAGCAGCAACTTCCAGTCTAAAAATTGGTCTCGTCTGGATTTTTTTTTCTATCATGGTAGTTTAGAAGATACTAAGAATGGAAATTTGCCCAATCAAAGGCACAGCTCAGCCAACTGACAGACAAGCAGGCACCCCATAGCTGTTAGTGTAGAGGCTTAAAGCCCTCCTTATTTCCACATGGACTCTGTCAGTGATTAGCTTCAAAACTCAACTTCAAAAACAGACTGCTGACGTCATGGAGACCACGTCCATTTATTTAGCACCCTATGTTTTTTTCTTTTAAATAACCAGTTATAAAACAGAGCAGTTAAGATAAGTAGCCTTTTGGCTAACAAATGCATTAGAACCGAAGCTGTATTCAAGTGCAAGCCAAGCTCACGAAAATATACCCAAATATTCAGTGTGACCTGCATGTGTGAATGTAAATGTCTGAAACTTTCTCTCCAACTCTTTACTGATTTTTTTTCCGGTCAGCCCTCTGGTAAAATCCTCACCCCGCTAGAAGTCAGGATGAGTGCAGCATGTCGATGTCTAGAAGAGTCGCCATGAGAAAGTGTAGGAGGTGATGAGGTTCCTATCATGCAAATTCCTTTGTCACCATCGCAATAATCATGCATGAAATGCAGTACATCCTATTGTATGTCCTTTACCGCTCACTCATTCATTCAGACAGTGAATATGAACACCTACATGTAGCTGAGTAAAAAGGTCAATTCATCAAAGCACCGCAATGTATTTTCCCAATTCATTCATTTCAGACGATACATAAATCAATTGTTTCTGCTGTAATGAAGCCCTGTTCTTGTGGAAGCACTGTGGGTGCAGCTGTGTGTGAATGGTGACAGTGGCAGGTAGTGACATAAAATCAGGGCCAACAGCATTAAAAGCTAATGTTGCAACACATTTTTGATTTTGATTTAAAACTGGAATAGATGAAGTTAATAGAAGTCACTTCATGTATAAACTCTGTGAGGCTTTATTAAAGCACTGCAACAGTTTGATGAACCTATGCAGCAATATGATCCAACACCACGCCGTGGTTTCACCAACCTGTGGCTGAAGTTAAAGCTGTGGATTGCAAACAAACAGTTTCAAATGGACTGTCCTCAAACTGAGGGTAAGTTCTGTGTGCACACACAAGACAACAGAGTGGTCATCTGTAAGGACCTACAGTGTGTCCTGAGAGGGTTGTTAAGACTGAGGGCTTTAAGATGGTACACACTGGAGCCATGCTATGTCATTTTAGCACAAAACACATGGTGCTATATGCTGAGTCAGTCTTTCAAAGTCAGGAGAGAAACCAGCACTTGCAAGCAATGGTTGGACCTTCAGAGTGAAAGACATAGGCATAAATAATATACCTGAAACAACATTTATAAATGACACTAATCAGGTTTTTGAACTTTAATGGTTTCTTCCACAGAATCTGACTAGCCTCTAAAAATGATATTCATTTTAATGAGCATTTTATTAGTTTAACTTAAGTGTGTCCATTACTTGAAGTTAAACCATGCCATCAAATATATCAACCTCAGTGCTGTCATCAAAACTTAATTTGACAGGACTTCTTGACTCCAGATACAGAAATCTGGTCTGAGTGGAAATGCTGTAAGCTAGTGGAGTGGTGACTGACGAGAATCAAATGGGCTTAGAATTGTTTGCATGTGTTATTCATGGTACAGAGTAAAATCTGCACTTAATCATGTTCCAGTGAAATATTAACCCTCTGTGCAATAACTGTACTGTATCTATTCTCACACAACAATACATTTTTTGTCTCTGCTGTAGTGTTGATTTTCTCACATGTGCATTTCATTTATGACTGTGAATATATTTATTTTAATTCTGCCTCTTGCAGATATCATTAAGACTTGATTTTATATCTTACTTCTATGTCAGTTTTATTGTACTGCACTATAAAAGGAAAGGTTTTTTTTTTTAACAATTTCATTGTACAACAGTATAATGACAATAAAGGTATTCTATTGTATTGTATTGTATTGTATTGTATTGTATTGTATTGTATTGTATTGTATTGTATTGTATTCTATTCTATTCTATTCTATTCAGGCAGTGGCTCAGTCCATAGGCAAGCAGAGGGTTGCTGGTTCAAGTCCCAGCATGGACAGCACTTTGGCAACTGTGGTTGTTTTAAACATGCTCTATAAATAAAGTTTGAGTGGGGTTGAGTTGAGCTGGAGAGGTGTCAGCATGGTTTCCTGGCCACTGTCGAGGTACCCTTGAGCAAGACATTGTACCCCCGACTGATCTTGGTGCACGCTGATGGTGCAGCTCCTTCACTATGCACTTTCCATTATGTATTTACAAAATTTCCGAGCCTAAATTTCCCAGGAATTTTTAGAAAAAAAATCATGTAAAATATCATGGCACAAAAACAGGAAAATTTCCAGTATTCTTGAGTATTCACATCCCATGAAGATTTTCAGGAAACTTTCCTGAAATTTACTACCCCTTTGAAACCCGAAGTAAAACCACTGACCGGTAAAAGGATGGACAATTGTACCTTGAAATGAGATAATATTTGCATCAAACCCTCAATTTGTTTTCAAACTAAAAAACATTTGAAAATTGTGGCTTGTCCCTACTTTGATGTTAGCTAGGATAAAGATGACGGATGGTAGAGGAGGGGGGATAAGATTACCAGCAAAAAAAAAATGTTTCTCCTTGCTGGTTTTTTGACATAGTGAAAAAAACTAGTGTTCTACTCTGTGCTTTATGTGGAAAAAAATCAAATTACTTTTATTCATATTTATTATTTATTTATACTTCTCTGATAAGCAGCACATTATCGACTACATAACAACAGCCTTAGCCACATGTATGCTATCAAGTCAATATCACACATTTGCAACACCCACTGAAATAGAACCTTTAATTTGGAGCAGCCCAAATCACAAGGACTATCCTCTTAAAAATCTCCCTATTTTCATACTCTTTTTAGTCACACCACCTCTTCTCTGATTATGAAACTAAGAGGCAAACAGAGTACCTCACTAGAAGCACATAAAAGAGCCAGACTCAGACTCCAGTCTACTTCAAGATGCTTGCCCCTATGGAGCGCTACTTTGTGAGCGTGTTTATGACTGTAATGGGTAAGAGAGGTCTGATAAAGCTCCCTAGAGTCTCGCCCACACACAGAAGAACTTAATATCACAGTCATACGGATGATGAAAAGAAAGACTGTAATGGACAAACAGCAAGGTCTATACCTGCCAAACCAGATTCAGAGGCTAGCTTCTTGATTCACGCTGATCTTCAACTCCTGGTGAACCTTGCATGCAATGTGTCATAATGAGGACACCGTCAGGCCTGCATGCTCCACACATGTCCACCAGCTCCTTAGTATACTGACAGCTGACTGTTGCCAACTTCACTCTTGCTGTTTCAGCTCAGGACCACAAGGCTCATAAACGGCACTCTGGTCCTTGCAGTCTCACAGATGTACCAACGCATCGGATTTCCTGAACACCACCAGACAGCAGATTGTCTGCCTTTATACAACACAAAATGTCAACATATAATCAAAACTGGCACTGAGGAGTCTCATTTGCTAGAGTTAAGCATCCATGAATCACGCTGCATTGTATAAACAAAGATCACATCCAGTGATGAAAATTGAGAGTCATGCTTTCATAGTCCTCTGGCCTCTCTGTACTTCACCTGTCTTCTGTCCTTGGGTTAAACAAATCAGCAGCAGAGTTCTTCCTCCGGCACCAGCTGTTTCTATCTGCTTGTTACTATTGAAAATGATGGCACTTAGACTCAAGGGTCTTTTCTTGGCCTTGATAGAGCCAGCTATCTATCCTGAGCCTCCTAGCTCTTTCCATACTGCCGCTAACAGTATGGCCACAATCTGCCCTTATCACTAACCTCAACATGGTCCCCTCCTGGAGTCTGGCTCAAGGGAGAGGGAAGAGGCGGGGGAGATGGTGGTTTCGTATCATGTTTATGATTCCCGCTCATGCTGCCCTTTCCTGCTCCCACCCTCCCATACCCTGAATCCCATGGCTGACTGATAATGGAACAAAGCTGCTGTCCACTCATCTGTGTGTGTCACATGTCCTGCTTGAAGCCCCCCTCAGTTATGGTGAATCATCTGCGACAGAGCAACTGGAGCACACGGTCACTCATCCTCCTGGCTTTGCCTTGCTAGTGCCAGAGCTGAATCCATTGCCTGCCCAGGGAGAGTAAGGAGAGGGCAGGCAAGACTGCTGAGATTTCCCCTCCCTCTAACCCTGGAGCTCACAGGGATCAAGCCTGCATGGGTGGCCCTGTCTGAGGCTGTTTGCTCTTAATTGAGTTGCTCACTCAGCCACTGGCCCTGAGGGGACACCTCTATGTCACTTCTTATGATTAACCTAAATTTCATCCATCGTCCACAACTGCTGCCAGATCTGGTCAGGCCATGAAGTATGTGTTAAGACATCTACAATAAAAGAGCAAGGAGTGGGAGAGGAGGGGGTGAGCAGGAGGCCAAGGTAAGATTTGATGATGGTGGCAGAATGAATCCACCCATTAATGTGCACATCTATTCATAAAACAGAGAAGTGAAGATGAAGATAATTAGGATACCTGGTGAAGGGTCCAACTTTCCTGCCTCAGCAGAAGCTAGACTGCATCGATGGATGTCGCCGAGGCTGCACTGAGCCGCTGAAGTGGATTTAAAAATGGCGAGTTCCATTTAACAGCACCGGTGCAGACCAATTTGGGCTTTTTAGCGTTGGCCTAGCTCCAGAGAATAGGATAGTAATGTATGGGGCTATCGGTGAGTTTGTCTTGGGCTAGGCTGCTCATTTCCACAGTAAGTAGCAGGAGATCAAAGGCAGTGAGTGGAGGGGCATACTGTCCAGTTGTACACAGGGCCAATCAGACCTTTCATTTATTGGCACACCAAGAAGAGGTATAAATCACATCAAGCAACATCGACCAGAGCCTTAGTCGTGAACAGTAGCTCACAACAACGCATGGATTTGCTGCTGTCTTTGATAAATGTGAAGTTATTTAACAGCTTTGACAGGCGACCATTGGCAAGTACTATTGTTGCTTTTTTTTTAGGTTTTCACAGCTTTTTTTTAATTATCATTTATTTCTCGTGGTTGCCCTCACTTGTTTTCTTTCACACTTGCTTCCTTTTTCATGCCTGTTTTGTTTTCCAAACACTTGTGTGCGTCGGCAGCCCTCTCCCTGCCAAGGCACTCATGGAGAAGTGATAGGCATGGGGAGTCTGTGGGCCAGCAACCATGAAATAAATATGGATGGTCATGAGTGAGATGAGCGAGGATCATCTGTTTTGCCATCTGCTTGTGCAAGAGCGTGGATGTAATGACTGTAGTCCTGCATCACCCAGTGAGGCTTTGGTTGCAGTTTATACATTTAATCATGCATGCACAATTGCACAAAGAAAAAAAATCACTTCTTATATACACACTGAGTTGTAAAGGGTACAGTGCACACCAGTTTCTACACACAGAGCCACGTAGAAACATCAGAACAGCACAGCACAGCAGTGGTCCCTCTACCGGGCTCAGGTACAAAGCCGGGGCTGATGTGTGAGTCCTATTCTGCAAGCATCTGGCCCACCATGGCCATTAGAAATGACAGGTTGACAATTTCCAGGCAGGATTGGTGTTGGTGATTATTCAGCTGGCAGTGTCCTACCATGTGACAGTCTGTTAGTGTCTCTGCTCAGGGAACAACATGGGACTTGTGTTTGCAGCACTCTGGGCATTGAGGGGAATAAAAAGCCACACAAGCAACCGCCCCATTCACTCCCACAACCCCCCCTTTGCTCTCCCCCCCCAAGCAGACAATCCTCTTTTTCCCTTGGATGGCTTCGTCGCTGAAGGGCTGGTAATAGTATGAGTGTATGTTTATAAGAAAAAAAAAAAGAAAAAAAAGAAAGAAAAAACAGGCTGTTGAATTATACATATTCCTTATGGAGGGTGACACAGTAGGCGCTCTCAGAATCAATCTCGACGCTAGGATGGAATCATAGAGCGCAGAGAAAATGGCAAACATTGCTGTGGCTCAATGGCCTGATGCTCTCATAAATATGTTTTTATGGCCCTGAATGAGTTGGGGGCACAGAGATGTTAGGTGCTCAGAAAGGTGTGTGTGTGTGTTAGACTGTACAGTATGATGCCTCATACAGGAGGTGATAAAATATTCCTAATTTAATCAGCTGATACAATATGAGAATCAATCCCATGTTAATCATACTTTAAGGCGTTACGTAAATCAGGAGTTCACTGTGAGGAAAAGGACTTGATTACTTCCACCGGTGTTGTTTCTTGTCTCGTCTTGCACGGAATCCTGTATTGACCATTCGCGCAACAAAGTTAACAAATGCATCCAGCGAAACACAACCCTCTGCAATCAAATCCTGTCTCGTTTACAGGATCCTCGGTAGAGAAATTGAACATTCTGCTGCCTCTGATTTTTCATCCATCCTTTGGGTTAAGCGTTGTCTTGGGAACTCAGAGAAAAAGCAGGCGGCTAGGGGGTGGAGTGGGGTGAGGGAGACTGTTAAGAGGCTCTTGAACTATAGTCTACTGTCAGTGGAGAGTGCTGAATGAGAAAACTGTCCAAGAGGAGAAAAGAGAAGCAGAAGAAGCAGCAGATTCATGGCTGGGATGATTTGTTTTGCTTGTCTACACCCCCTCAAGCTGCCTGCCTCCACTATCAATGAAATACACTCGAGCAAAAACCAAGCACAGCTCCATGCCATGTACAAAAAAGTCATGGGATGGGAGGGTCAAAGCTGCTTTACCACTTACTATGAGGCTTTTTCTGCTCTCTCTCTCTCTCTCTCTCTGTCTGTTGATAACTGTCTCTGTTCTTACTTCACTGTTTCTTTTTGTCTGATTAGAAATTTCACAATGTTCTCTTTGGTGGGAAAAAACCCAACAACAGAGCGGCCATCCCTATTCAGCTGTGATGTTTTTCTCCCTTATTCAGTTTGAAGCTTTACCAACTGGCACCCTCTGCTGCTTTTTTTCATGTTGCCCTGGCATTTAAGCTACAGCGAAAGTACTCTTTGAAATCTGTGGCTCAGAAAAGAAAAAAAAAAAAAATCTTATATCCGTCCCTGATGATGTGTGGTGGTCACAGGACATACCGCTATGTTGGTAGCGCTGTGTAATTTGGTGATTAATGTTGACCCTGTCTGCCCTGTACCTTATTTATCTCCTCTTTTATTGAGCCATGGGGAATCACAAAGACGGTAGGAACTCAGACTCTGGATGCCAGAAATGCGGGAGTGTGATGCAAAGGGAGTCCCATACCTCTTCACAGGCCGCTCCTTTGTGCCCTTTCGCTCTCTGATGATTCACCTGCCAATAATCAAACACGGCTCACTTTCATGTCTTGTATGCTCCAATAAAGCTTAATAACAAGTTGTGGATTTAAATAGCACAGGCCAAACCCTGGCACCAGCTCCATCCCTCGCTCTACATAAGGATAGAAATAGCCTCGATCAGACCCCAAACGTCACAGGGAAATTGGGATTAAGTTCAGCTTGATGTTGGCCACGTCTCCATTGCCCAGATTTCCACTCGCACTTTCCCAGCAGCACTCTCACATCTTAGTGGGTCACATCGCAGAATTCCTGTCATCAAGGGCGGCGGGTTTTAACGTCAGGGACTGTGATATCTCCTCCCCAAACCCTTCCTTCTGCCACTTCCCTTCCACCGATAACGGCTAATCCTCGCCTCACATTAAACTGTGACCAAGATCAATTAAAACCCTGCCTCACCCTGATAGCAATCTCTCGTCACAGCAGCCAATGGTGGGAGAAGTTTGTGTGTATCTATGTGTGTGTATGTGTGTGTACAGTATGTGAGAACACATGTGGATGCGCCTCACTGAGTGTGTGTATGTGTGTATTGGAGGAGAGAGCGATAACAGAGAGCCATCTCCATCCTCTTCAGTTGGTTGCCAAGCCGCAGGGAGAGCCTGCCATTGATTTTCATCGCCTCTTAACAGAGATGAAAGACAATAAAAAACAATAACAGTGATGATCACACCACTGCTGGCGATGTATGTATATAATAATTCTCCATATCTTAATTAGTACCCTTTCCTTTGTTGTAATTATTTTCATTTGGCGCTGGCCTTATTGTTATGAACTCTGTCATGAAAATTAATCCCGCCAAGTGTCTGTGCGTGCGTGCAGCTGTGCACAGCTGAATATGGGTTTGCGGCCCACATCGTTCCTCCTCTCATTTCTGGATCAGTCCGATGCAGATCTCTCAGGACAAAGAGGATTCTCCCCGCCTATCGTTTTTATTTAGGAAAGTTGGGTGTAAACGAGCAGTGTTTTCTGCTGCGTGCCGTGTGCCAGATTCATGGTGCCGAGTCGTTTCCAAAACCATTGGCATCACGGGGAGACTGGTTGGCAGAAATGGAAGGCTTGGTCCTAGGGTGCCAAATGTGCTTTGGCATGTGAGAATGGAGGGCTGAGGAGTGGGAAGTGAGGGACGCTGTGAAGGTAGAGGATAGGGGAGGGGGTGTTAGCGAGAACGGCAGGACAGGGCGGGAAGAGAGGCGGAGTGGAGTCTCTAGCGTGGAGAGTGGCTGCCAAGCTGACTGT
This sequence comes from Labroides dimidiatus, assembly GCA_030710495.1. Taxonomy (NCBI): domain Eukaryota; kingdom Metazoa; phylum Chordata; class Actinopteri; order Labriformes; family Labridae; genus Labroides; species Labroides dimidiatus. Next base: position 28,289,718 of record CM061148.1, on the reverse strand, counting down.
CATGTTAGCCACTGGGATTGGCTGCTGTGGGCCTCAGGTTGTTTTGGTGTGTACATCAAAAGGACAGGCTGTGAACATGAAAACACAACTCATTTTTCCTCCATCTATCCCATCTTTTGCCTCTGCTACACTACTTCCCTCCCGCCCTCCCCCTTCTTGCTCTTAGGCTCACTTTTTCGTCTTCTTTCCCATGAGGGGCACATCCAAGGTGCTGCAGAATCTTTGAGCTCAGGAGGAGAGACAGCATGCCTGCAGGGTTGCCACGACAAAGTGCAGCTAAGACCCGGGAGAGGAAAGGAAAGGATAGAAGTGGGAGAAAAGAGGTGGCCAGCAGCTTGACAGACACAAGCCTAACGATTGTGTTATCAGAGATGACAGAGAAAAATGTGTCCACCATATTTTCCACAGAACAGATGACCCGGGAAAAGTAAACACAAGCTTCTCACTGCATTACAAACCACAAGAAAAGTACCATCTGCAGCCACTTTCACCCCCCTACCCCCACCCCTACAACTGGCTCTGTTTTGTCTTTTGCACTGCTGTCAGCACTGCTTCACTCACAACCTACAGCTTAAGTCTATAGTCGATTACCCTGGCTTGGTGTTGATGTGTAAGGCTGTGGGTTGACTTGTGTTTGAAGGCTGTGTAGGGGCTTTCTTCCTTTATTGTCTCCTCCAAAGACAATGGTGTTCTTGGCCTGCGAGCGGTTTCCACCCCTTTGCAGTACCGCGCAAGAATTACACTGCAAATGATCCAAATTCAGAACAAAGAGATCCAGTTTTGATTCTTTTTAACGCGGGTGTATTTGTTTTCTTCCCTCTTTTTGGACCTCGCTTTTTATTTTTAGGTGACGGGGCTTTTTCTTCTCTTAGATTGGCTCTGCTAAGTTGTGACCTAGTTTATTAAAAGAGGGGAGTTTGTCCAAGCCATGGGAATCAGGGGCAGATTAACTTTCTGTTAGTTCTCCCTTGCACAGCTCCATATGTCAGAACCACTGGTACAAAAAAAAAAAAAAAAAGGAAAGTCACTTAAAAGAGTAAAATAACATGTCAGGGTGAAATGCCCAAATCAACTGAGCAGCCTCATGCCCAGCATGAGGAAACTAAAGGCAAAACTTTCCTTCTCGGCAGTGGTGTTGCAGTGATGTTACCTTATACGCATCCATTCAGAGTTCAGCATAGAATCTCAACTATAGGCTGTGCCGCCACGATGCTACACAGTGTTTTGTTGATTATCGGGCAGCGTGGAGCTTATTTAAACACCTGGAGTAAACATGTTTGCAGCCTCTCGCTTCCTTATTGACTGAGAATGACAAATGCAGTCGGGGGAAGGTTTAAGCTGGAAATGGCATTTCTGGATAACAAAAACTGAATGTGTGGAATATTACTGCGCCAAAGAAAATGACTTAAGCCTTTCTTCAACCGGCTGCACGTTGTCTCCAAGATCAACTCCTCACTGCAAGCACCGGAGACGTGTGTCGGAAAACAACAAGCAGCTCATAAGGGTCAATTGCAATTCTCTCTGTCTCAACAAACCACCTGCAGATCTGACACTCACTGGAAATTCATTTCTCAACACTATTCAGGTACTCTACACTTGAACGCTGAAATATATTCAAGCTTCCAAAGTTTGTGTTTGCTGCTTTGTTACACAACTAACTCGTGGAAAGAAACAGAAATTGCCTGGTAGTCTTTCAGGAGTCAACAGTAATCTTTTTTTTTTCCAACCACATTAATTCTCCAACACGTTTGCCAAAAAAAATACAAAAAAGACCACATAATTGATTAATTAGGGGTTTATTTTAGTAGAATATTATGCAGGAGTGTGTTGTAGCTACTGCCATTTTGTAAGTGACAGGCTGGAAACAGTTTGGCCCATCTCATCTGTCACTCGCCTTCTATCGTCATTGTTTATCTGTCCTTGTGTTTTTTTGGCCTGATGTGGTGTAAACACATCCATGTTTTCAGCAGCCTTGCCTGTAATTAAGCATATTCAGGAGCGATAACCCTCATTGAATCTCAAAGCATTTACAAGGTTATCCCGCAGAAGTCGGCTTACTAAAGAAAATCAGGGATCAGGAGTAAACGACAAGCGGATAAAGGGATAGGAGATAGGAGGAGGGAGGAGGAGGAGGGTGTTCTGCTTCTCGCTTTACTTTGCTGTAGTCACAGGAAAGGAGGGTGGGCATTTAGATGGCAATGAGCTAAGGAGGATGCTGAGGTTGTTAGTTTTGCTTTTTCCACACTTTTTTTTTCTCCATGTGCTCACAGTAAGAGATGTTCTGATAACAACAGGCCTCTTACAACGCCTTAAACAAAGTATCAGTCACTCCCTCCAGGAAGTGATGTTGTGATTGCAGCAATTAACACAAATTCAATCAATCCCTGTGAATTCTGGGTGACCATGCAATTTTGTCCAATCACTTATTTGCAAATTTGACCAATTATAATAGTTTCAACAGCCCTGTCAATTTGTAACCATCATAGCAGTCAGTGCCCCATGAAACTCGTTTCTTTGTTTATAAAGTTGCAGAAATATCAGACAAAAATGCCTCTGATTTATCAACAAATATTGCAGCTAAGGACCATGTAAGGCAGTAAGGTTCTGCATGAAACTGTTTTGCAACATCGTGGTGGAACCATAGACCGTATATAGAATGGACAGTGTGGCTCCGCCTTTTATCATTGTACAGTTTTGAAGCCAAAAAACCTCCGTCACAGGAGCCGCCATTGTGCAGCCAGAGTCTGTACAGTAGAGACTTATGAGGAATTCTGGGAAAATCTGAGTGGAAGCAGGTGACAAAAATATTTTTTTTTTCTTTCAACCATCTAATCTCTTCTTAACTCTCCTTCCTGATGTATTTTATTGTTCCCGAAAAAACTACACATGAATGGCAGCTGTCAATCATTGTTAAACCAGAAGTAAAACCCTGTTTTTAACCTCTAATAACTAATAAAAAAGAAACATTTCAGAAAAAGGGGACCTTAACACAATGCAGCCCAAATATCACCACAGCATACGGATGTGAGAAACGTTTCTACGAGGTGTAAAAAAATTTTAAAGTTTGACCACATCCCATCTGGAATGAATAGAGAGACCGAGTTTTTGTCTTGTACTGCAGCCAGCCACCAGAAGGGGCAGTTTTTGTGGCGACCTCAGTTTGAGCTGAAGGAGATGACGTCCATTTTTTTTACATTCTATGGGTGGAACACGGACAAAAATCATCTATTGACAAACATTTTTCTAGCATGAAACACACGAGGAAAACGAATGAAACGCGTGGAAAACATACGAGACAGATCAGAGCGACAGAGGCTGCATGCAGTTTGCCTGAACCACCAAACTTGCTGGATCAAGTTGCCTTTGATTTCAGATGAATTACGTATTTATAAAAATATAATTGTGATTAGATTTGCAATTTTTGGTAAATGGTAAATGGACCAGTACTTATATAGCAGTATTATTATAGCGCCTTTCTAGTCTGTCCGACCACTCAAAGCACTTCACACTGCTGATCTCTTTCACCCATCCACACCACATTCACACACTGATGGCAGAGACTTTCTATATATAGGAGCACATCAATTGTATCTAATACATTCACATGCATACACACACCACTGACCAACAGTGGGAGCAATTTAGGGGTTCAGTGTCTTGCTCAAGGACACTTCGACATGTGACTGTAGGAGCTGGAATTGAACCCTCAACCTTCCGATTGAGAGGCGATGACTCTACCACAAGCCACAGCTGCCCAATGTTGTTGCAAAAGAACATCTAAAACCATCCCAACATGCATTGCAATATTTTTGAAAAGCTGGCCCGCAACAATCCCAGAACTAGGAATGCAAAATCCTGGAGGGACAGATCAATGAGTATGTTTGGCAATTCACTAACCCCATACAAAGATTCATTGGCACCTAAATAATCAAATATTTCTTTGTTAATTATCATCTGACTTAATAGAGGACCAACAAAGACATTTTTAGACGTTTGAAAATGGATTCAAGATCTACATGTAGTTAATAAAGAGAGACCAGAGAGCATCCCAGCCATGGTCAGCTGTGTATACTTGTATTTTCGTGTTCACAAAAGCAGTTCGCAACTTGGCCCCATCATATCTAGCAGCCATCTTGGTAACTAAAATGCGCGAAAACAGTATATTTGTGTCTAATGTCATGGTACGTTTCCCTTAAACCCATACATGCTGTGATCGATCAATCAATCTATCAATATTTACTTCTATAGTCATTTAAAATAACCAAAAAGGTACCCAAAATGCTTTACAGCACAAAAAATAACAATACAAATACAATCATTACCAAGAAAAACAAACCATGAAAAAGGTACATAAAAATACAGAGGAAGGTGCGACACATATGCAAGGTGAAAAAAAACTTTCAGAATACATAAAACAGAAAAGAGAAGAGATTATTTCTAGAGATTTATTTTTATTGCCAAGATCAGCAGTGGTGCAATAAATTTGTGGGGGCAACTTGTTCCACAATCTGGGGGCAGCGACAGCAGAAGAAAGGTCAGCCCAGTGTTTATTTCTCGACCTTAGGCCATCTAACGGAAGCTGACTAGAAGAACGCAGGGCATTCGTATGATCGCAGACGGTTAAAATCTCTGGCAAGAAGACAAGAGCCAGACCGTGAATGGCATTAAAAACAAACAACAAAAGTCTAGAAGACTTTAAACTGCTTGAATCTGACGTAAAGAGCATTACAATAAACAAGTCTGGAACTAATGAAGGCATGAGTTACCTTCTCAAGGTCCTGCCGACTAAGAAAGGGCTTCACTTTGACCCAAGAGACGGAGCTGAAAAAAGTTTGTTCCAAGAACAAACAAACAAGATCTTGTTTAATAAACAAGTTTATTAAATTTTAAGCTCTCATGGAATGTTACCCTAAGTTTTTTTACTTGTGGTTTAAAGAAGAGAGCCAGAGCACCACAGATAGTCATAATTGCATTAGGCATAGAAGAAGTGCTAATCAAGATAAATCAAAGTGTAGAAAGTTATTTGCCAGCCACTGATTTATGTCGCTAATTCAGCCCTGTAACTTATTAAAAGTACAGAGCTTTTGATTGGTTTCACAGGCAAAGATAACTTTTAATCATCTGCATAAAAATGAAAACTAATCCCAGTGGTAGCAAACACAAGGTAAAGAGAATAGGGCCAAGAATAGATCCCTGTGGCACCCCACAAGGGGAAAGATGCATGTGAGGGGTAGAGGTCACACAGAAGCTTCTGTTGGCCAGGTATGACCTAGACCATTGAAGAGCGGTGAAGCAGATGCCCAAATACTGCTCTGGGCAGGATATAAGGACTACATGATCAACTGTATCAAAAGCCGCTGTGAGGTCTGGCAGCACTACCACAGCAGGATTCCCAGCTTCCACAGACAAGACAATGTCATTGTGGACCTTTAACAGTGCTGACTCTGTGTTATGTTGGGGTCTGAAACCAGACTGTTATTTATCAAGGATAGAATCTAGAGATGACTGCACTTGAATAGTGTAATTATTATATATAGTATAATCATTCAGAAAATGCGTCACAAGTGTAGATAAGAAAGCTGAAGTGTTTGACCCTGGTGTCAACCCCTCCACACGCTACACTAGCGGTTTCAAGGCCACTAATCCGTTGTCAAAGTGGTATTAGAAGACTAACCATGTGGGATTGCTTGTTTGTTGGCATGCTTCTGCATCCATTCTATCCAAACAACTCGAATGACAACCAGAGGTAGGACAATAAAACGATTCAAACGGCTTTCCAAAGTAATCACTGAAAGTGATTACTTTTTTTTTTGTCCTGATGGTGGTCAGTGGTGTGATGTTTAATTTGAAGACCATCCAAATTAGTCCCACCTATTATGCAAACATGTGGACACATTTGCAAGGTGCCACAGGAGGCTAAGCAGTCACATCATGAGCATGAGACACTTGAGATGGACGAAATGTTCCCAGACCAAATGGTCAAGGCGCAGCGGGCAACATTCTGAGCAAATGCTTCGAATGTAATGTGGAGCCAGTGATTTAATGACTGCAGAGAGAAACTGCACACACACAAACACACACACACACACCGTTAGAGCACACAGAAGCACACGAGCACTAATCAAGACCAGTGAGTTCTGCGGGCTGATCGCTCATCTGCGCGTCTGCCTTTCATTACCTGCCCTGTTCTTCACGAGAGGGCAGCTGGATGGAGTTGCATCTCTGCAGGGCCTCCCCCCTCATGGTGGTCCCGCCTCCCTCGCCACTGAAAAACCTACCCATGGCTACTTTTAAACTTGTATCGGATGATTAGACTTGGGTTGCATCCCAGAACCCAGCTCAGCCCCAGCAGGGATTCAGCAGGGAGCATCGCAGCCAATGCATAATTTCTCAAGATGGGGGGACTCACACTGAGCCAGTGAGTCCCAATCCTACAACGGCAGAAACGTGAAAAGCTTATTGAAGGACTAAATAAGGTAGCAGTGAGTGTGTGGCTGAAAACAACAAGATTGGACCTTTTCAGATCAGTAAAATTCCAAGCTCATGCTCATTATTGGATAAGGAGGAGCTGGATATTTCCCAAGTCTCACTTTTTGACTTCAGTCTCCTGTTCCACCTGCTCTCCTTAATCTCCCTCCTTCTCCATAAAGGGATGCTACAGAGCCCACTCTGCATTTCTCTCCTCTCAAACTTATCCACGGCTGCTTAATTAAAGGTTTTATAGATTCCCTAAGTTTCCTCTTCGCTTATCTTATCTAAATGCTATAATAGAAGGCAATTTTCTGAATCTGAAAGAGAAAAAGCTGCTTTTTTTTTTTTTTCTTTTTTGCATCAACAACAGCCAAACAGCGTAATGTTATGAAGATATTTGTGGGCCCTCTCTATCTGCCAAATGAGGAGATTTCAGTCTCTCTCATCCAGTTCTAATCAATGCCGAACATGTGGGAAACTAATGGTGTTTTTCTCCGTGCAGAACAGCGCCCGCTTCACCTCTGAGTGGGACAGTATACCGGATTGAACAGATTATGGAGTGTGCTGTACATAACAACGGGTCAAATGTACAAAATGTGCATCTTTTATTTTTAATGGCTTATGAATATTTAACTGCTGGGGTCAGTCCGCAGAAGAAGAAAAAAAAAGTCCACTGTGGAAATCAATAAATTGGTTTTTTAAATGGAAACCCGGGCAAAGCATTTAGTCTCACTGAAAAAAATACTATGAATTACTCTGAGCTTAATCTTTTGAGCACTGCTGGGAGGAAAAGGCTGCAATTCCTGACAGCATTGAGTCTGTGTGTGTGTGTGTGTGTGTGTGTGTGTGTGGGAGCATTTGTAAATTCTTGTTTCCTGTTGTGAGCCCCTTGTTGTGCCTTTTGCACTGTTGACTGTACTTTTTTTTTTTTTTTTTTTTTGGGGGGGGGGTGTTGTGCGTACAGTGTGCAACTTGAATCCAGCAGGATTTATGTGTACAGTATTCGTTTCTGCAACTATAAAGGCATCTTTCATTCTGTCATGCTCATAAATTTAATTTCTAAGTCAAGAAACATGAAACAGGAATTTAAAAAAAAAACAGACTTTAACTGTGGCTGGATGTATGCCAGCACACTTTGAGCCAATTTTTCCTTCTCTTCAGCTTTTTTTTTCTTCTTCTTCTTCTTTATCCAACAGTAAAACGTTTTAACTGGGGGTGATTGTGCAGACCTATCTGCCAAGGGTTTTTCTGGGAGAGCAATGGTGTTACCATGGTGCTTGCACCCCCCTCTTGGTGTTGTAAACAGGAGCCCAGTGATTCCCCATTGGGATGATTTTGCATGCAGGTTGGAGAGAGAAAGCTGCTGGCCCCCCAATGCATTCCATCACCATCACCCTAAGGGTCCACTGCTGGAGCCTTATTTTTCGGCACGTAGAGGAGAACAGGGACGAAGAGGTTTGGGGGGGGGGGTATTAGAGAGAGGAAGAGGAGCTGAATGAGAGGAGAGCATGTATCAAAAGGATCTAGAAGAGAACAGATGTAGAGAGTGGAGAGGAGGTGAAACTGAGACCCCGGTGGATGGAAACAGTCAGGATGTTAAAAAAGGGAGTGGGGGATTAAATCCTTTGAAGGTATAGCTGTCTGAATTTACATACCAGCTAAATCTTAGCCAGGATGATGGCTCCACTGCTGCCTTAGGGCTAAAAATCTTTTTGCATGAGACTTCAAAAATTCAGCTCAAGACAACTGTGAGCAGCACCGTCTAAGATCAATAGCTTTTCTAGTAAAATGTTATCTGGGGCGTTCTCGGTGGTCTAAGTGAGGCCCCGTATGGAGCCCTGGGTTAGTGATAGGAGCCATGCTGATGAGCAGTCACACCGCAGTGCGAGTCTGAAGCAAGCCGCTGTAGCTTAGAAGCTGCTGTCTTATCTCAGGCTTTTTTTTTTTTCCTTTTTATTTACTTTTTGGAGTCCAATCCTTTTATCTGTGATCTAACCTGCAATGACGAGATAAAGCTGTGCTGACTTTTCCATAAATGCACTTATCGGAGCCGTACAAGCTCTCCAATGCCAATGAGATGGGCGGGATGATCACTTAGCATTCAGAATGCATACCTTCACCTGCGCTGCCCACAGATACACAAAGGAACACAAACAGACTTGCAGCTACAGTAAATGCACTCGCACACAAAGTGTGGAGGCACGCACAAAAACACACTTTTCCACTTGTGTTGCTGTGTCTACAGGCTATTCACGGTAATAGCTTGGGCTTTCAGCCCTAAGTGTATTTTTTTTTTCAGTTCCAATCATACAATAGTGCCTGCTGAGCTGGCAAGTAAGAATATCAAACAGCCAATGAAATTCCTGAGAGCCGTCTGCACTAACACCAACTTGTAGCATGAATTTTTCATCATTTGGTGAGGTAATATTACCTCATTAGAGTACTCAGGCAGCCATTCAATAAGGGTGGTCATTCTTCTTGCCAAGACTAGATCAGTGCTGGTATCAAAACAGCTCCATTCATTCACCACGCTCCTGCACACACTATATCTGCACACACTGAGATATGCATAGTGTGTTTCTGTATGTGCAGTGACACATAACAAAGGTCATGTGCAACACTAGGGATGGATATGGAGGCGAGTGAGACCGGGAGAACACTTTCTTTCATGCACAATCAAATGTGAGATGAATGCATAATGCTGTTATCCTCCTACCTCACTCGTACACCTTACATCTATCTCTATCATCCAATCTGCATCTCTCTCTCTCTCTCTCTCTCTCTCTCTCTCTCTCTCTCTCTCTCTCTCTCTCTCTCCCTCTTACTTGTCCTTGTACTCCTATTGGGATCAAAGAGTATCAGACCTGGAGTCTGCTGTGCGTTGAGGTAAAGGGTGACTGACCAAGAATTTCTAGCAAAATTGCAAATTTTCCTACAAACATTCTGAGCAGGTCTTTAAAAACGCTTGAGTCACTTATATGAACTGTCTTCGTTGCTTCAACGGCTTTGCAGCCTTCTGCTGCTCACCTGCAGCCGACAGCTGCCAGCTCTGCCTGTGGGTTGAGCCTCTTCTCCTGGTGGAGTCAGGAGAAAACACCACTTTCACCCGTCTGCCTTTTATCTATGGGACGAAAAAATAACCGCAGCCAGTTAAAGATCAACCTTCATATGTAAAGAAGGGCGAGCCTTTCCCTTTCATAGTTTATTATTATTATTATTATTATTATTATTATTATTATTTTGCAGAGGTAAATATTTACATGCCTGTGCTGCTGTGCTTGTTGCAGGCGCGTCTTGTTTATGTCTCTCAAGTTATCAGTCATTTGATTCCTTACATGGCAGAAGGCCCATCACAACAGGAGGTTTTTGTGAGATAATAATAGAATGAGCATGGGGTCAAAAAAACATTAGGTACCATAAGGAAGTGACAAATACTGGCCTAAAAATTTGACTCCAAGGGCTTAAAACCTGGAGGAATTTGACCTTGAATATAAAAAAAAAAAAATCATACATGGTATCAGATGTGAGAACATGATTAAGAGTACAAAAATCTGAATACATTTCTTTTTTTTTTATCATGACTGTTCAAAATTCAAGTTCAAAAGTAGGTCATGATTTAGCCAGCCTAAAGATAATCTATAAGACTTAGAGAGGACATGACATCTGCTTTATTCTGCACATATCTAAAACTAGACCAACAATACACATGACACCCAACTTTATGTTTGTGTGATCTAATTCAGAAACAAGGAAGGAAAATAAACTGTCACCATAGAATTATTGTTTTCTAAAGAAGGGGGACTAACAAAATGTTTTTCTTTCCATTTCATATTCAGAAAATATCAATTATTAGTTGAAATGCTACTAATCATGGTCAGAGCTATGAATGCTAAAGTGTGAAAATGAAGCCCCAAAGCTCAAGCTCAACAATAGCTGCCAAGGAAAGACTAATGTATAGGGAGCAGGTTGTTGTAGCAGACTGGAACCTGAGTCTTATCCAAGTGGCAACCTCCATTCAGAAAATATGAGACAATGCAGAAGGGCTAAAATCTGCAGTTCATCAAATGTCCACTTGAGGCTGACTGCAGAATGACTAGAAAGTACAAACACCAAGCCAAAAAACAAACAAACAAACAAACAACCTCTACATTAAACAAATCTATTTACAGCCTGGTTCAAAAAACAGCTTGGGTCTGTATTGCTAATTTCACTATCAGTATCGCCCAATCAGAGGCACAACTCAGCTCACATGACTGACTGGCACCCTATAGCTGTTTTTATGGAGCCTGCCCCATTTTCAATATGGCCTCAATTTGCTGTTTCAGAAACAGATGAGTGACGTCACAGAGAATACGTCCACATATTATATGTTTTATGATCTTATCCTACTCTGAGGATAAACATTTTATCATCTATTTATAACAAAAATACTGATTTGAAAATGATTTTTCATTGATTTAAAATGCTTGTTTTTCTTCCACTGAAATAAGTTACATCAAATTACATGAAGTTACATCAATACATCCAAAGTTAGAGTTTAAATAAACGTTCAAGTTTCTCAACATGAGCTGAGCTAGTCATCATTACTTACACAAAACAAAATGTTTCCACTGATGCATGAATCTGTGTGTGTGTCTAACTGAGTTTTTCTGCCTCGTCACTGTCAGTTTGTTACACATTCTTTCCCATTCCTCAGTTTTTAAACGCTGCTTTATCCCATTACTTGTTCCATTAAAAGTTTAATAGATGTGCCATCCTCAGTTTTGTAAATTCCTCAGTCGCAGCCTTCAGTTTCTGTGTCTATAAGTCCTGGTGTGTCTTTTCTCTGCTGCTGTTGTGACTGACATCATGGTGACTACACCTGTAGCTCACAGGTACAGTCGTTCAGTCAGGCAGGTTAACATGAACACCGGTTTCTGTTTCAAAGTGTATGTGAACAAGCCTATAAGAGCTGAAAGTGAAGTGAATGAGTGCATCAGTTCTGCTTTTAGCCTCTTTAGGTGAGCTCCCTATGCAACACTTGATTAGATATTGTTGTGTATCATTACATGATTGTGTTGCAGTGTATCAATTACGACAATATCTCTGTATCATTGTTATCTCAGAGCCAGTATCATATATCGTACATCATATTATGCTTTATCGTGAGTCACCCAGCTACTCCCACCTCTACTGTAGAAAGGGCTTTGGTCTGCTACAGTCTGTTTGTATGAAATCATTAATGTACAATGTATCCCACAATGCATTTTGAAAAGTATGAGCAATGTTCACTATGTAAGCTACATATATATATATATATATATATATATATATATATATATATATATATATATATATATATTCATATATATATATATATATATATATATATATATATATATATATATATATATATATATATATATATACCATCATGCATTGCAGTTTACAGAGAAGAAATGACTGGCACGTCTCAGTCCTTTCTGTTTTTCTCTCCTTAACCCAGTGAAAAAAGAAAAAGAAAACTTGATATTAGTTTGCGTTAAATTATTCAGAGACAATCTGTAGCTTTATAAAATCAGGCACAAGACACTTAAATTGTGGCACGAATACATGGTTAGTATTTATTTATTGAAAATAGAGTTTAATGAATTTATTTATATTTATTTCGGAAAAAAACAAGCAGAGTTAAATATTAGTTATCACTGAAATGACATCTTAGTTGCACGACAGTGATTACATCACTATCACTAGCCCGCGATGAGTGAATCCATGAAAATTTTGGTTCCTAGTTGCTTTAATTAAAGGGTCTGTGAGGTCTATCTGTTTGAAGTGGATTTTAGCGACACTTTTTGTCTGGGATTGCACACTCACTGTCATAATGATATGACTCTTAACAAGGCGCGTGTTTGTTTTGAAAATGAATGGAGAGCAGATCTTCTTTTTAACACTACTTTTCTTAACTCAAGACAACTTTTAACTGGGTATCTGTAAGCTAACATGTAACGTTAGCGAATCCTCCTGTCCTGCTCATCTACCAATCAGAACTAACGTAACCTCACTCTTCATGGCTTTAAGCTTTGCCCATTTGGCTTTCCTCTGCTCTCCATCCTTTTTCTGTCTGTCAGTTCAGCTCCAGTCTCCACCATCACTACAAAATTAATCCCAGAAATCATTTTCAGCAGGGAAAAACACAGATCTCTCTTCTCACTACTAAACTTTGTCAGCCAGCGTGGTGTTGTCATAAAGACTCATCGTGCTGTAAATCAATCTGGTCCTGTTCAACCCGATCGGGAAGCTAAGAAATAACCTATATTGGTGCTGATAATCTCATTTTAAGTTGTAAACTACAATCAGGCAGATATGTAGAAAAGAGACTTTTTCAAGATTGCTTAGAAAGTCCTTACAGGGACTTTGAGCCACTGAAAATATCTCTTGGGCTTGCCACACACAACAACTTTTAGATCTTAACATAAGAAGACTACATTATGGTAAAAATGTCAAAATAATTAATGTCAAAATATCAACCTTCCTCCTTTAGCTGGTCTTTGGACCTGCAAAAGTGACCCAAAAGAGACAAGAATGTACGCAATTCACTTGCATGCCGTCGTCTGCTCCGTCTGCAGCTTGGAGGGACTGCTGCGAGTGAGGAGTCTGTCTGTGAGTATTTGGATAGGGGAGGGGCTCACAGCCACTGCTGCTCATTGAGAAGCAGAGGGTGGTGATGATCAATACATGCATTCACATCAGTCTCCAAACTCCAGAAACTTCGCTAGATTTGTAGCTAGTCGCTTCCTTAAAAAAAAAAAAAAAAGTCACAAGAGGGGTCCGAAAAGTTGCCAAATATACATTGGCAACACTGTCCAACATGCTGCAACCAAGTGTGATGTTAAAGCCAGTAACTGGTGACATTATGAGATCCTGATCGTTTGATTAACCCTTTGAGTACTGAAAGCTGGCACTCGAAGACGAGGCAAATTTTTGATATTCGGTACAACCGAAGCATTTTGGTCAGTGTTAAAAAAAAAAAGAACCAAAGTTTGGTACCTATCCTTACTTAACAGTCAGAAATACACACATAGACAATAAATGCTACCACACACTTAACATTTGTGGTGACCTTTTCGAAGCAGTGGTTCGACAGATATGAGATCTAACAAAAACTGGCACGATGAAACATGACTACAGAAAACAAACGATCATGGAGGAGAATTGATGCCTGGTGTTTGGAAGTTTTGCTGTAAAAGAATTAAAATCGAAAGCAAAAGAATGATAAGATCAGCGAAATACTCCTCAAACTGGTCTCCTTTTTCAATATTCCCATTGGCTTGACAACAAAATAGTCGTATTGACACCACACACTTGAGGATTATTTGAACAAATTAATCAAGCCCTGAATCAGGTCAAGCTTCATGACCATGGAGGAGGGGGGGGGGGGGGGGGGGGGTCAGGCCCTAAATCATCTTATATATGTCCAGGCTTTGATTGGACGACTGAGTCACTGACTGTGTAAGAAAGTGAGTGAGAGAGAAAAAAATGATCATTTGACAATGATAGCCTATAGGGAGTCAAGAAGTAGCTGCATCTTTTTTTAGCACTGAGCTTAAAAAAAAAAGAAAAAAAAAGAGGATTTGGTGGGATGTTAGGAAAAGCTTGGCCTAATGGACGGAGGGTGACAGAGAGTGCACAGAACGGGGATTAAGATGCATCCTTGACGTGTGTGTGTGTGTGTGTGTGTGTGTGTGTGTGTGTGTGTGTGTGTGTGTGTTTGTACTGCTATTTTTGTGAGGACCACCATGGGTTTGTAACCTTCAGAGTGAGGTCCAAAGGCAGAAGTGAGGACATTTACCCCGGTCCTCACTTTTTTTTCACTGTAATAGCCTTAAAACATTGTTTAAAGGCTTCTCTCAAAGTTTCAGAGAGGTCCTCAAAAAAGTAGTTTACTGAGAAAAAAACCACACAAACTCGTGTGTGTACTCAATTAAAATACACACACTTTAGACTCCACACTGCCCCCTATTGATATTTTCGAGAATTTCAGCAAATCGTGTTTGACTAGACAGCAGGATTTATAATGCAGATCTAAAGGCAGTATTAGGCAAAATAAATGCATTTATAAGAAAATTCACCCAGATATACTTATGGGACTTTATTTGTTTAAAAAAAAACACTAGATAAATCTTCTTGAAGTATTTATCATAAGTCGAAAATTGTTTTACCTGGTCAAAATATTTAAGTTACAGTTCACAGACCTATATATATATATATATATATATATATATATATATATATATATATATATATATATACATATATATATATATATATTATATTATATTATATTATATTTTATTGGTGGGACTTGATTTAAAAAATTAATCAATTATTTAATCGAATTAATTATGCCATTTGTAATTAATTATTTGTAATTAATCGCATTTTAACCACATCGATATTCAACATCAGAAGCAACACTTTTCAAACAGATTTTGTTAGAAGACTAAATCATTGAATAGTCACATACAGAAGCTTAAACTACAAAATCCTATTTATTTTGCTCAAAAGATGTTTTTTTTTAAAACGTGTCAATCTCCGCAGAGCAGATTGTACCAAACAGGAAAACAGACACGAAAAACAATCAGAGTTTCCGGTCTTTTTAAAATAAAGCACCATATTCAGCCTGTCAATCGTAAAATTATCCTCGTATATTAAAACTTCGACACTAGCACAGGGCCAGCAGTCATCAGCGGGTCAGACCCAGAGGAAATCTGACGCCATGGACGAGGAAAAGTTTATATTGGAGGCAGAAAACCAGATAATTATATACGATACAACACATCCTTTATATAAGAACACCAACAGAGACTAAAAGGGAAGGACTGAATTAATGAAGCTCTGGGAGGGCAGGTGAGTTTAACATACTAAATATCATGAAAGTAGTTGTCATGGGTGTGATTCCTGCAGGAACATGTGGTTCTCCTGTGATCTTGTGTATCCAGCTGCTATGAGTACGCTGAGCTGCGCTCCGCTCCGCTCCTGAGACAGATGCAGTGTGAAGTGGCTCGCGCTGACGGACCGCGGCGCTGACCACGGCGCTCACGGAGTATGTGTGAATCCTGGCTTCCATCCGACTGTTTTTTAAAAGTAAATTTTTCATCCACCAAGCTAAGCAAGGCGCTGTCAACAGTGTTATCCATCACTCAGTGCGTCGCTATATTCCGTCTGCCAGAAACTCGTGCACTGAGAACTGTTCTGTGTGATATAGACTATAAAATAAAATACGATAAAATGCGTCTTTTTTTTTAATGCCGTTAATTTCCCCCGTTAAATATCGAATTAATGTGACAGTCCCACCACTGATATATATATATATATATATAAATAGCTTAATTATTAATTTTTATTCAAAATACAACATGACTGGAGCCCTTGGAGTTTGTAGGGTGATGTTAGGCTATACATGCATTTTTTTTTATATGTTCTGAATAACTTAATAATTAACTTCACTTGTGACCTGATGATACCCTGTCACGCTTATTTTTTTAGTCTTAAGTTCGAGCAGACATGATTGCACAAAGTATATCTTTTATGTAATGCATTTTAATGATTTATTCTTATGATATTGAAAGTTATTTATTTAAGCTTATTTTGACACAAGTTAATCGAACAGGTTATTATAACCTGTAAACAAAATTTAAAATTTTAGAGGTAGTAATTATACTATGAGGATATGGCTATATCTTGGAAGGCTCTAGGATTAGTGTAGCAGTTTTGATGAAATATTACTTGCTTTAATTAAGTGGAAACTTTAGAATATTTTAGGATAAAAATCAACAAAAAACAATACCTGAACTCTGACAATAATAATGTAATTATAAGACATCGTAATATTTTTTTAGCCACAGTGTTTGCGCTGTACAACTTGCTGTTTTGTCAGACACTTCAAATTAAGATGTAACTTAATGTTCAGTTGATTTTGCTAAAGGTTAAACTTCTTTATGTGTTCGTGTTAGCTGCTGTAATGTGTCTCGAATTACATATTTGCCTAAATTAATTATAATTCACTAGTTGTTCTGCCCTTTGTGTTGCTTGCATGAATCTGCCTGCATGCTTTCATGTCACAATCACAGACTTTAAGCTAGTCAACTAAATTTGTTTGAACGTTTCGACCAGCATGGCTTTGATTCCACACCATTTATCAAAGTCTCGCTCAGTAAACATGCATAGTTCTACTTGTGTCATGCAGCTAGGTCCAAACATATCTGCAAAGCAATTACATCTCTGAGAAATTTTGTTCATCCTTTTTGAAATGTGATCAGTGAAAATAAATTGAACTAAATGTTTCAAATTGAGTGATCCCTGGAGGAGATGCATATCAGGTGAACAGAAGATTGAACAGTACAGCCTGTAAACTGGCCTCAGAATTAAGGCTGATTATTAAATATAAAATTTCTTTTAAATATATTAAGTTTAAAACATAGTAGAATCAATACTTTGTTGAATTAACTTGTTACAAAGATTTATTCTAGACAGTAAAGCCTGCAAACTGGCCTCAGCATTAAAGCTGAATATTAAAAATATAATTCATTCTAAACATATTAAGTTTGAAACATAGTAGAATCAGTTTTCTTTGAATGAACTAGTTAAAATATCTTTATTCTAATCAGTACAGCCTGTTAACTGGCCTCTGAGTTGAGGCTGAATGTTAAAAATATAATTTATTCTATATATATTAAGTTTAAAACATAGTAGAATGAGTATTTTGTTGAAGAAACTAGTTGAACAGCTTTAGTTTAAACAGTACAGCCTGTAAACTGGCCTCAGATTTAAGGCTGAATATAAAAAAAAATAATAATTTTGAGCATTTTAAGTTTAGAACACAGTAGAATGAGTATTTTGTTGAAGAAACTAAAAAACAGTCTTTATTCTAATCAGTACAGCATGTACACTGGCCTCAGAGTTGAGGATGAATTTTAAAAATATAATATATATATAGTATATAGATTTTAAAACATAGTACAATACATATTTTGTTGAAGAAACGAGTAAAATAGCTTTATTTTAACCAGTACAGCCTTTTAACAAGCCTTAGATTTAAGGCTGAATATTAAAAAAAATAATAATTTTAAGCATATTAAGTTTAAAACATAGTAGAATGAGTATTTTGTTGAAGAAACTAGTTGAACAGCTTTAGTTTAATCAGTACAGCCTGTCCACTAGCCTCCGAGTTGAGGCTGAATTTTAAAAAAATATATATTTTTTTAAGTTTATAAATTTTAAAACATAGTAGAATGAGTATTTTGTCGAAGAAACAAGTAAAACCGCTTTATTTTAACCAGTACAGCCTGTAAACTGGCTTCAGAGTTGAGGCTGAATATTGTGGGCTCTGTGTGAAGCTGCTGCACACTCTTAATTAATGGCCCATCAGGGGGAGGGGGGACTTTCCCCCTGCACCTGGCTGCTCTGTGCTGTGTGTGAGCTGTGCCCATCCCCCACCCATCAATCAGTCAACACGCACGTCTACAGAGTGAAAGGAGTTGGAGGACGGTGGCAGAGTTTTGGAGAGATTAAGAAGAAGGATGGAAGAACTGAGAGGGCATCATGAGGAGTGTGAGAGATTTTATGCTCAGGCACAGTCTTATAAGGTAAGAAATATAAAAATATTACTTTTATTTTTCTGACATGATAGCTTATTTAGACCGCGCTAATGTTGGCATGCTACGTGTCAAACTTTTGATTTTAAAAGATAGAGGTTTGGTTAACCTAATACAAATGATAAAGTTACAGTCATGACTTTGTTTTTTCTCTATTTAACCATAAGGTCTGACCTGAAAGTAGATGCAGGAGATTTTATTTAGTTTGGGGATGCTGGTTTACTTTAGCTTAAACTTAACCTGCCGCAGTTCTGAGGACCGCAGTAGGCTCGTATGCTAACTAATGAGTGATGGTCAGGCAGGCTGTTAGCAGACTGCTGCGTTACACCAAGGTGTTCAGTGGCTTGTCTCTCGCTCCCAAGTTGTTTTGCTAGTCTTGTAAAGCTCATGCATCTTTCTTGAAGTAACCATGAGTTCATGAAGACTTTGTTTTCAGATTTTTTTTTACTTATTTTCATGTAGAAAGGGTAGCACTAACTCTGCTAGCTTTGCTGTATCTCTATGGGTTTTCCCATGTTATTTTTTAGCATAATGCTATGCGAGGATTGATCTCAGTATCAACCTGTATACAGCTGTAATGCATGCTCTCAAGTAGCAGAACCAAATTATTTTTATTTGCTGAAAGAATGATACCTGGGGTATAACTAAGATCTTTGACATGCAACAGTTATATGTCAAAGGAGTTATACGGCTGTCATCAATCTGACTTTAACTACTTACTGACTTTGACCAAGTAGCTAGATATTAAAACCAGCTTTTGTAGCTTATTGTCTATATTATAAATGATTGTACCTGTCACTTCAGTTGACACATTGCACAGGGTGGCTCAAGTTAACTCAAGCTGTAGTAGTGCTGCAGGTAATGGTGACCTAAATCAGAACTTTTATAACATTGATCTCATTTCCTGCAGCCAGTTTTAGAAGCCCAGGTATATGAGCGTGCTGCCATTAGAGCAGGAAGACAGATTTCACAAAGAAACACAATTATGTATCTTCTAATGTTTGTTAAGTAAGAAATCTGATCCTAGAGTTAATTTTTAAAAGCTTCACTTGCCTTCATGACTATGGCACTATTGTTTAATTATTGCTCCATTAATGTGAGATAACACCACATGCATGGAAATGACAGGGTTAGATTAGTTCAGATTTTATGTTTTTATACTGTCACATGTATCTTTGTTGCACTGTTGCATGCATTTCCTTGATTGGAATTAGTCTCTGTACTTGATGTACATATGTATTTGCCTGCAGAGTATTTAAAAGGCAAGGGTGTAGACACACATAATGAATGATTACTCTATGGTTTAGACAGACAGAAGAGCATTTCATTTTTCTAAGAAGACAACATTCATACTAAAGCTGCTAATGTAACAACAAAAGTATCAAAACAGTGGACAGTAACGTACAGTAAGTAATATACATTCAATGTAATAATTTCATACATTGCTTAAAGTGTATCTTAAGGACTTAAAATGTGAGATTTTTAGTGTTTTTATGTCTAACTTGTACTATGCTTTTTACTTCCAGTTGGAGGAAGAATCTCAGAGCAATTCCTCTTCATCTGAGTTCTCTATCTGCATGGACTGGAGTTATCTTCCAGACAAAGATCTTTCTTCATCAAGTGATGACGATTCAAGAATAATAAAGAAAGTTTCACTGCTCTTTAAGTCATCCAGTGATGAAGATGTTGGAGAAAAGAAGTTGAAAGATAAAGACAAAGACAGAGGCAAGTGCAGTGCATAAAACAAAGAACTCAAAAAAGTACACCAAAAGGAAAAAGTAAAGACAGACGTAATACAAACTGATGAAGTAATGTCAGTGATACTCGGTTGTATAGATGTGGCAGCACATCTATACAACCTGAGGTTCGGGCTGGACGATTATGGCAAAAATAATAATCACGATTATTATTATTTTGATAGATATTGAAATCACGATTAATAACCACGATTATTCAAAATTCCAAAACTTGAGTATTTATTAAACTACAACTTAAAAGAACAATCAAAAATAAATTAACTTGTAAAAAAAATAGAAATGGTTCCATCCTGCAGCTTGACCACAGGTCAGTTGTTGTGGCAAAATAGTCAGCTGTGGGGACATCTTTTTCCACTTCAGCACGACATTTATCGTACAGACCAGGCAGTGCAACTCTGCTGAAATAATTACGTGATGGCAACATGTAACGCTTGTCCAAAGTTTTAATAAGTTTCTGGAATCCTGTGTTGCTTATAGAACTGATGGGGCACATGTCCATTGCTAGCATACATGTCACAGCCTCCGTTATCTCTTGATGTCTCCGGGAGCTGGTGGGATATGGAGTGGCACTGTAAAGAGTGTCCTGAATAAAGGACTGTGTTGTTGTTGTGGCGCTGGCTGAAGCTGACGAGCTAGCACTTTTTTGGCTCTTCTGGTCCTTTAAAACCTGGTCGTAGACCACTTTGTGACTGAACTTTAAGTGGTTAAATAAATTGGTCGTGTTGCTTTGTGGAGCGGACACGACGGCGTGACAAATTTTACAAGTAATGTCCTTCTGCTCAATGTCCGACGACTTGAAGCCAAAATGCTTCCAGATGACTGAAGTAGTCCTACCTTTCTTGTCAACTAAAGGCTCCTTTTCTGCCATGTTTGTAAACGGCTTTCTTCACGTGTTGCTAATCATCGAGCCCTTGCTGCAGCTGCGCACACAACACTGATGCATTCACAGTGCTTGGGCAGCGTAGGAAATTAGATACACGCCGTGCCATGCAGCACATGAATAGTTTTTCTCCGATTATAACG
The DNA here is from genome assembly GCA_030710495.1 of Labroides dimidiatus. Classification (NCBI taxonomy): domain Eukaryota; kingdom Metazoa; phylum Chordata; class Actinopteri; order Labriformes; family Labridae; genus Labroides; species Labroides dimidiatus. The sequence continues at coordinate 28,268,834 of CM061148.1, read as the reverse complement.
ATTTTATGATCATAAGTAACCAAAATCTTAATCGAGATTAAAATTCAATTAATCGTCCAGCCTTACCTGAGGTGGTGGTAGTGTCACACATGTAGATGCACCTGCGTTTTTCGACTGTATAACAGGGCACTATTTCTTAACAATATGCAGCATTTCTACTTCTTTTGTAACTGTTTCCCACCATTGTTCTCTTTTGTCTTACTCAATGCAATGGGAAAATAATTACTATAAACTACTCTTTAGCAAATGTTTGTAGACTATAGTGATTTAGTCCATGTTGTAATAAGACACTCTACACCTCTTTTTGAGGTGCTGAAATAATTGAGCTATGCTGCTTTCATTGAAAGAGCCTTTTAACAAACACAGTGGACTGTGATTTGTTTTTAGGGCTGCAACTAACAACTATTTTAATAGTCGACTAGTCACCGACTATTGAAACGATTAGTCGACTAATCGGATAATTATTAATTTTTTCTTAAATTTAGCATGAAGTTGATTTAATTATGTGGCAAATGATAAACACAAGAAAGATGGGTACAATGAAAAATACATCTTATATTGAACATACTGCAGATTCATACAAAAATTAAATAAAAATGTCCGATCTAAAACCAATAGACATTTATGTCTACATCAGTAGACATAAATCCATATATAAATAAACCTCTGTCCATTTTTTAGGGACAGGCAAATAAATAATAAATTAAAATCAAGTCGACATTTTTTTCCTGTAAACCAAGAACAGGCTCATTAGCAGCAAATAAAACAAATATGTGCATTTTGTGAAGTACATTCAGTGGTCAACAGCGGTCTGTTTCAAAAGAACTTTACAATTCTCAACAGTCTGAAATCTAACGGTTTTAACAACTGATGTTTGTAGATACACTCTTTAAGTGTTCATGCCTCACCGAGGTACTGCCATAATACGCAAGTTTTGCTTTGCAAACCTTGCAAGTAGACTTTTTATTGGCTGTATCCAGGCTAAAACGCTCCCAAACTTTAGAAGTTTTGGTACGTATACCTGATGTTGACACCGCCATTCCCGTATATTACTGCTCGGAGACAGAGACGCTATTGCGCATGAGCGACTCTCGGCAGAGATTTTAATCAGGTGAGATGCCTCACTCTGTTGGAAAAACGGGTCTGGCAACAATAGTATCACTAACCATACTGTCCTTTTCAAACATTTTTTTTTGCAATTTTTTTGGTTTACCTATAGCTGTCAGTTTGCATTTTTCACATGCTTATATAAGTATTCTCTAAGCTGTACAGTATAATGTTTCACATGTGGCTCCTGTTTTTTTTGTTTTTTTTAAGAGGGATACTGTGACCTGTTTTCCTCCAAAAAAGTACCAAACATCATGGAGTGTCAGTCTGATATCAGTGATGAGATCCCTGTCTAATGTTTAACAATAAAAACTGTAAAGACTGAAATGCTATAGCTGGAAAAAAGAAAACGAAGATGTGTTATACTGTAACAGATGCATTTAGGAGAGATACAAGGTGTTTAAACACCCAGAAGCATGTCTGGTTTGGTTAATAAACAAAATAAAATTTGATTTGTTAACTGGCATTGGGGTTCTTGCATAATTTTACATTTAAAGGGACTATGAGGAGTTTCGAAGTGTTCTTGAATAAGTCTCACTTCTAGATATATGCCTGATCATAATCAACACTTCTAAATGCTATTTCTTAGCTTCCTGATCAGGTTGGACAGGACATGATTGATTTACGGCACTCATTCCCATGACAACACACAAGCTAGCAGAGTTTAGCAGTGAGAAGCGAAATCTGTTTTTTCTTTCTGCTGAAAAAATTTTATTCTGTAATGTAATGTACACTGTAATGATACAGTTAATTTAAGATTGTTCTTTTTATTTATCTACCGCAGGGAAAGGTCATACTGTTGATTTTTTTTTATTTGTGAACATAAATTTTTTTTCAATTAAAAATTTGAAATAATTTGATATCATGTTTGACTATTTAACAGTAAAAGAGTCAGTGTTTGTAATATCTTTAAGCTAAAAATAAGTTCTAGGTAAATGAGTCAATCCAGATACAGAAAAACAGCGCCCCCACCAAAATGTCCTCACTTCAATGATACAAAACTTTTACACCAACTTCCTTTTCTTTTGTGTTTATTAAGAATCTGAGGTGGTAACCTGAACAAGGGAGACATCTAGTGTTCAAATATGTTATCCAATTGTCTGTAAGTGTAGCAGAAAAGGTGGTCCTCACTCCTTATGTATAGTATTCCGGTCCTCACATCTATTTCTATACAGGAATGTGTGTGTGTGTGTGTGTGTGTAGCAATGAGGCATATCTGCATGTCATTACATTTTTAAAGTCTCTGTGTCACCGTTTGGCTGCGTCTTCACAATAAGATGTGATTTTTAAAAGAGTGTGTGATGAGCTTTAAAGTTGAGTAGAAATGATTCACTTTTTGACAGAAATTTGGAACGACTCATTTTGCCCAACCCATACGTTTCTCTGTATTTAAAACACTGATAAAAACAAACAATGTGCCAGAAATAAATGAGCATTACCAAAAAAGAAAATCCTGATATCATTTGTGTAGAAGCATCCTAAACACCCACAGAAACAGCTTCAGTAGTACAATGCAGACTGACAAACTGGTGTAATGTAACATTATAAGGCTTCCTATTGCCTGTATTTATCTTTTTTTTCCCCTCTTGGCAAACAAGACAGGATTTGGCGAAGAAGTCCAGCCCAATCTGTTCCTGAGATAAAACTATATATGTATGTTTCAACAGGTCTTAATCCACATTACAGGGATTTAACATGAGATACACGGGGATTTGTGAAGATCAGCGTCTGCTCTGAGACAGAGAAAGAAAAAAAAATCTCTCTACTCTTTTTGTCGTCTCTGTATCAACTTGTGTTGGTGCGAAGGGGTGCTGCAAATGTTTTTTTTTTTATTCCTTTTAATCTTTTTTTTGCATGTTCATGTCAAGTATATTGTGCGAACAAGTCCCACATCTTTTTGCACTCATAAGCCCCCAAATCCTTTATCGCTGTTGTTGTCATGTACGCTTAGTGCAGAGATGTTTCTCGCCCAGCCCCCGCCCACCAGCCCACATGATGTTTGCTGTAGTAATCATCTTATTTACAGGTTATGGTTCCATAAAAAGCGCCTCTGATGATCTCACACACATGAATTCATCCTAAAGAAGCGTGACGTTTATGATGGAATCAAGACTCACTCCCTGACTAACCAGTCTGTGGCACGGCTCCACCCGCAGCCTCCGTGTCTGTCTGACGGGGCCCGGTGCGTTCTGCAGACCTCCGTCGTGCCTAAAGGATTGCATGTTCCTGTCTGCAACAGCAAGAAGCGCCTGAGTTGTATCGCTTTGCATTTAGCAATCAGGCTGAAATCTGAGCACAAAGAGAGGAGCTAAAAACTGTTCGTCTTTATCTTCACCGCATCTGACTCAAACTAAGAAGCGCCTCTCAAGTACTGCAGTTCTACAGCTTTCTAAAGGGGCATAATTCTTCCAAGCAGCAACCTTCAGAGAGTTTTATTCTGCAAGATTTTATGTTTTGAAATGAAATGAGAGAGGGGAAGGAAAGAAGGAAAAAAAAAAGACTGCTTGTATAATAAAGCCTTGCTGCAAATCCAGCAGTGATTAATATCTGACAGAGAATAATGTTTGATACACTGCGGTATGTGCGTCACGCCTATGAGGAGTGATAATTTCTGCTGGCGCAACATATGAAACATTGCTGTCTCTCTGCAAAGCAAAGAACTGAATCTACAGTCAGTCACAAAAGGAAATGGGGAGATTTGTTTGAGAAAGGAATTGTGCTCAACAACCATGTCTGTCTGCGTCTTGGCCTCTGTCAACCTTATTGCTTTTGGTCCTCTGTCCCAGCCCCTCTCCCTGCTCCAATATGATAAGATTTACTGGCATGTCCAAATGCCTAATCTTGTTTATTCACTGTAGCTGTTTGGATCCCAACATCGCTGAGAGAATTAAAGCCTCTGAATCTCAGCAGGAGGTCAAGCAGAAAAAAAAAAAGAAGGAAATATAGTTTTCTATCTCTGTTCTGCCTCTGTGTTGGTGTTCATTAGTGCTGTAACAGCTGATATTATTTTCACTGCAGCTCACTCTTACATTCCCTCCTCTGTTGTTGATCTCACTCAATATAGATCCCTCTCTTTCTGAGCTCTATCCCTTTGTGAGTGGATGTTTGTTTGAGTCAAACAGGCAGAGATGGACTCCTCCAGGAGGAATGTATACGGCGTGTTCCTGCTGTTACTACAGTGGTGCTGCAGGTTCTGCAGCCTTGTTTCAGGTAAAAACCTGTTCTTCTTGGATCCATACTACGACAGAGGATTTACCCCATCTTTAAAAGAAAAAATAAAGACATATATTTACGAGAATGAAGTCATAATTAAAAATAATAATCTGGTTATTTTAATTTGTATCTTGTCTGTCTGAAGAGCAGCAGCCACCTGTAAAAAAAATGAGGAACACGGAGCATCTTGGTAAGTTGTACTTAAGTTTAGGTTGGAACCATAGACTGTATAATTAATGGACGTATTCTCCGCGACGTCAACCATCTGTTCCTGAAACGGACTTTTGAAGCCAAACGGTCGGCGCGGCCATATTGGAAATGAGGCGTGCTGTGGGTCTCCACAGTAACAACCATAGGACGCTCCACAGTCACGTGATCTGAGCTGTGCCTCTGATTGGACGAACTGGCGAGCTTGATATTGTGGACACTGCCAAATTAGAAAAAAATTCACCCCCGTACAGTGCGTGCCGTTAGTGAAATTAGCGAGTCAGACGGGAGACATTCTTTGTACCAGGCTGTAAATGTGCTTATTTTGGCCGTGAAAACAGCTTTTTTTGGCTTGTGGTGTTTGTGACTTCCGGTACTTCCGGAGCCAGCCTCAAGCGGACACTCGAGGAACAGCAGACTTTAGCACTTCCGCATTGCCTCATATTTTCAGACCGGAGGTTCCCGCTTGGTTGGTACTTGGCCCTAATCCTCCGTCGTAGTGTGGTAGTCTACGGAACTATGAGTTTCAGCTGCCTTCATCAGAAAGCTCCAGATTCTCTAACAAACTGTCGACAGAGATATTAAGAAGACTGTTTGTCAAAGCTGGAACTCAACACAGCTTCATCAAGAAGACGCTCTAGGTTCATCCTCTTTGAGTAGGAGGATGGACGCGCCTATATAACAACCTTACAGAATTTAATGACGAAAAATTTCTGACTTCATTCTCATAAATTTCTGTTTTTTTTTTTTTTTTCCACCTTAATTTTTGACTTTATTCTTGTAAATATTTGACTTTATTCTTGTAAATTTTTGACTTTATTCTTGTAAATTTATGACTTTTTTTTCTTGTAAATTTATGACTTTAATCTTGTACATTTTTGACTTTATTCTTGTAAATTTTTGACTTAATTCTTGTAAATTTTTGACTTAATTCTTGTAAATTTTTGACTTTATTTCTTGTAAATCTATGACTTTTTTTTCTTGTAATATTACTTCTTTTTTAACTTGGCCCTAATCCTCCATCGCACCATACCATTCACTCAACATCTAACCAGCAAATTTCTAGATTGCCTCTAAATTATTGAATTAATCAGTTGAAAAAGCCCTGCGGTAATGATGACAGAGCTGACAGCCTGCAGGTCCCTGCAAGCACAGGAAGGTGGATGCAGTCTGTCACATGGCCAAACTCTCTCTCTCTCTCTCTCTCTCTCTTTCTCTCTCTGCCAGAGATCTTCAGTTATAAGAGGCTTGCACTGCTTTTGCATCCCCCTATCAATCCTTCACCTCCATTCAGATAACCCCGGGTCTTTACCGTTCATTTTTATGTGGGAATCTCGAAATGCAGAGAGTTTATCTCAAGCTTTTTTCTTTTTATTAAATCCAAATCCTCTCTGCAGATGTTTCTTTAACAGACGTTTGACATACTTTATTAAGATCTATGTCACTTTACAGACACTGTCCCACTCTCACCCCAAGACCAGAGAAGGTAAAAGCTGACCCACATTATCTTAGCTGGCCGCAGGTCAGAGGGTTGTGAAATAGGTTGAGCTTAATCTGTGATACAATTTCGCCATCCCTCAGCAAGAGCTGCGTGAAAACAATCCCGGCTGAGCAGATATAATCTTCGGATTCAGATAGCAGCAATATGTAGTGGGCCACAACACAGCTCGGACATGGCAACGTGCACGGCACGCCGCAAACAAGAGTGCGCCTCTGTCCTCGTGAGGGCTGAAAAATCTCTCCATCAGTGAACCGGTTGACTCGCCAAATCAATTCAGCAGCGAGGAAGAAACGAACCGCATTGGACAAGACATCTTAGGTGACAGAGAGCCTTTATGTGCTCTCTTTCTCACTTTCACTTCCTAATAGATAAGACATCAAGATACCCACAGGGAACTGTGTTTGTGGTGGTGGTGGTGGTGTGTGTGTGTGTGTGTGTGTGGCTGAATGGGGTGGAGACAGAGGCGGTGGGAGGAGGGATGCAGGTTGTACGAGATTGCATCAGCCGTAGTGCTGAATGTGGATTCCTGGATTTCACTCACGTATAGTGGGGGCCATTGAAAGGAAACAGGTGGCAGAGTACGGCGAGGGTGGTGGGGGGGGGGCTATTGTAATTAATGCTGCAGATGCTGCTCTCTGCAGCGCATCTGGGCACTGCTCTCATTTCAAGAAATCTTCTCAGAATTCTCTGCGAATCCCTGCAGGCCTTCAGAATCCTTCTAAATCCCCCTGAAACTTCCTCTATTTCCCTTGTTTCTTGACCATCACCTCTTCCTCACCCTGGAACAGTTTCCACACTGCATCCGATACAGCATTCTATCCTCTCCTCTCCTGTTTTCTCATTTACTCTCCTTTTATTTCCTTCCTCCATGAGTTTATTTCTTCAAACCTGGTAACCTCGACTTCCTCTCCCTTCCAACTTCTCACCCCCCACCTACGCCCACACACCTTTGCATAGTTTTAGCAGAGCAATCACACGTGTTGGTGCGGTCACAGTAGTAGGAAGCCAATCCTCCTCTGATTACACTGTGTTTAGGATTAGAGGGAATATGCACTAGCATATTCAGTCTGGTATTATTCTGATATCCCCAGATGGATGCTGCTTCACAGGAGCACCACTGCCAGGCCAGGCCACTTCCTTACCACACACATGCACTGCAGAGCACGGGGTGGAAAACACGCCATCGAAACAGTCCAAATAGGACGACTGGGAGTTCAACTCTCGGGCAGAGACAGGGAGGGAACACGTCAAGTTTGTATGGATTAAAGTGAAAGTGATGAAAGCTTTTAAATAAAACATAGGCCAATTTTAGAAAGCTGAAATGATATACTATACGTGATATCATCTGCTCCACTCCACTCCACTGTCGTTTTGGGAAATTGTGACATATGATACTTTCAGGAGAAATGGGAAAAAAGAAGCGGACATATTTTTGATTTGCATTTGTTCGCACATCAAGGGCACATTAAAATAAGGGCAAAGAATTCAACAATCTTCTGAATTCTCACCCCTCTTATCTCTCTCAGCTTGGGAACGAAGCGCTGTGCCAACGAAGCGCTGGGGTAAAAACAAAAAACAAAAAAACAAAAACGCATCTTTGCATAAAATAGCAAGTGAGCAAAATCTAAAACAGTTGGCGAGGAACTCTAAATAATCACGGTGCTTTTGGAGACGAATGCATTAGCATAACTTAGACCCAGCAAAGTAATCACTCGTCTCAGGGTGAGAAGATCCCCTCCAGGCTCATCTCACTCCTGCTGCTCGCGTCCCCCTGAGTTCAGCCTCGGCAGAATGACTGACCCCCTGAGACTAAAGGGGAGACAGGACACGTGGCAGAGAGGAATAAGTTCAAGACCCCTGTTGGTTTGAAGCAAAGTGCCTCAGGCAAGTGATAAGATCATACACGAAGATGGATACATCTGCTACAAAGCACTGCTTGGTCTGTTTTTAGGCTCATATCACTGCGGGAGTGACCACATGTTCTGATGAGACAGAGAGTGTACCACAGGAGATATGACCAAGTCAGCATGTGTTCAGTTTAAGGAGTCTGTAAACTCAGACTCCTTAAACTGAACACATGCTGACTTGGTCATATATTCTGTCGAACACTGGAGTGGAGACACAAGTGGGGAGAAATGCATCTTGATAGACTGTCATGATATCCACAACACAAGCAGTGTCAAGAGTTTATACCAAAGAAAAGAAAGACCATCACAAAGAACTGCAAATACTGAATGTTAAAATGCTGAACCCTAACCATAACCCTAACCCTGACTGCACCAATTGTTTTTATAATCTCAAAACCTCTCATGACATCATCAGCTGTGTAGTTGATAAGATGTGTGGTTTCCACCATTCCATGATGGAATTTGAATATTAAACAGGAAGGTTTACACCGATATCCCTGATGACATCATCAGCTGTGTGGCCTTATGATATCATCAGTGGTGTGGATTCCATGGCAATCCAATGGATCATCTCCATTCATTTTAATGGGCCAAAAAAAATTGGAAAATGCTGGCTGTTTTAAAAAGTACAAGAGTTAGAAGTGTGAAAAGTATACGCACCCTTCTCCCAAACACGCTGAATATTTTACAGTCTGAACGGTTAAAATCTGTGAAAATTTGAAGGCTGTAAAAAGTTCCAAAAAAAAAAAACAAATGGAAGATTAAGAAGAAGCCACTAATTGAGAGTGGGTAGAATGTAAATTTTTCAGATTTTGGCAGGAGAAGCTTCTTTTATTCCACAAATGTAGCATGGTTATACTATGTCCACTACTCACATACCTACACAAGTTGAGGGAAAAGTGGATAATTTATTAGGTAGTACAGTTTTAGAAGATTCATTACACACTCAAGACAATTGGAACCAAGGGGGCAGTTATTTTGATTACAAAAGAACGAACTAAACACTCTTTTTCATAGATCAAAGATCAGGACAAGTCATATGAGAAACAAGCTTTAAGCAGAAATCTCTTTAAATGATTTATGACCAAAACCAAAAGATGCTTTCCAGTCTCTTTTAAGGTCTTTCAGGTGATCTTAAATATATATATATATATATATATATATATATATATATATATATATATATATATATATATATAAGTGTTAGGGTTAGCATATATATATATATATATATATATATATATATATATATATATATATATATATATATATATATATATATATATATATATATGCTTGATTGTAATCCACAATTCAGAATGAGATTATCAGCACCAGTATAGGTTATTTCTAAATGCAATTTCTTAGCTTACTGATTGGACCAGACGAAATCGGATAGATTTACAGCAGGTCAAAGTCTAGGACAACACCACGCCAGCTGACAAAGTTCAGTAGTGCGAAGAGAGATCTGTGTTTTTCTCTGCTGAAAACTATTTCTGTGATTAATTTAGCAGTGATGTTGGAGACTGGAGCTGAACTGTCAGAAAAAGGACAGAAGAGCAGAAGAAAGCTAAATGAGCACAGCCAAAGGCTAAAACATGAGCTAAACTGTTTGTGATAATGTTCGTTCCAACCCACATGCAGCAGTTATTCTGCAGTGATCTGATCGAACTCGTGAGTCTGTCAATAAAATGAAGAGTGAGGTTATGTTAGCTCTGATTGGTGGATGAGCAGGACATAAGGATTCACTAAAATTGCACGTCAGCCTACAGATACATCTTTAACTGACAAAGTTTTCCTGTTGTTACGTTTCAAACAACAGCGCTGCGTAGCTGTTGATAAATACCTTACCTCATCATGGCACAAAAAGTTGTCTTGAACAAAGAAAAGTAGTGTTAAAAATAAGATCCGATCTCCATTTATTTTCAAAACAATCACACGCCTTGTTAAGAGTCATGTCATCATGACAGTGTCACCAAAAAGTGTCGCTGCAATCCACTTCTAACAGATAGTCCTCACAGTCCCTCTAAAAGTTGGAACATTTCTGTCTGGCTTCAATCACAAACAACCAAGATGTGACAGAACAAAAAGGCAGGGTGCAAAATGAAGGGGATTCAAATATATTAACAACACTGCAGGTCTGGATAGCAACTACAACAGCACAGTCAGACATCACACAGGATGTAACATTACCTCAACATGACAGCCAAGAGCTTTAAACAGGCAGCAGAGTGGTACTGAAAGGACAAACATCCTACACAAACATGCACAGATGGACAGCGGGTGTATTTGACTCACATTAAGTGAGAGTTAATGTCGATCTCAACTTGATCCTGGATCCTGTTTAGGTAGGTGGAGCAGCCCTCACACTGCAGCTAGCAAGCAAACAAACATATCAATAGCTTAAATGCTTATATCATTAGCAGTAATAATAAGCAAATAGGCTCATGTTAGTAGGCGTCCAGTCAAAGTTATGTGTGTTATGAGGTTTTTCTTTTATTTAGCTGTTGAACTGGTCATTTTGTGGACACAAAACAGTGACAACATCATGCTTTTTATACAACTGCAGAGAAACTGCAGTAGCTGAAGCTTACTGGATGGGCGCTGTTTTTTACTTTGGATTTCTGATCCAAATCAGCCACTTTACTGTTTATTAACAGGCTGTGCTTTCTTCACTATGGACACACTGTGGACTAGAATGGTTTGTCAAGCTAAGGAAGGGGTTTATCCAGTAAAAAAAAAAAAAAAAAAAATCTACGTAAATGACATCATTTAATGGATGGTAAATGACTCCCAGCTTTTGCTAGGGAATTTTGGCCACTGAAAATGTTTGGCCGAAAATGGCATAAAAGTGCATTTTTGGTTTTCAGCCGAAAGACTTAAATCACCAAAATAACACAGCTGAAACAGCAAGCTAAAACTGCCGCTGGCACACTCTTGTCTGGATAAGGGACGTATTCAGTACATCGAACCCACTTGGAGAAGGAGCTCAGGAGAGGGAGAGCAAAGTGCAGATAAAAGGACTTGTTGCTCTCAACCAGATGAGGGTCATTCCTCTCTTATAGATCAGATCTTTACCCTGTTCTTTATTTAACAGACTAAACAGTCTCATGTTATTTATCTAATTTACATGATGGGACTGTTAAGCCTTCACAGCTCTCCTCTGATCTCTGTATTGCTCAAGGCACTCACTTTGTGTAGGGAGGACAGAGAGTCCAGAAAAATGTCACAACCATCACAAGAGATGCAGAAAAAAAAAGTCTACCTCTTTAAAGTGCTCCCAGGTCATCTCTGTGAAGACCTCATCTCATGTTGAATGATTTCAGAAGCGGTAATTTCTAAAATAAACTCAGCACAGGGGGAAAGGTGGGGGAATTTTAACTCAGCGGGCTAAGGGTTAATGATGATTAAGGCTGTAAAAAGAAGACTAGGAGGGAAGAACCTGAGTATTCATTGAAATAGAAACAATTGAAATCCTTCATGTTATAGAGTCAGTCATATTTTCTGCAGTGAAGCAGAAGTAGATGTTTAGATAGCTCAGGCTTGGTGTCTGTACATGTCAGTGGTTCAGAGGCTAAAGGTGGAATGAGCTACAGGGAATCAAATTTTTGCTGCTAATGCTAATTTTGAAGGTAAGTTAGAGGTATTCACAATACAAAAAAAAAAACTGTACTAAATACATCTTAAAGTAGCCTCTTGGATAAATGACCTGCTGTGTGCAGATGTGTAATCAGTTATGAGACTCTGGCCTGTAGCCTGCAGTATGTGGCTCACTTTATGTTTTGTAACCACATCATTTCTTTGCTCCATACTGAAATCAACTTATAGATAATAGATGCATTGATCAAAACTTTCTTTTCCTCCTTCCTTACTTTGCAGTTTTTACCAAAACAAAGAATCATTTTCAAATAATCAGTTTTAAGTTAAGCTTGTCGATACCTTTGGCTAGTTGTTTTGATATCCTGGTCACCATGGCCACATTAGCCCATTCATACAGGCTGACTTGATGCTAACTGCTGAGATATCTTTTGAATGAGTTGGCAGACCATACATGAGCCAAACAGTTTGGCAAAAGCGGAAAAATATTCATTTCAATATTCCACTCAGCTATTTGAGAAAAAAAGAACTTGATATTGGAGGTTTCATAGCTTGCTTTTGGCCCTCTTTCATATTAGTGTGGATAGAAATCACTTAAAGCATGAAAATGAAGGTTTTTACAGGATGCGTCTACCTTGACACAGCTGGCCTTCCAAGTTTTATTATTTTCAATGTGGCTGTTGGCACTTTGCTGCAGGCCAGGTGTTTGCAGATACAGTGACACAGTTGCAAATGATAACCCGCAGACCTTGTTATTGAAAGTTTTGTCCTACTGCAGACTGGAGACAAGCCGTTGGCAGAAAGTAGTTTTCATATTGCTCACAATGAGACCTCTGCATTATCATTGCTGTCTCATTTTATTTTTTAAGAAATGTTGCTTGTTGAGCTTTTTCTTTCTTTTAAGCTTGAAACGCCACAGACCAAATGCTGCTGTGAGAATTGTAGCGGGGTATCGTACAGGATGCGTGGCAGAAAATCGCTCTGAGGAGGAGAAAAGTTTTGTTTTCATGTTGGGAGAAATGTCTTCCTTTTCCAACGTGTTCATGTGGGTAATGGTAACAAAGAGTATCCCCATTGAAGTTCCCTTTATTTAGAGTCAGAAGAATCAGAAAGAGGGTAAAAGTGAACATTTCCACTGGAGCTGGAGTCTTAGAGAATACAAAGCTCATTCACGACTGACAGAGGGCCCTGTGTATTTCAGAGTCAGAGAGAAAAGAGTGCATTAGCATATTCATACCGAAGTTTCCTAAAGTGGCACATATGGATGTAAAAATGCTGCCAACTCTATCAACAGAGTGGTGAATGTTGCATGACTTGCATTGTGTTCATCTCCTCTTTTTCTGCCTTGTGTGGGGTTGAATTCTAATTGGACTTTGAGTGAAAAAAACACAAAATATTTACTGCTACAGTCACAGTATATTTTACTCATGCTAATCTTTTCAGCTCACATCACATCAGTTATTTATTCCTCATTTTTCCTCCCTGTGTTCTGATATGACTGGGTTTTTTTGTGTTTGTTTTTTGCCCCCTTTAATCAGAAGGAGCAGCTTTTGATAACATGTGTTACTGACATGCTGTGGGTTATAAATAAGTCTATTCAGAGACGCACACAGACACAACAATAGGTAACATAAAGGAATCTAAAAGAACGTTTTCCTGGGTCAAATTTTCCTCTCAGTGGAGCTGGGTTTTTAAGACTCCTTGGCCAAATTTTCCAGGTCTGACTGCAGAACTTGCTGGCACGGTTGTTAGTGTTCCTCTCAGTAGGATAGCCATGGTTTGTGCGTGTGTGTGTGTGTGTGTTTGTTTGTGCTAATGTCTGTTTGCTGGTTGTGTGCATGTGTTTGGCAGTGACTGTGATTAGGATGGAATATGTGTTGGCTAGCTGACTTGCTGGCAAGATCTAAATGAGAACAAATGAAAAAAAAAGAGGCCAGGAATAGAAGTTGGGGGGATGAATGGACACTGAAGAAGATAAAAGGTTTTTAGAAAGGCAGTGACAGCCAGTCCTCCATGTGTGTGTGTGTGTGTGTATGTGTGTGTGTGTGTGTGTGTGTCAGCCCTCTGATGTTACAGGTGCTATCGTTTAATCCGTTCACTTTCTGCTAGCGCCAGTTGCTAACACGTCCCCCTCTCTCTCTCTCTCTCTCTCTCTCTTCCCAATCTACATAAGGCTGTGTGTGTTTGTCTGCCTGTGTGTTTCTCTCCTCTATCATCTCTGTTTCCTCCAGCCTGAGTAAATGTCAGAGCAAGCTGCTGCTCTTCCCAGACCACGCCGTGGGAGACAGACCAACCTCATCGCCGTGGCAACCCTCTGTTCTGGCTCAAAGAAAAGAGGCAAGGGCGGAGAAGAAAGGAACTTTTATGCCTCTGAACCCCCACTAGTTTCCTCATCCCCCCTCGTCCTTGTGCATTGTAGCCCAGCCCTGAACCATGTGGCCAAGCTCCCAGGCTTTACTGTGACTGGAGAGGAGGAAGAGAGGAGGCTGCAATTACTGAAGAGGTAACGAGGGATTACTAATGCTTGGTTGGAAAGTAAGACGTTTTAGAAATATTGGCAGGGAACTTAGCGGGACATTGCTCTTTTAGAGATACTTTATAAATAAATTGAGAAAAACATTCTCCTCCAGTCCTACATCAAGAAACTCTGCCAAAGACTTTTCTTATAAGGGGAAAGAAAACTTCACTAGAATTACCAGCAAGGCGGCGCAAGGAAATGGCAATATTAGATTTCCCAGAACACTTCCTTGGCTCTGAGCCATTGTATTTGATTTCAATTTATACCAGCAGGAGGCTGCCTGATACCTTTCTTCTCTGGTAATGGCTTTCTTTTCAGGCTTACTTGTCACCTCTAACAAGAAGTGCACCTGAAGGGATTTCAGTGGTCATAAGGCGAAGTTGTGGGAGCCCAGCCTAGGACTGTCACTCATATCCACAATTGAGACATTTTTTTTCTGTCTGTGACAGCACAGTCGTTAATGGGACTAAGCTAAGCTACAGATATAGCAGCATTTAGCCATTTCTCTCTCTGAGAAGGAGATGGGAGACTGTTGGAAAGACGAAGAGTGAGAGAAGGATAGATGAGTGGCAGTGATGGTAAGAAGTGAGGAACCATCTGGTTGCAGGTGAGGGATCATATCTACCTCTGGCCCAAGACCAACATTGTGTCAACATCATTCTTTACTCAGTCTTCTCAAATCAAGTCAAACGTTATTTACAAATCCAGACACAAGACGTCACATTTATGAAACTATGATTGAGCTTACTTATTTTAAAATAAGTGTTTTTTTTTTTTTTTTTTTGATCCCCTGGCAGGTTTGGGATCCAGAGAATTTATAAGTTGTGTAAATTATCTCTAAGAGAAACAAAGATTTATGGAACTGTTTATTCACATGTTCAGGTTAACTTATTTAAGACTATTAAGACAGTTTTAAAGTAGTGTAAGTTGCATCTTTGTGAAATAAGTGGGTTTAAAGTCCTTATGTTGACAATTTTGCCGCCATATTGACCTAAATACAGGACAACCCTTATAAGACCTTATTATAACCCCCCCCCCCCCCCCCCCCCACTTGCAGGACTTATCTTCAGAAAAAGACTGATAACCAAAATTTACTTTGTTTAAAGAAACTTTTTTTGGTAATTGTAACAAACTCAGTAACAAACTCACACACCCTCCTGTTAGTCTCTTGGAAACAGCTGTTTTGAGGCACACTATCAGTTTTTCTTGTACAGTCAGTATTTTTCAGACAGTCTTTTTGGACGCACCATCTTCAGACTTTACACTCCATAACTCCATATATTTGGCTGCCTGACGGCTGTTTAAGGTTTCTGCTGCAGTAACCATCATCATCTCAAAACCAACATTGTAACTTCACCTCAGTTGTCTGTTAACTTGCTCAACTTTCGATTGTCTTTGCTCTGGACGATCACTGCGCCTCTCCATTTTTCATCTCCTGTCACTGCATCTCTGCTGTGATTGGCTGATCACCACAGCCACAGTGAGGTCACTGGCTTTACAAAAAGGTGGCGCCCTCTGCTGTTTCAGTCGTGTAGCAACCCTAGACAACTATCAGCATGTGTTAGTAGTTAGATTCCGATTATAAGACGACCCCCACTTTCTCACATTATTTTCAGCTGAAAAATTTTTTGTCTTGTATCCAGGTCAATACGGTAAAAGTTTCTAATCAGAATCAGGGCCTGTATTCACAAAATAGTTTATCTTCCCACCAGGAGGCCTCCTAAATGACACTAAAAGTTCTTATCTTAGAGTTTTCTCTTAAAACCTTTTCACAAAGCTGCTTAGACTAACTCTTACAGATTTCAGAGAACTAAAAGGGGCGGAGCTGACCCCGTTACTATGGATAATGTCATGTTTCAGGACCACTTGACTTCCTGCCTGCAGTGATTGACTGACAGGAAATGTGTCTTTGTGAGGACTTTCTACATAGAAATCATTCAGTTTAGAGAAAGGTGTCACATTGGTATATTCAAATAAAGACCTTAACCCTTAATTGCTGAACATATCATATCTGATACATGAGTTTAAAGACCTCTGCCTCATCAACATGATAAATATCTTTATTAAAACATCTGTTAGAAAAAATAAAAAATATAGATTTTTCTCCTCTCCTGTGCTCTGATTATCATTCCACTACAAGCAGCTGAAGTTGTACTTTGGTCCTTTTCATCTGCTGCTCTCAGGGAATTAGCTGCACACTTTTTTCAGGAAAATCATGGATAATTTTCAAAAAGTTGCAGTAAGAATAACATCTCAACTGTTACTCATTTTTGAAAATAAGTATTTTCTGCATTGAAAGAATGCATATTCACAAAAAAAAAAGTTGCCAAAACTGCCCAATTTATCAAACATGATACAAAATATATTTATGAAAAAGAAAATTATATAGTAACATTTTTGTGGATTTTATTAAAAGGGTTAATAAACATCTCAGTGCCAAAAAAAAAATAGATTTTTTTGATGGGTCAGGCTTTTGATGTAGGCTACTGATTAAACATTAAACCAGGAGTAATATACAGATTAGTCAAGTATGTATTCAGCTAACTGTCAGCAGCTGTATCTGTTTAAAGGATCAGCAGATCTGAACATATGCAGCCTTTTAATGACTGGGATTCTGGAATAACCACGGCAGCGAAAGTGGAAACCAAACTGTTCAGGTGATCATGAGGTGGATTTCCAGCAGCAGCCATGCTGAGACTCTCTCTAAACTGGTCTCAGATGCTTTGTGAAATACTTTTAGACAGGAAATTTAGGAATCCTGAAATTAGGATTGAAACACCCATTATTTTGGAGAGTTTCTCCTGAATCAGCAAGTTAGGAGCTACTTTTAGCTTTAAGATGTTTAGTGAATACAGGCCCTGATTTATTGCCAAGTAGTCTTGATCTGTTGGTGCAAATAGCCAGATGAAAAGAAAACAAATAGTATAAATAAAACACCATTTAGAATATATATATATATATATATATATATATATATATATATGTATGTATGTATGTGTGTATGTGTGTATGTGTGTGTATATATATATATATATATATATATATATATATATATATATATATATATATATATATATATATATATATATATATATAAATATTATTTATTTGTGTGTGTTCTGCTTCTTTTTCTTCAATCATATTTTGGGAATGTAAGTTTATGTACCGTACATATCCTGTGTATATCAATGTTCTTATTTCATATATTTGCCAATATATCAGAGCAGAGTTTTTCCCTTTTCCTGTAGCTTTGTGCAGCTTTGTTGATAATGCTAGACTGACTGATGTGTGTTTAAAGTGTGTGTATGCATTACTTGTGCTCTTGTATACTGCATGCTGTGTAAGACTTCAGCCTGATACTGGAGCACTAGTTAGGGTGGACCCCCCCTGGTTGCAGCTGGGTATTTCTCACACTGCCCATGTTGTTAAAGTACTCCCTCTTAGGTCTTGAAACAAAGCGACAGCGGTCACTTTGTATACAAGTGAAGCCATGGGGGAGATCGCAGTGTTTGGATTTTTACACAAGTGTTTGTGCTTTATTCTTTTTTAGCAGTGAGGTTTGTTTTCAAGTCTTAATACGTCTTTCACATCATGTGATATTACATGTTCCCTCTCTGGAACTGATCTGTGTGCATGCAGGCTCTCCCTTGTTTGAGAAATATTTTTGAAGATGTGTGTGCATGCGTGCAGCATTGTGACCATGTGTGCTCTGTATGTCTGCACGGGCTACGTGAATGCATAATAGTGTTTTCTGCTCAGCTGCCTGTGCCGGTGTGCGCCTGTGTTCAGGTCGCACATGACCCTGACTCTGCTGGGAGGTCCGTGTCTTTCATGTCCCCTGCTCCGTTCCCTCCTCAAATCTGGGTCAAAGGATAAAAGAATAACCCCTATCTGCTATGACACATCGGTATGTGTGAAAAATGACTTCCTGGAGGTTTGAGTGGTAACAAGGTGGCATTGCAGAGGACACAACTTTTAAAATTCACCCTATGTAGCAGCCGACACGCTGTCCTAAATCTCGATCCTGTCACCTCTCTCTGCTTATGCAGTTCCTCACTGCACCAGGTACTCATCCAGTCTTTCCTCATCTCCTTCCTCCTGTCTGTCTCACTTTGTTTCAGCACATCTCACAGTTGACCTTGCATAGACAAACGAGAATGCTGGATTTGCAAGTCGGCAGCAAGTCGATTAGGAATGTGATGTGGCTCGGTGTCTCCTGGCATCTCTGTGTCTGTCTCTCCTCTCTCTCACAGCTGTTTCTTCTCTTTCTCTTGTAGACACCCCCCCACCCCCACCCTCCCACCCTTTGCTAAGCCTCTCCAACAATGCTGCTGCTCTGAACCAGCCTCAACCCTCAGAGGAGGCAAAAGCCATGCTGGGGCATTTGTGCGTGTCAGTGTATGTGCAGGCAAGCATGATTATATGAGTGTGTGTGTGTGTGTGTGTGTGTGTGTGTGTGTGTGTGTGTGTGTGTGTGTGTGTGTGTGTGTGTGTGTGTGTGTGTGTGTGTGTGTGTGTGGCGGTTAGGAAAGATAGTCTTTGCCAAAGAACGCAGTGAGCGTCTTCTGTCCCCTGCTAACTGAGTGGTGGCTGTCGTCGCAGTCTTTTCTCTCTCTTTTGGAAAAAAAAAAGGCAGAGGGGAATTGGGGAATTGTTCCTGCATTGGGACCCTCGTCTCCGCCTCTCACAGCTTCAGCCCTTTAGGCTTAGGCTTGAAGCAGGGCAGAGTGTGTGCAGGATGTTAAGACCCAGTGTCTGTCATAGATAAAGGCTGCAGACCTCCTACCAGCAGTGGGACACAACCATATGGGAGGACCACTTGCAGTGCCTCATATCCATTTGACCCCCTGTTGCACCCCCTTGTCTCCTCACACACAGCTTCTTCAGAAGTCCATGCTGGGCAAAGCAGGATGCTGTTAGATTGATGGAGAGTTCCTTCTGACACACTTTTTGTTTCAAGAAACTTTTACAAAAAAGAGAAAAAAAAATCAAAACAGACCCTCCTCATCACTCCCAAGAGTGTGTACGTCTTCTCTCCACTCCTCCTTGTCTACAGCCCTCCACAGCTGTAGCATCTTATTGTTCCTGGTCCAGTCTCTGTTGATGGAAGAAGGGGGTATTACTGATTTGTCATTGTGCGAACAGTCATCAGTGCCTGACAGGGGTCCATAATGACAGAAAGATGGTTTTCTCTATCGACAAGACCGAGAAACTCAGGGCTGCCGTACACCTATCTTGTTTTGGTAGATGTGAAGCTGTTGTGAACCTCTTAAATAAAACCTTTCATTATAATTGAAATCTTGGTTTATGAATTTTTCCTTTTTTTATTTTGGAAAAACAACGTTTTGCAGTACACTCTCACATGCTTTTGTTTTATTTTGTCCTAAACTGTGCAGAAATGTAAATTTAACTAGAAAAAAATTGCATTTCCTGAAGAAAATGCGTTGAAATGCTGATGCTGCTGAAGAAAAGTGATAAAAAAAAGAAGATATTGAATAAAATTGTTTAAAGCTGAAAAAGAAAGCTGTAAATGTTGAATGTGAAAGAAAAATTGCTTAAGCAGGTGAAAAAAAATTAAAAATGTGGAAGATGTGGAATATAAATTGTTTAAAGCTGTTAAACAGCTTAAAATGGTAAATGTAAAGTAAAAATTGCTTAAGCAGCTGAAGAAACCTGAAAATGTAAAACATGTGAAAGAAAAATTGCTGAAAACTGTGTTGCTTCAGCTGTATTATCTAAACAACTGTTGAAGAGAGCAAAAGGCTGAAAATGACAAAATTGTTTAAAGATCTAAGAACATTTGGAAGAAAGAATAAAGTATGTAAGCAGAAGTATGCAGAAGCCTGAGAATTTTTAAGTAAAGAAAGTTTAAGGCAGAACTGGAGGATTCCTCCATTCCTCCAATACATTGTTTAAATAAAGTTATTTGAGTCAAAAAGTACTTGAGGTTGCAACATGTGAGGAAAAATACAAGTACAAATACAACTCCCCTGAAAAGATATGGTTGTATTTAGCCATCAGTGGTGAATAGAGAGAGAGACAGACAGTATGTGTGTGTATGTGTGTGTGTGTGCGTGTGGCTGTGCAGGAGTGAGTTTGTTCTTGTTTCAGTAGTTCTCCCTGTGTCTGTGTAC
This sequence comes from Labroides dimidiatus, assembly GCA_030710495.1. NCBI lineage: Eukaryota > Metazoa > Chordata > Actinopteri > Labriformes > Labridae > Labroides > Labroides dimidiatus. Next base: position 28,248,650 of record CM061148.1, on the reverse strand, counting down.
TGGCTGATGAGGCAGATTAACATGAATGTGTCTGTCAGGGAATGTTTTGATTGCTAATTATAAACAGCTGCGTGGTTTCCATGGTGATGGGACTTCAAAGGACAGCTGCTGAGTTTAACTGTCACTTCTTTGTGACAGCTGCTCTCAGGCAGGATTTTGGGGTTTTGGACATGGTCCGAACAAATGCTTGCTGTGGCCAAACCGTAATAGCTATCAGAAAACCGAGCACACCGTACGAATCCAGATGGCCGGAGGAATTTCTCAATGTCAAATTTTTATATGTAGGGCCAAGAGAAAGTATTTAAAAAAGTTTTTTAAAAAGTGGTTACATATGAATGGGGGATGAATAGAGAATGAATGGACCTCAATGGCTGGAAAATCAGACTTTCTCCAGGATTTGGCCACCTACTGACCAAAGGATACAATTTTTGCCACCAAATGCAGTTTTATTAGAAGCAGGAGGAGTCAGGGAACATTTTGATGCCATTTTTATGACTCTAGAGTGAAATTTGTGGTCCTACGAGCAATTTGTTCGGGAAGATTTTTCTGTGTAATCTGCTGCTGCTTCACTCTGACTGATGATGTCACGCACTGTTAAATCTGAGTTTTTTGAGGAAAAGCTGAAAACTTTGTGTTGCTTAAGCTGTATTATCTGAAAAACCGTTGAAGATAGGAGACTGCTGAAGATCTCAAAAAATCTGTGAAAGATCTGTGAACATTTTGAAGTAAGAATGAAGTCTGTAGTATGAAGTGTGCTGAATCTGTTTAATGTGAAAGTTGTAGAAGGTTTTTGCTGAGCTGCTGAAATCTCCCATTGACTGCAATTCAAAAAAATCTGCATAAAATATTTTTTTTTGTAAAAAGTATAACTGCTATAGCTGTGAAAAATACAAGCACACTTCTGCTGAACATGATACACTGCATAATTTTTTTTCGTGTAAATCCGTTGAAATTTGAAGGCTGTGAAAACCGTCAAAAAACGTACGGAAGAATAAAAAGAAGTTTAATAAAGTCGAATAACAACTAGAACTAGAAAGATTGCATTTCCTGAAGAAAATGCGTTGAAATGCTGATGCTGCAGAAGAAAACTGAAAAAAGGAGAAAATGTTGAAAAAAAAATGTCTAAAGCTGTGAAAGAAAGCTGTAAATGTTGAATGTGAAATAAAAATTGCTTAAGCAGGTGAAAAAATATTAAAAATGTGGAACATGTGGAATATAAATTGTTTAAAGCTGTGAAACAGCTTAAAATGGTAAATGTAAATAAAAATTGCTTAAGCAGCTGAAGAAACCTGAAAATGTAAAACATGTGAAAGAAAAATAGCTGAAAACTGTGTTGCTTCAGCTGTATTATCTAAACAACTGTTGAAGAGAGCAAAAGGCTGAAAATGACAAAATTGTTTAAAGATCTAAGAACATTTGGAAGAAAGAATAAAGTCTGTAAGCAGAAGTATGCAGAAGCCTGAGAATCTTTAAGTAAAGAAAGTTTAAGGCAGAACTGGAGGATTCCTCCATTCCTCCAATACATTGTTTGAATAAAGTTGTTTGAGTCAAAAAGTACTTGAGGTTGGTGTGAGGAAAAATACAAGTACAAATACAACTCCCCTGAAAAGATTTGGTTGTATTTAGCCATCAGTGGTGAATAGAGAGACAGACAGACAGTATGTGTGTGTATGTGTGTGTGTGCGTGTGGCTGTGCAGGAGTGAGTTTGTTCTTGTTTCAGTAGTTCTCCCTGTGACTGTGTACTGGCTGATGAGGCAGATTAACATGAATGTGTCTGTCAGGGAATGTTTTGATTGCTAATTATAAACAGCTGCGTGGTTTCCATGGTGATGGGACTTCAAAGGACAGCTGCTGAGTTTAACTGTCACTTCTTTGTGACAGCTACTCTCAGGCAGGATTTTGGGGTTTTGACATGGTCCGAACAAATGCTCGCTGTGGCCAAACCGTAATAGCTATCAGAAAACGGAGCACACCGTACGAATCCAGACGGCCGGAGGAATTTCTCAATGTCAAATTTTTATATGTAGGGCCAAGAGAAAGTATTTAAAACATGTTTTAAAAAAGTGGTTACTAATGAACGGGGAATGAATAGAAATTGAATGGACCTCTATGGATGGAAAATCAGGCTTTCTCCAGGATTTGGCCACCTACTGACCAAAGGGTACAGTTTTTGCCACCAAATGCAGTTTTATTAGAAGCAGGAGGAGTCAGGGAACATTTTGATGCCATTTTTATGACTCTAGAGTGAAATTTGTGGTCCTACGAGCAATTTGTTCGGGAAGTTTTTTCTGTGTAATCTGCTGCTGCTTCACTCTGACTGATGATGTCACGCACTGTTAAATCTGAGTTTTTTGAGGAAAAGCTGAAAACTTTGTGTTGCTTAAGCTGTATTATCTGAAAAACTGTTGAAGATAGGAGACTGCTGAAGATCTCAAAAAATCTGTGAAAGATCTGTGAACATTTTGAAGTAAGAATGAAGTCTGTAGTATGAAGTATGCTGAATCTGTTTAATGTGAAAGTTGAAGAAGGTTTTTGCTGAGCTGCTGAAATCTCCCATAGACTGCAATACAAAAAAATCTGCATAAAATATTTTTTTTTGTAAAAAGTATAACTGCTATAGCTGTGAAAAATACAAGCAGAGATCTGCTTAACATGATACACTGCATAATTTTTTTTCGTGTAAATCCGTTGTAATTTGAAGGCTGTGAAAACCGTCAAAAAACGTACGGAAGAATAATAATAATAATAATAACTAGAAAGATTGCATTTCCTGAAGAAAATGCGTTGAAATGCTGATGCTGCAGAAGAAAACTGAAAAAAGGAGAAAATGTTGAAAAAAAAATGTTTAAAGCTGTGAAAGAATGCTGTAAATGTTGAATGTGAAATAGAATTGGCATAAGCAGCTGAAGAAACCTGAAAATGTTGAACACATGAAATAGAAATTGTTGAAAGCAGTGAAACAAATCTGAAAATGTTGAATGTGAAATAGAATTGCTTAAGCAGCTGAAAAAAACTTGAAAATGTGGAACACATGAAATAGAAATTGTTTAAAGCAGTGAAACAAAGCTGAAAATGTTGAATGAGAAATAAAAATTGCTTAAGCAGTGAAACAAAGTTAAAAATGTGGAGCATGTGTGGAACATGTCTAAATGTGGGTGTTAAATATGTGGTACGTGGACCATTTCTTGTACAATAAATATTAATTGAATACTGTTTGGTTCTTAAAATGAAAATAAATCATCACAGGTAATATCAAAAGAATAAGACTGAAAATAAAGTCTGAAATATTTTTTAATGACAAAAGTCATCCTATACAGGATATCAGAATGGAACAGGTATGTGTTAATACACATTGGATCTTTAGATGTAAGGTAGCATCACAGCTCATGGAGTTTGGCTGGTTTAAAGCTGTGATGTATGGGCCCATTCATAAATGAAGAAAGAAAGGAAACTAATAAAGAGAAATTAATAATGTCATATAGACTTTGAAACTTGTATTGAAAACATATGTTGCATTCCTTTTGGGAAAAATCACTGCCAAAGGTAAGGCTGAACAGTAAATAAATTAAAGTAACAAATCTGTCAAAATGGATCTTTTGATCTTAGAATCTGGTCTTTATCATATTTTAGTTTGGTAATAATGGAGTGAGTTATTTGTTTCCAAAGACTTGTTGTTGTGTTCAGCCTCACCATCAGAGTCTGTTCACAGTGTGGTTAGTTCAGGGCTGATCCTCTCATCAGTTCATGGAGCTGGACTGACAGTCAGGTTTAGGTTTGTTCCTCTTTGTTATTCCAACACCTGGCTCAGGTTACTGAGTCTTACATGAGTGCTGGGTCATCCTTGACTTTTTGAAGGATTCCTCACAAACAGAGAAGAGCTTTAGATTAAATACTTATATAACTAAGCCCACTGCTGTGAGCTGTGTGAAGACGACACCTTCAACTTGGATGTCAGACTCACACACTTTCATATTAAGTTCATAAAAGGATGATATGACTGCTGTCCTCCAGGGTTTACATCAGCCCAAGACTAAGCACACAGAAAACCATTAGTTTACCTACCAGCTGAAACCCCAAACTAAAGACTATTTTTATCAACCTGAAAAACTGAATTACAGACATGTCGAAAAAAATAACACTGATGAAGAGGAAACATGTCAGTGAGTTTAGCTGTATGTTTGTTATAACTGAAGTGACTTGCCCTCCTCATCAGTGTTCTTAATGGTTTCATAAGGAAGACATGAGGAGAAGCACAATAATGAAATAAAATAACACAAAAGTAATAAAACACAAAAGAAACACTAAATGTGAGCAGCAATAATGGATCATGAAGGTAAAGAACAATAATCTAAAGTACTAAAGTAATAGTTGTTCCATCATTAAGACAAGCAAACATTTCAGAGCTCAGTAACTTAATCTGTTTGTGCATCAGTCCAAAAGCACAGCACAGTTTCAGAGGGACAGAGCGTGGCACTGCAGTGTTTTGACCTTTGACCTTTGACCTGTGGTTGTAGAATCAGTTTGAACAGTTATCATCAGTGTTTTTGACTACAGCATGTCTGTAGTTACAGTCAGGAGGAGGAGAGGCCTGAAAAAGAAGAACAAATACAGAATTTATTGTAGTAGATGATTTAAATATCAGGCTCAAACAGTAACATCAGCAGAGTTTGTGTTTGTCTATTGGTCAAAGGAGAACTTTAATGAGGGTCACAGATCAGTAGTTACCTTCAGAGAAAGCTTGAAGCTGCAGGAAAGATGAACTTTCAGACTGAAAGAGATGACAGACGGTCTTCGCTTTGGTTCTCTGCAGCTCATCACCTGTTGAAGGACCTCCATCACTTAGACTCTGCTCAGCTGCTCTGGCTTCACTATGTATGGACAGATCGTGATGTGGACGTTGTTTGGAGGAGGGAGCTGGTTCACACAGATGAAAGTGGGAGGTTATTGTCATGATTCACCAAACTAAACGTGTTTAAGAGCTGTACATTACTCAAAAAGTGAATACCTTTAAAACTGCTGCAGAGCAGAACAACATGTTTGATCAGTGACACTTCACAGAGAGGCTTCTGAAGGCTGCAGGAGGAAGCCAGCACGTCAACATGTTCAGCTCTCTGAGCAGCTCTCCTCCTCTGCAGCTGGCCTGAGCACACTGGAGGAGGACCTGAAGGAAGACACTGATGTTAATGACTCCAACATCCACAGCTCTAACAATGAACAGCAGGTTTAAAGCAAAACATAAATTCAAACATGCAGTTTGCCCACTGAAACATTACCTCATGCTTTGTTGAGGAGAAACCCAGGACCCTGACAGGAGGACACATGTCCATGTGAGGTTCAGCAGAGAAGGTCTCACTGTTGACTGACAGGTGCTGTGGCATGTGATCTGCTCCAGTTTGGTGTGTGATGGTTGTTGAGAGCTGCTCCTCAGAACCAGAGACGAGGTGAGGAGAAGTGTGGAGGATGTGTCTCTTCCTCTCCTCTGCAGAGTGTCTGGATGTGCAGCAGGCAGACTGTGTCTTTGCTGTTAGCTTCAGGCTAACTGTTAGCTTCAGGCTGCTGTTAGGTGACAGTTTTTAGCAGCTTTCTGTTGATGTGAGTTTATCCAGACAGAGCTGATGACAACAGATTAACACAAAAACTAACCTAGGACAAAGGAAACGTAACATTTTCTACACTCGATACAAGGCCAGCCATACTAAAAGAGAAGTGGAACAGTGTGGTGGAAAAAGAAAGTAATTTGGGGTTTCAGCTGGTAGGTATAAGAACATTAGAAAGTGTGTGTTCTTGATGAACACACACTTTCTAATGCTGGTTATTTTTGGCAGCTGTATACAGCATTGTACACAGCTGCTAGAAGAGTTTTGGCCTGTGCATTTATCAGTCCTCACCCACCCTCCCTGGCAAGTCCAGTCAAGTCAAGTCAGACTGGTTGACTTGACCTGACTTGACTTGACATGATAAATGCACAGGCCAAAAATAAGGTCAAAACATCATCCGTAAAACAATCCCTCACCTAGAACAATCACAATCATCAAACAATCCATCACCTAGAACAATCACAATCATCAAATAAACAGTTTGACCCAGAACAATCACAATCATCAAATAAACAGTTTGCTAACTAAATGATCTCTCAGAATAATCTTTTGTAGCACATGATCATATACCTCATACACCAATCTTTGAAGAAACCATGTTGACCAACAGACAGCAGGCTCTGTGTTTGAGTTCTTGTCGTCAGTGTTAAGACTCTGATGGAGGAACAGAATAAAGATTACAGCAGCTTATTTGTTATCACTGTGCTCAAGTGGAGTCAGGTCTAGTGCAAAGTTTTCCTCAAGTCAGTTTCTTAAACATTACAGCAGTCCGAACCAGCTGTGAAGGGGTACACTGGTCCACCCTCCCACCCTACAACCTGGACAGGTGTTAAAGCCAGGCTGCACCCCTGTGTACCCCTCCTCTGGATCATTTTGGACCAAAACATTCATGATTGAACTCTCTTCGTAATGGTTTATGATTTTAACATTGCCATAATTACAATAAATGTCACAGTAGTTTTTCCAGTATCAATCTCTAAAATCAGAACATGATTATTAAATCCTTTACAAACATGATTCCTCTAAATTCATTCACTCTTGATGATTGAAAGCTTTGTTAAAACAGTTATTTTATACTTATTTTCTACAGTGTTTCACAACATGATTATTAAATCCTTTACAATCTTGATTCCTTTGAATTTATTCACTCTTGATTATTAAAAGCACTGTTAAAGGTTATTTTATACTTATTTTCTAGTGTTTCAGAACATGATTATTAAATCCTTTACAAACTTGATTCCTCTGAATTCATTCACTCTTGATTATTAAAAGCTTTGTTAAAACAGTTATTTTATACTTATTTTCTAGTGTTTCAGAACATGATTATTAAATCCTTTACAAACTTGATTCCTCCGAATTCATTCACTCTTTATTATTAAAAGCTTTGTTAAAACAGTGATTCTAAACTCATTTTCTACAGTTTTTCAGATCATGATTCATACAGTCAGCAGTAAAATTAGTTTCCAAGATTTTGTTAAAAATGAATCAACCTGTCCCTCTCTTTAAAGCCCAGCTCTCCTCTTTACGACCTGTTGGATGACATGACACAGTAAACAGGATTGTGGTAGCTGTAATATGTCTGCATGACACCTGAGTGGAGACATTGCTGTGGATGTGAGGTGAAAATGAGGTCCAGCAGTGTGTTCTTGTCAGTGGTAGCTGTGCTGATCAGCTGAGCAAATCCTCTGGACTGAAAGAAGTCAAGAATTGGCTTACTTGAGTTTGAGAGGAGGTTCTCATTGAAATCACCACAGACAACAATAGGATGGTGGTCCATGATCTCCAGTGAGTGAAGAAGGTTTCCCAGATTGGACAGGAAAGATGTCACACTGTAATCTGGAGGCCTGTACACAGCTGCAATCAGAGCACTTAGTGGAGCTTCAACCTTCACAACCACAAACTCAAGGTCAGTCACATTACAGAAGTACTGTTTCTCCAACACCTGCAAATGGTTCTTCACGTAAACAGCAACTCCACCACCACCTCTGCTAGCCATCTGTGGAAGATTAGTGTAGGACAAGTGTCTGTTACGCTTGAACAAGGTGTAGCCGTCAAGATGGAGACTGTCTGCAACAAAGGAGCCCTGTAAGTGACTTTCTGTTAGACACAAAACATCTGCAAGACACAGTTCATGATGGCATTTGATGTCGTTCACATGAGAAGGCAGTCCCTCTGTGTTGTGATGAACTATGGTCACAGTGTCATGTCTGCTCAGTGTCGGTTGGAGCTGCAGAAGAGGCATCACATGGTCCATGTTAGCTTGTCTCATGGTCTGTAAGGAAACAGTAACTTCAGGGTTAGCATGGATCTTACGTTCATCCAGATCAAGCAAGTGCAGTCCACTCAGAGAGGTCACTCTGCTGATAGCTACGTAGGCCATGCCAGGTTCAAAGACGTGTTTCAAGGAGACCACAGCTGATTTCTTTGTCATTCCTTGAACCTTGTGGATCGTGCATGCAAAGGCAAGTTTAACAGGAAACTGTCTACGTACCACTCCTTTCTGTTTGTGAGCCTCCTCTGATCTCTCGATGTACACAAGATTGTCTGCTCTGGTGCGATAGCTCCTGCCAGCTGACTCATCATCCATCTTGAGCCCAAGCATGGTGACATGAGAGGAATCGTTGTTTTCAGTGCTGATGACTCTGCTGACTGTAGCAAACGATCCATTCACCAATCCCTGAGACACATCGATGTTTCTGGTGAGCATGACTCGAACACCTACGGCAACATTCAGAGTGTCAGGTAGATCTTTTTTGCCTCCTTTACACGGTGTACCTTGTCTCCTCATGTGTCCAGTGTGTGGGTCCTTCTTAAAATCATCTGCATGAATGCTGGTGATATCAGAGTGCAGCAGAGAGAGTGTAGCAGAGTTGTGAGCATCGACTTGTTTGTTTGTTGCGTAAATGTGCAGGACCTCAGGGGGACAAAGTTCTTGTTCAGTGATGCACTGTGACAGCAAAGCTCTGTCTGCTTCAGAAAGCTCATCTGACTTGTTCTTCACACGGAGCCTGTTCAGCATCTCAGCAAACACCAAGTCATCCTTCTGACGCATGATCTCATTCAGAGTGATCATCTGGAAGTGTTCTTTCCACAGGTCAATCTCACGTGGGTCATAAACACAAAGAGGTTTGGACTGTCGTACAGGTGGTAACTGATAGAAGTCTCCCACAGCTATCACTGACATTCCTCCAAAGGGTTTGTAGCTGCCTTTGATCTGTTTCAGTCTCACATCCACATAAGCAAACAGGGCCTTTGACACCATGGACACTTCATCAATAACGAGGATTTCAGCATTTAAAAGCTCACACCTGATTTCATCAAGCTGGTTTCCAAGACCTTGAAAAGGAGGTTTGAGGCTTCTGGGCAGTTTGAGCAGAGAGTGCAGAGTTGTTCCAGAGATGTTAAAGGCTGCAGTTCCAGTGAAAGCCGTCAACAGCACAGTGGGTTTAGATATGTCATCGTCCTCAGCTCGTCTGGGCAGTGTGCTCAGTATCTTAGTTGCCTCTGAGTAGATGCATTTAATGAGATGAGACTTTCCAGTTCCAGCTCCACCATTGATGTAATAGAAGAACTGCTCAGGATGTAGTCTGCAGACACGCTTTATGCACCAGTCTCTCACTGCATAGAACACACATGCTTGTTTCTGGTTCAGATTCTGATACATCTGACGTAACTGTGTGGGGTCAATGGCAGCGGGCTCTCTCATGACTCTGGCTTCTGTTGCAGCATCAGCTTGTTTACTGTAGTCTGGAACATTCTCTTGTTCATTTTCAGGATCAGCTGGTCTGGCATTCAGTTCAGCGATACACTCCATTCTCACCACTTCAGACTCTGGGGCCAAGTTATTCCATTCATCGACTGCATCTCTGTTCTCTTCAAAGTCCTCGATAGCACTGTCGATTTCATCACTGTTCTTTTCATACCTCTCTCTGTTTCTGTTCACAATCTCTTTGACAAACTCGGCACGGTCGAAATATGGCAGATGAACGATAGCTCTGTCATAGAAGGACTGGTATGTGGATAGAGATGCTGTTTTCAGTTCAAAGTCTGATCGATAGGGAAGATAGAGTCGAAGCAATGTGCCGTAAAACTGCTCAGGGTACTTCTCTTTTGAGATGCGGCGATACCTGATGACTGCACCTTTGTCGCTTTCTCTCTTCTGTATAAAGCCGAGCTCATTCAGCAGAGGAACCACATTTTTTCCCTTCGTCTGTTGTCCATACACAAGTCTGCAGGTGGAGGCAAAGTCTGCCATGCACATCTTCTCAAACTCTGGTGATTCAGGTCTGGATTTGTATTTGTCTGTTAAAGACGTCATCCACACATCGACACTGTCTGGTGTTGTGTTATCAAGACTTGAGACAGGGCGACTCATTTTCAAAGGGTTATCGTCAGTTGGTATGAAAACGACACTGCGTGTACTCTTTTTCATGTTCAGTGAAGTCACACGAGCCACAGCTTCTTGAGCTGATACCTCTCTCTTTTTTGAATATGCCTGCATGATGGCTTTCATTTCATCACATTCATTGACACAGTCTCTGTCTGAGTTCTGGATCAGGTTCTGAAGATACTGACTCACAGAGTTCTCACTTTTGCACATGTACGTACAGATGTAACGGATCAGACTGTAATATGTCAGAATGAACTGCACATCAAGGTTTGCATCCCAGGCTTCAAGGAGATGAGGGTTGTAGGGGTTTACCCAGCAGTCTTTGGGGTCACGCTTCAGTAAAACGCTGCTTGACTGACTCATGAGGTGCAGGTGTGTCTCATATTCACCAAGGGTCAGGTCACATTGAGACAGGAGCTGTTCAAAACTCAGGGAAGCAGTCTCAGGTTGCGTTAGCAGCTGATACAGAGGAGCTAGTTTTTCTTTAGCAGTTTTTAGTCCGTCTGACTCAGAATCATCTGCTGGTCTGGTTATCATAGTTTTTCTGCAGGGTGGTTTGGGGAATCCAAATCTGCATCCTGAACTTGAGCTTTTGAAACATGTTTTTGAGTGATTTTTGCTGTGAATCTGTACCTCTGTGACTTTCTTGTACAGGTCAGGCTGTTTGTCTGGATCAGGCAGTTCAGCTGAGATGTATTTGGACACAAAGTTACACACAGTCAAGTCACTGTCTTCTTCAAACACAGGTGCACCATCGACCCACAAGAGACCATGTATGTGAGGACTTCCTCTGTGCTGAAACTCAAGTCGCCAAAAGTAGTCAAACACTTTGCCCAGGGGTTGTGCAGGAGACATGATCAGATCTCTGTACAGCGCTTCAACTCTCTTATCAAAAATTCTCATCACAGTCACAGGGTTGGACCTCAGGATGTCACACTTTGTGGACCAGTCAAGTTCATCAAAGTTCACCTGCTCACCTTGCTGTATTTTTATTGCAGTGATCACTTCTGGCCAACGCATTTCTGCTGCAGAGAATGTGACAAAGAAAGTAGGACTTCCCAGCTGTCTGATCATAGCAAACAGATCTTTAGTTGTTTTGTCCCAGTATGCTGGAGTTCCTCTGAGTGGCTGCATGAATCTGATAGCATCTCTGTTTCTCACAAGTCTCTCCACCTCATACTTGTCTCTCAACATTTTTGATGTGATTCTGCGTCCATCTCTGGTGAAAGGTTTACCTTTACGGAGCTGTATGGTCATGCTGGAAGTGGCCAGGTGTATTTCAGTCACAAACTGTGCAAAGAACAGGTAGTTTGTGTCTCTAGCAAAGCGATCATCAACACCAAAGAGCCGTGCTTTAAAATAACTACTGGGTGTCAGTTTAATAGCTCTCTTCTCATCCAGTGTGTTTTGACCAGTAGGAAACTGAACAGGGAAAGCCATGGCTTCAAGTTTGGGTGTCTTAAAGAAACTGACTGGACTGTTTCCCTCTGCAGGAGCTACTGAATAGGTAGATTCACTGAAACACAGCATGTCCTCTGAAACATCACGGGGCTGAAGGCATGATTCAAGAACAACACCACCACCATTACGCATGTCTTCTTCCTGCTGTGGCTGATCACCATCATCATCATCATCATCATCATCATCTTCATCATCATTGTCAACACCATTTTCATGAGTCTGACTTTCATCACACAAATCAGTGTTTTCTTTTTTATTATCACTTTCTGCCTCACACATAGCATCAGTCTCAAACTGGTCAATGTCCATCAAATCCTGCTCATCATAGCCATCAGACATTGAAACATCATCCTCCTCATCTGGAACGAAGGGGTCACATAAAGCCTCTCTGTCCTCTCTGATCGATATGTTTTTATAGTCAGGATGAATGTTTTTGAGTGTCTGCAGAGCCTGTATGAGTTTCGACCAGGTCACAGTCTGAAACAGATGATGTCCTCTGTAACTCAGTTTTCTCTTCAGTTTCACTCTCATCACCTGAGACTCACTTCTCAATCTGGGAAGAGCATCAACAGTCTCCTGCACTTCAGAGGGAACACACACCACATTTCCATGGATAGCTCTCTGTCTGCCTTTAGGAAGAGGAATGATCTTTGCAAACGTGATGCACTTTGCTATAAGATGTCTCTCCAGGATGTTCAGGTCACATAGCTCAGGTGGAATATCAGACAGACTCAGGTTGTTAGCTACAGCTAGTTTTGGCATGGCTCCATTTTTCAGGTGATCATGGCAGGTGTGACAGATCCACTCACTCTTTCTCTCATCAGGGACAGTGCACTTATCATTTCTGCAGTCATCATCACAAACATGAACATACTGTCCAGTCAGACATGCTGCCACCACTCTGGGATTTTTCTCATAGCTGGACCTGTTACAGAGTTTCACCTGGTTTGGAAATGAGGCTTTGTGACAAACAGTGCAAACAAAGGTGGGACCTTCCTTTATGTGTGATCTGAAAACAGCTATGGCCTCTCTGATCAAAGGATTATCACTGTCTCTGTCAGGCTCACATGTCTTGCGACTTATCCTTCTGTATTTTTTTGTTATTTTTGAAGCACATCTCAAATTATGGAGACTGTCTTTAGTCCTGTCTCTCATTTTTTGTCTCATCAGCTCTTTGTGTCCAACATGGAAGGCTTCATCATGAGCATATCTCTGATTGATATAAGAGCGCTGTCTCTGCCTGAAATTCATGTCCTCTGTGTATCTCTGATTTATATAAGAGCGCTGTCTCTGCTTGAAATTCATGTCCTCTGTGTATCTCTGATTGATATAAGAGCGTTGTCTCTGCTTGAAGTTCATGTCCTCTGTGTATCTCTGATTGATATAAGAGCGTTGTCTCTGCCTGAAATTCATGTCCTCTGCATATCTCCTTGTGATATATGTTTTTTGTTTCAGTGTGAACTCTGCATTTTCTCTGTATCTGGATCTAATATTATTTCTTTTCTTTTCCTGTAGTTCAGGGCTGGCAGAATATCTTTGCTTGGAGTACAACTTTTTCTTTGCTCTGAAGGTTTTATCTAGAACATACTTTTCCCTCTCTTTCATCTTCTGATTTTCTTTTCTTCGTGATAGTTTTTCAGTTTGCTGAAGTCTCCTCATTAATTTCCTCTTTTGCTCTTTATTCACTTTTGACAGTTTACAAGAATTTTCATGTAAGGTATGAGCACTGGCACCAGTGTTTATCAGTGGATCAGTTAAGATTAACTCACTTTGGGGAAAGTCTTGTGACTTGGATTCATGTACTGGATCAGGATCAGTTTGTATGTCAGGAAACACATCATGTACCTCTGGTTGTTTCACAGTTGGTAAAGAAGTGATGTTAGAGGGTCTGCTCTTTAAAGTGGGGTCAGGAACATCAGTTTCCATATTCTGAACATCATTTATTGGGACAGAAACAGAGCTGTGTGGTTCAGGTTCAATGTCTATGTCAGCCGACACAGGGTTTTCAGAGACATCAGTGTGGATCTGTGGAGCACTTGTGGGATCAAAGACAGTGGTTGGGACATTGTGAGCTGGGATGACATCACTCAGGTTGTTCACATCATGAAAAAGGAGTGGTTTTATCTCATAATTACAGTGTGCTGCTGTGCCCAAGATCTTGTGATACTTGGTGAGCCTGTCAATCATGTCACTGAGACGTGTGAATGTCACCATGACAGCAGTACCAGGGGTGGGTGTGGCCTGAAGCATAGGCAAACCTTTGACTGTCCGAGCATGTGGGTCAAAGAAACCATATCTGCCTGATCTGGTTCTGAAGACTGCAATGCATAATGAGCTCATCAGCAGGAGTGCATACTGTACATCAGACAACAAACAGCTCAGTCCTGACTCAAGGTCCAGGTAGGAGTCTGCTGCTCCAGGTAATGGTTCTCCAAACGTGCCATATCTGGAAAGCTGGGACATGTCCACAATCTGTGTGCAGCTGCGAGCAGGAACTAAATCAGGAAGTTCATCTGTTGTTAGATGTGCATAGCTGTGGCGAATCCTCTTTCTCACCTGTCTGTACATCACATTACCTTTATCCAAAACAAGATCCAGGTCTGCTCTGGTCAGGTTTTCATTCTCATGCAGGAATGCAAGGAAGGTGAGTGAGTTGCAGGTGCACTGCTGGTTTCTGGATCGACCGTATTTCAGAGAAGCCTGGCTGCGAGATGCACACACACTTACTTCATCAAGCTGATTTCTGATGTCTATAATTTCTGCCTGAGGTGGGCCTGCTGCAGACTGACTACCACTGACACGTCTCTTTACCATGTCTGCATATGAAGGCTGGGCTGCATGTGGCGCATCACTTTCATCTTTGTGGGTTACCTGGTGTGAGTTAGAAGGACCTGCAACACATGACTGACTGGTTTCTCCCTTCTTTACCATGTCTGCATATGATACCTGGGGTACACACGGTGACCTCTGACCTTGTTTCATGCCGTTATCATCAGACACTGCAGGTGTTACCTCTCCTTTGCTCTGATGAACCTCTCCAGTTGTAGCACAGTGAACATCATTTACCTTCTGCCAGCGCAGGGTTGCTGCCTGTGACTTCTTACTCTTCCTCGGCATTTTAGCGTTACAACAAATGTTATTTTTACTGTTCAGAAAAAAATATGTATGGTCTGTCCTGAACCTCAACTGTCTGAACTTACCAGCAGGACTTTCCTCTTATATCAGCTGTATATATGGTTGATGATAGATACTAGGTTTATATATCACAGTTTATATTCAGAATCAGGCACAGTTGCTGTGATGCTCTGGGGACACTTCTTCTGGTTTAACTGGATCTGCAGAAAGAGAGCAGGAACACAAAAATCCTTCTACAAGATTTCTTTATTTTATTTTCACAGGTTCAACAGCAAAAATGTCAATGTTATCTGTGAATTTTGGAAAAATAAGTTTACAAATGAGTCAAATAGATGTATGAATTTGTTTGACTTTTTCACGTACTTACAAGTAACAAATAAAAACTAGTAGCTTTTTATGATTGTAATTGTTTTTACAATTAAGTGTGTAATTGAAGAAATATTTCACCAATTATAGAATAAACTGAAAACTCCTCAGAATGAGGTTATTGTCAATAAGAAAGATGCAATCAAGTGTTGTGGGGAGAGCAGAGCAGAGGATAGAATTCAGCAGAGAAACTCAGACCCAAAAAAGAGTAGGAACTGGTATCCTGAATTGATCTCAAACAATCGTCATCCAGAAAAATTTTCTCAAAGAATCGTCATCCAGATAGATTTTTCTCAAACAAACTGTACTCCAGTACCCAGTGAAGGGCTTTTTCCAAAAGTTATACGGTAGAACAATACGGTAAGCCGAACTTAAGGGCTTGTCAAAAGTTTGCCTGACCAAAAAACAGGCAGATAGAGCAGGTGGATAGCAGAAAGTCAGATAGAATCTCAAAAGCCTGACCAAAAACAGGCAAAGATAGAGCAGGTGGATAGCAGAAAGTCAGATAGAATCTCAAAAGCCTGACCAAAAACAGGCAAAGATAGAGCAGGTGGATAGCAGAAAGTCAGATAGAATCTCAAAAGCCTGACCAATAACAGGCAAAGATAGAGCAGGTGGATAGCAGAAAGTCAGATAGAACCTCAAAAGCCTGACCAATAACAGGCAAAGATAGAGCAGATGGATAGAGAGAAGCCAGATAGAACCTCAAAATGTGATATAAGTGATGGGAGATACAGAGATGAGGGGAGAGATCAGAGAAAGGTGTGAGCAAAGATTGGAGAAAAGACCCAAAATGGATAGAGCAGAGAGATGGAGACGACGAATCAGAGAGCCAGGTAGCCAAGGTCGCAGAAAACCTGTAAGACACAAAGAAGACAGACATCAGACGTTATTATAAACTTATAACACACTTCCACATTTGTGTGAAATTGTAATTAATTAATTAATTAATTAATAAAAATAATAATAATAATCCAAACATCAAAACTTGTAGATTCTTTGAATGTAGTGTCACCATCAGTATTCTTCCTGTGTTCCTTTGGCTTGAGAGCTTCTAAAAACACGAATTCCTTTTTTTCCCTTTAATTTTAAAGAGAAATTTATTTTCTGTTTCTCTTTTACCAATAGATTCATAGATTTTAAATGATGTTACACTACATGAAGACATATTGAGTTACACCAGCCTCTAGCCATGGTTGTCTTGAACCTATAGAGGTATTGGACTTTATTTTGTGGAGAAAAATGAGACCACAGTGAGATAAAAATGTGACAGAAACTAAAAACCATCTACAGACTGCTTGTGATCCTGAGGGTTAAACAGCATTCATTCCAAAGCTTTAGCAGGAGGCTCTTCAGTAGAGAAAGTTGGTCGCACCAGTGCTACCAGTGGAACAGTTAGTGTAGAGCCCTGTAGAAACACTTATTCACCTTGTCATCCTCAAGTCACTGTAGTTAAAAAAGTTAGAATTTCTACATAGAATAGGAGCTGACAAATGAGTTTGACCATTTTCTTTATGCAGCACAAGACTGATGCTGTGAAGTTTAAGTATACAGCAAGCATAGAATCAACATCTATCTGTTAGTGTCAGCCACAGACTGACAAACTGTAAACGGGCATCTTATCCAAGTTAAACAATGTTTAGTCGGGCTGTCACTTTAGAAAAAAATCAAGTTCGTACAAATTTAAAATTACCTGTAACTCATTCAAATATATTCAAACCCCTCCCCTCACAGCTTGTAGAAATCAAAATTAAAACATAGCAACGAAATTTTCACCTCATGTTCAAAACTCCAATAAAAAGTGACAGCCCTAGTTTATAGCAGGTGGTACTTTGTCTGTTCCTAAAACAGCCTAAGTAGGAATAAAAGATAGAAAATGGTCAGATAAAAGGACACAAACAAAATAAACTGAGTAAAATAATGAGACTTACACTTCCAAGTCTGCAGTGTTGATATAAGGTTTCACACATGAAGGGGAAAGAAGAGAGACAAAAAGAAACTCAATGTTATTCCAGAAACCTCACTGTACTTAATTCAACCTCAACTGTTCACTGTGATGAACACACATTCATTTAGAAACTGCTTTTCTGCCTCAGGTTTTGGCTAAACCTTGTGGATAATTTGCAGTACATGTATCTACAGCTTCATACAAGTTCACCTCTTAAAACTCAGTTAGAAGCAGGAACAAAAAAAACATGAGCAAAATAGAAAACAGCACTTTTGTACGGAAGACAACAAAGGCCATGAATTTCCCTTTTTGTGCACCGTTATTTCATGATAATTAATTATTATCTCAACATAACAATGACTGTTTTCTCATGAATTAATTTTTCTCATTATCTTGACATCATATACATTGTTTCTCATGATAATGATTTAATTAATAATGTGTTTGTCTTGATTTTAACCTACAAGGGCTGCCATGAACAGTTTCCAGCCAATGCTTGTAGCTGTAGTCTAACAGTAAGTTACACTTTAGTTTACTTTAGGGGCTACAGATTAGCAGATGAGAGGCTGGCCCTTATATATAATGGTTGTCACAATTGTTTTGATTTTTTAATAGTCAGATTTTGAGATGGACATTGTAATGCTGTGCCACAAATCATAACAATAAACATGACACACATAAAAGCACTATTAAATGAATTAATCAGTTTTTAATTACGTCTCACATTACATTGCAAAGTTAACATTAGCCTACATTTATGTTAGCCTAGCTGAGGCAGCCAGACAGATAGGAGTTTGTCATAATGGTTGACAACTATCACAACCATTATGTATAAGGGCCAGCCTTTCAACTGCGAAACCCGTACCCTAAAGTAAACAAAGTGTAATACCGGTAGGCAACAGCTACGCCCAGTGGCTGGGAGCCGTTCATGGCAGCTCTTGTAGGATCAAAGCAAGACAAACACATTATTAATTAATCATTATGATGAAAAAATGACCTTTATGTCAAGATAAAGAAAAAATAATTATCACGAGAAAATCTTACTTACATGGAGCTAATGAGATAAGTCGAATATCACAAAAGAACAGTGCATTAAATAAAAAGAAAACCCATGGCCATTCTTGTCTTCTGTACTTTTGGATCTTTGGATTTGATTAAACACTTATGAAGTGCTGCTGCTTTTTAATTCATCAACATTTCACAATTCTGTCCATTGTGTGAAACACAATTCAGTAAATATGAAGAAAACTACACGTCAATTTAGCAAAAGAAAAAGGATCATTCAGGTTCATGTTCTTACTCTTATTTTCGAGGAGGACCAAGTGATGATCACCCAAATTCAAGAAGAGGGAGCGAGCCATTAGGAATGGTGAGGTGGTTGGTAGGTGAAGGGAAAGAAAAGGGAAAAAAAATCATTAGTTGTGCAACAACACAGAGGTAATTATGGTAGATTCAATAAATTTCAATTCACAAAATCAGTATGTAGAAAATCAGAAATAAAATGTCCACACTTAATCACAATGGTTTGTTTGGCCAATACATGCTTAATCATAAAATTAGCTCACAAAAAAGCATGAAACAAATGAAGTTAGAGCTTCAGTCTGGTGTGTGGACTGTTTATCATACCAGTAACCAATGTTAAAAATGTTTCAAGCTCATTTCATATATGTCTAATGTGATGACAAAACAAAAAAGATTTCCACATGATCACATGTCCATGTACAATATTAAAAAATCAAGTCAATATTTCTCAACTTCTGTCAGAGTATGCTAACTTTTGAGCACATATGTACCTTTATATTATATTTATATTATATTTAAAATAATTTTATTCCAGTCATTTAAAGGTGACAACATTTTAGAGCTTGGATACGAAGTTGTTCCTACATTAGCTGACAGAGCGGACTAACAAAATGGCGGACACGTTGACGTACGGCGGGAATACACTGCCAGTGCGGCATCAACCTTCACCCGTCAATGAGGTCTATAACTGCGCAGTGAAGCTAGGACCACGGTTTAACAGTTATGGATGTACCAAATGCAGACACAATGAGAGTCACTCATTGATAACAGCATGCTCTGCTCAAAACAGTTGTAGTTAAATCAAACACAGGAAGACCGACGTTCTGTTGTGAGTCATTTAATGGCGGCTTCTTATAACGTCCCTCTCAACTGACTATTAGCAACAGTTAGCATTAGCCGCTCACTGATAAACAGTTCCAAGGCTGACAATCTGTTTCGATCCACCAAACCAGTGTTTACGTTACTAAACCACATCAGAGTGTAATAAAGAACACTTAAAAATGAAAACTAAAATGTTAAAACGTATTCGGTGTGTTTTGAGGGAGAGACATTGATAACACGACTCACCTTCGATGAACGGAGTTCTGAAGGGGGCGTTACCTCTCGCGGAGCCAGCACAGATCTTAGTGAGGCGTTCAGGGACACTTCGACAGTTGAACGCCACTGTTTAGCACAAAGATCTCAGACCCACAAGTGTGGGATTTAAAACATTTGGAGAGGTTAAAGAGTTTCATTTAATTATGCTTGCACAATATCTGTAGTTTCATTAAATAAAGGAAAGGAAAAAAAACTTTGGAAGTAAAAGCAAATGAGCAGCTCTCTATCAGAGCCCGTGCAGGAATGCATACAATATTAAAGGTTGATAATGTGGCTAAATCCCGAAATAAAAATCACTTAAGCAGCTGAAAAAACTTGGAAATGTAAAACATTTGAAAGAAAAATAGCTGAAAACTGTGTTGCTTCAGCTGTATTATCTAAACAACTGTTGAAGAGAGCAAAAGGCTGAAAATGACAAAATTGTTTAAATATCTGAGAACATTTGGAAGAAAGAATAAAGTCTGTAAGCAGAAGTATGCAGAAGCCTGAGAATCTTTAAGTAAAGAAAGTTTAAGGCAGAACTGGAGGATTCCTCCATTCCTCCAATACATTGTTTAAATAAAGTTATTTGAGTCAAAAAGTACTTGAGGTTGGTGTGAGGAAAAATACAAGTACAAATACAACTCCCCTGAAAAGATATGGTTGTATTTAGCCATCAGTGGTGAATAGAGAGACAGACAGACAGTATGTGTGTGTATGTGTGTGTGCGTGTTTGTGTGTGCATGTGTACACACACATGCACACACACATGCTTGTGTGTGTGGCTGTGCAGGAGTGAGATTGTTCTTGTTTCAGTAGTTCTCCCTGTGACTGTGTACTGGCTGATGAGGCAGATTAACATGAATGTGTCTGTCAGGGAATGTTTTGATTGCTAATTATAAACAGCTGCATGGTTTCCATGGTGATGGGACTTCAAAGGACAGCTGCTGAGTTTAACTGTCACTTCTTTGCTCTCAGGCAGGATTTTGGGGTTTTGGACATGGTCCGAACAAATGCTCGCTGTGGCCAAACTGTAATAGCTATTAGAAAACCGAGCACACCGTACGAATCCAGAGGGTCGGATGAATTTGTCAATGTCAAATTTTTATATGTAGGGCCAAGAGAAAGTATTTAAAACATTTTTTTAAAAAGTGGTTACAAATGAACGGGGAAGGAATAGAAATTGAATGGACCTCTATGGCTGAAAAATCAGGCTTTCTCCAGGATTTGGCCACCTACTGACCAAAGGGTACAATTTTTGCCACCAAATGCAGTTTTATTAGAAGCAGGAGGAGTCAGGGAACATTTTGATGCCATTTTTATGACTCTAGAGTGAAATTTGTGGTCCTACGAGCAATTTGTTCGGGAAGATTTTTCTGTGTAATCTGCTGCTGCTTCACTCTGACTGATGATGTCACGCACTGTTAAATCTGAGTTTTTTGAGGAAAAGCTGAAAACTTTGTGTTACTTAAGCTGTATTATCTGAAAAACCGTTGAAGATAGGAGACTGCTGAAGATCTCAAAAAATCTGTGAAAGATCTGTGAACATTTTGAAGTAAGAATGAAGTCTGTAGTATGAAGTATGCTGAATCTGTTTAATGTGAAAGTTGAAGAAGGTTTTTGCTGAGCTGCTGAAATCTCCCATAGACTGCAATACAAAAAAATCTGCATAAAATATTTTTTTTTGTAAAAAGTATAACTGCTATAGCTGTGAAAAATACAAGCAGAGATCTGCTTAACATGATACACTGCATAATTTTTTTTCGTGTAAATCCGTTGTAATTTGAAGGCTGTGAAAACCGTCAAAAAACGTACGGAAGAATAATAATAATAATAATAAAGTCGAATAACAATAAGTTGAAATGCTGTAACAGCATTTCAACTTAATAATAATAAAGTCGAATAACAATAAGTTGAAATGCTGTAACAGCATTTCAACTTAACTAGAAAGATTGCATTTCCTGAAGAAAATGCGTTGAAATGCTGATGCTGCAGAAGAAAACTGAAAAAAGGAGAAAATGTTGAAAAAAAAATGTCTAAAGCTGTGAAAGAAAGCTGTAAATGTTGAATGTGAAATAAAAATTGCTTAAGCAGGTGAAAAAATATTAAAAATGTGGAACATGTGGAATATAAATTGTTTAAAGCTGTGAAACAGCTTAAAATGGTAAATGTAAAATAAAAATTGCTTAAGCAGCTGAAGAAACCTGAAAATGTAAAACATGTGAAAGAAAAATAGCTGAAAACTGTGTTGCTTCAGCTGTATTATCTAAACAACTGTTGAAGAGAGCAAAAGGCTGAAAATGACAAAATTGTTTAAAGATCTGAGAACATTTGGAAGAAAGAATAAAGTCTGTAAGCAGAAGTATGCAGAAGCCTGAGAATCTTTAAGTAAAGAAAGTTTAAGGCAGAACTGGAGGATTCCTCCATTCCTCCAATACATTGTTTAAATAAAGTTATTTGAGTCAAAAAGTACTTGAGGTTGGTGTGAGGAAAAATACAAGTACAAATACAACTCCCCTGAAAAGATATGGTTGTATTTAGCCATCAGTGAATAGAGAGAGAGACAGACAGTATGTGTGTGTATGTGTGTGTGTGCGTGTGGCTGCGCAGGAGTGAGTTTGTTCTTGTTTCAGTAGTTCTCCCTGTGACTGTGTACTGGCTGATGAGGCAGATTAACATGAATGTGTCTGTCAGGGAATGTTTTGATTGCTAATTATAAACAGCTGCATGGTTTCCATGGTGATGGGACTTCAAAGGACAGCTGCTGAGTTTAACTGTCACTTCTTTGTGACAGCTACTCTCAGGCAGGATTTTGGGGTTTTGGACATGGTCCGAACAAATGCTCGCTGTGGCCAAACCGTAATAGCTATCAGAAAACCGAGCACACCGTAGGAATCCAGACGGCCGGAGGAATTTGTCAATGTCAAATTTTTATATGTAGGGCCAAGAGAAAGTATCTAAAATAGTTTTTTAAAAAGTGGTTACATATGAATGGGGGATGAATACAGAATGAATGGACCTGTATGGCTGGAAAATCAGACTTTCTCCAGGATTTGGCCACCTACTGACCAAAGGGTACAATTTTTGCCACCAAATGCAGTTTTATTAGAAGCAGGAGGAGTCAGGGAACATTTTGATGCCATTTTTATGACTCTAGAGTGAAATTTGTGGTCCTACGAGCAATTTGTTCGGGAAGATTTTTCTGTGTAATCTGCTGCTGCTTCACTCTGACTGATGATGTCACGCACTGTTAAATCTGAGTTTTTTGAGGAAAAGCTGAAAACTTTGTGTTACTTAAGCTGTATTATCTGAAAAACCGTTGAAGATAGGAGACTGCTGAAGATCTCAAAAAATCTGTGAAAGATCTGTGAACATTTTGAAGTAAGAATGAAGTCTGTAGTATGAAGTATGCTGAATCTGTTTAATGTGAAAGTTGAAGAAGGTTTTTGCTGAGCTGCTGAAATCTCCCATTGACTGCAATTCAAAAAAATCTGCATAAAATATTTTTTTTTGTAAAAAGTATAACTGCTATAGCTGTAAAAAATACAAGCACACTTCTGCTGAACATGATACACTGCATAATTTTTTTTCGTGTAAATCCGTTGAAATTTGAAGGCTGTGAAAACCGTCAAAAAACGTACGGAAGAATAAAAAGAAGTTTAATAATAAAGTCGAACTAGAAAGATTGCATTTCCTGAAGAAAATGCGTTGAAATGCTGATGCTGCAGAAGAAAACTGAAAAAAGGAGAAAATGTTGAAAAAAAAATGTCTAAAGCTGTGAAAGAAAGCTGTAAATGTTGAATGTGAAATAAAAATTGCTTAAGCAGGTGAAAAAATATTACAAATGTGGAACATGTGGAATATAAATTGTTTAAAGCTGTGAAACAGCTTAAAATGGTAAATGTAAAATAAAAATTGCTTAAGCAGCTGAAGAAACCTGAAAATGTAAAACATGTGAAAGAAAAATAGCTGAAAACTGTGTTGCTTCAGCTGTATTATCTAAACAACTGTTGAAGAGAGCAAAAGGCTGAGAATGACAAAATTGTTTAAAGATCTGAGAACATTTGGTAGAAAGAATAAAGTCTGTAAGCAGAAGTATGCAGAAGCCTGAGAATCTTTAAGTAAAGAAAGTTTAAGGCAGAACTGGAGGATTCCTCCATTCCTCCAATACATTGTTTAAATAAAGTTATTTGAGTCAAAAAGTACTTGAGGTTGGTGTGAGGAAAAATACAAGTACAAATACAACTCCCCTGAAAAGATATGGTTGTATTTAGCCATCAGTGAATAGAGAGAGAGACAGACAGTATGTGTGTGTATGTGTGTGTGTGCGTGTGGCTGCGCAGGAGTGAGTTTGTTCTTGTTTCAGTAGTTCTCCCTGTGACTGTGTACTGGCTGATGAGGCAGATTAACATGAATGTGTCTGTCAGGGAATGTTTTGATTGCTAATTATAAACAGCTGCGTGGTTTCCATGGTGATGGGACTTCAAAGGACAGCTGCTGAGTTTAACTGTCACTTCTTTGTGACAGCTACTCTCAGGCAGGATTTTGGGGTTTTGGACATGGTCCGAACAAATGCTCGCTGTGGCCAAACCGTAATAGCTATCAGAAAACCGAGCACACCGTACGAATCCAGACGGCCGGAGGAATTTGTCAATGTCAAATTTTTATATGTAGGGCCAAGAGAAAGTATCTAAAACAGTTTTTTAAAAAGTGGTTACATATGAATGGGGGATGAATACAGAATGAATGGACCTGTATGGCTGGAAAATAAGACTTTCTCCAGGATTTGGCCACCTACTGACCAAAGGGTACAATTTTTGCCACCAAATGCAGTTTTATTAGAAGCAGGAGGAGTCAGGGAACATTTTGATGCCATTTTTATGACTCTAGAGTGAAATTTGTGGTCCTACGAGCAATTTGTTCGGGAAGATTTTTCTGTGTAATCTGCTGCTGCTTCACTCTGACTGATGATGTCACGCACTGTTAAATCTGAGTTTTTTGAGGAAAAGCTGAAAACTTTGTGTTACTTAAGCTGTATTATCTGAAAAACCGTTGAAGATAGGAGACTGCTGAAGATCTCAAAAAATCTGTGAAAGATCTGTGAACATTTTGAAGTAAGAATGAAGTCTGTAGTATGAAGTATGCTGAATCTGTTTAATGTGAAAGTTGAAGAAGGTTTTTGCTGAGCTGCTGAAATCTCCCATAGACTGCAATACAAAAAAATCTGCATAAAATATTTTTTTTTGTAAAAAGTATAACTGTTATAGCTGTGAAAAATACAAGCAGAGATCTGCTTAACATGATACACTGCATAATTTTTTTTCGTGTAAATCCGTTGTAATTTGAAGGCTGTGAAAACCGTCAAAAAACGTACGGAAGAATAATAATAATAAAGTCGAATAACAATAAGTTGAAATGCTGTATCAGCATTTCAACTTAATAACAATAAGTTGAAATGCTGTATCAGCATTTCAACTTAAAAAGATTGCATTTCCTGAAGAAAATGCGTTGAAATGCTGATGCTGCAGAAGAAAACTGAAAAAAGGAGAAAATGTTGAAAAAAAAATGTCTAAAGCTGTGAAAGAAAGCTGTAAATGTTGAATGTGAAATAAAAATTGCTTAAGCAGGTGAAAAAATATTAAAAATGTGGAACATGTGGAATATAAATTGTTTAAAGCTGTGAAACAGCTTAAAATGGTAAATGTAAAATAAAAATTGCTTAAGCAGCTGAAGAAACCTGAAAATGTAAAACATGTGAAAGAAAAATAGCTGAAAACTGTGTTGCTTCAGCTGTATTATCTAAACAACTGTTGAAGAGAGCAAAAGGCTGAAAATGACAAAATTGTTTAAAGATCTGAGAACATTTGGAAGAAAGAATAAAGTCTGTAAGCAGAAGTATGCAGAAGCCTGAGAATCTTTAAGTAAAGAAAGTTTAAAGCAGAACTGGAGGAGTCCTCCATTCCTCCAATACATTGTTTAAATAAAGTTATTAGAGTCAAAAAGTACTTGAGGTTGCAACGTGTGAGGAAAACTACAAGTACAAATACAACTCCCCTGAAAAGATATGGTTGTATTTAGCCATCAGTGGTGAATAGAGAGAGAGACAGACAGTATATGTGTGTGTATGTGTGTGTGTGCGTGTTTGTGTGTGCATGTGTGTGTGCTTGTGTGTGTGCGTGTGGCTGTGCAGGAGTGAGTTTGTTCTTGTTTCAGTAGTTCTCCCTGTGACTGTGTACTGGCTGATGAGGCAGATTAACATGAATGTGTCTGTCAGGGAATGTTTTGATTGCTAATTATAAACAGCTGCGTGGTTTCCATGGTGATGGGACTTCAAAGGACAGCTGCTAAGTTTAACTGTCACTTCTTTGTGACAGCTGCTCTCAGGCAGGATTTTGGGGTTTTGGACATGGTCCGAACAAATGCTCGCTGTGGCCAAACCGTAATAGCTATCAGAAAACCGAGCACACCGTAGGAATCCAGACGGCCGGAGGAATTTCTCAATGTCAAATTTTTATATGTAGGGCCAAGAGAAAGTATTTAAAACAGTTTTTTAAAAAGTGGTTACATATGAATGGGGGATGACTAGAGAATGAATGGACCTCTATGGCTGGAAAATCAGACTTTCTCCAGGATTTGGCCACCTACTGACCAAAGGGTACAATTTTTGCCACCAAATGCAGTTTTATTAGAAGCAGGAGGAGTCAGGGAACATTTTGATGCCATTTTTATGACTCTAGAGTGAAATTTGTGGTCCTACGAGCAATTTGTTCGGGAAGATTTTTCTGTGTAATCTGCTGCTGCTTCACTCTGACTGATGATGTCACGCACTGTTAAATCTGAGTTTTTTGAGGAAAAGCTGAAAACTTTGTGTTACTTAAGCTGTATTATCTGAAAAACCGTTGAAGATAGGAGACTGCTGAAGATCTCAAAAAATCTGTGAAAGATCTGTGAACATTTTGAAGTAAGAATGAAGTCTGTAGTATGAAGTATGCTGAATCTGTTTAATGTGAAAGTTGAAGAAGGTTTTTGCTGAGCTGCTGAAATCTCCCATTGACTGCAATTCAAAAAAATCTGCATAAAATATTTTTTTTTGTAAAAAGTATAACTGCTATAGCTGTGAAAAATACAAGCACACTTCTGCTGAACATGATACACTGCATAATTTTTTTTCGTGTAAATCCGTTGAAATTTGAAGGCTGTGAAAACCGTCAAAAAACGTACGGAAGAATAAAAAGAAGTTTAATAACTAGAAAAAAATTGCATTTCCTGAAGAAAATGCGTTGAAATGCTGATGCTGCTGAAGAAAAGTGATAAAAAAGAGAAGATATTGAATAAAATTGTTTAAAGCTGAAAAAGAAAACTGTAAATGTTGAATGTGAAAGAAAAATTGCTTAAGCAGGTGAAAAAAAATTTAAAATGTGGAACATGTGGAATATAAATTGTTTTAAGCTGTGAAACAGCTTAAAATGGTAAATGTAAAATAAAAATTGCTTAAGCAGCTGAAGAAACCTGAAAATGTAAAACATGTGAAAGAAAAATAGCTGAAAACTGTGTTGCTTCAGCTGTATTATCTAAACAACTGTTGAAGAGAGCAAAAGGCTGAAAATGACAAAATTGTTTAAAGATTTGAGAACATTTGGAAGAAAGACTGGGGTCTGTAAGCAGAAGTATGCAGAAGCCTGAGAATCTTTAAGTAAAGAAAGTTTAAAGCAGAACTGGAGGATTCCTCCATTCCTCCAATACATTGTTTAAATAAAGTTATTTGAGTCAAAAAGTACTTGAGGTTGCAACGTGTGAGGAAAAATACATGTACAAATACAACTCCCCTGAAAAGATATGGTTGTATTTAGCCATCAGTGGTGAATAGAGAGAGAGACAGACAGTATGTGTGTGTATGTGTGTGTGTGCGTGTTTGTGTGTGCATGTGTGTGCTTGTGTGTGCGTGTGGCTGTGCAGGAGTGAGTTTGTTCTTGTTTCAGTAGTTCTCCCTGTGACTGTGTACTGGCTGATGAGGCAGATTAACATGAATGTGTCTGTCAGGGAATGTTTTGATTGCTAATTATAAACAGCTGCGTGGTTTCCATGGTGATGGGACTTCAAAGGACAGCTGCTGAGTTTAACTGTCACTTCTTTGTGACAGCTACTCTCAGGCAGGATTTTGGGGTTTTGACATGGTCCAAACAAATGCTCGCTGTGGCCAAACCGTAATAGCTATCAGAAAACCGAGCACACCGTACGAATCCAGACGGCCGGAGGAATTTGTCAATGTCAAATTTTTATATGTAGGGCCAAGAGAAAGTATTTAAAACATGTTTTAAAAAAGTGGTTACAAATGAACGGGGAATGAATAGAAATTGAATGGACCTCTATGGATGGAAAATCAGGCTTTCTCCAGGATTTGGCCACCTACTGACCAAAGGGTACAATTTTTGCCACCAAATGCAGTTTTATTAGAAGCAGGAGGAGTCAGGGAACATTTTGATGCCATTTTTATGACTCTAGAGTGAAATTTGTGGTCCTACGAGCAATTTGTTCGGGAAGATTTTTCTGTGTAATCTGCTGCTGCTTCACTCTGACTGATGATGTCACGCACTGTTAAATCTGAGTTTTTTGAGGAAAAGCTGAAAACTTTGTGTTACTTAAGCTGTATTATCTGAAAAACCGTTGAAGATAGGAGACTGCTGAAGATCTCAAAAAATCTGTGAAAGATCTGTGAACATTTTGAAGTAAGAATGAAGTCTGTAGTATGAAGTATGCTGAATCTGTTTAATGTGAAAGTTGAAGAAGGTTTTTGCTGAGCTGCTGAAATCTCCCATTGACTGCAATTCAAAAAAATCTGCATAAAATATTTTTTTTTGTAAAAAGTATAACTGCTATAGCTGTGAAAAATACAAGCACACTTCTGCTGAACATGATACACTGCATAATTTTTTTTCGTGTAAATCCGTTGAAATTTGAAGGCTGTGAAAACCGTCAAAAAACGTACGGAAGAATAAAAAGAAGTTTAATAATAAAGTCGAACTAGAAAGATTGCATTTCCTGAAGAAAATGCGTTGAAATGCTGATGCTGCAGAAGAAAACTGAAAAAAGGAGAAAATGTTGAAAAAAAAATGTCTAAAGCTGTGAAAGAAAGCTGTAAATGTTGAATGTGAAATAAAAATTGCTTAAGCAGGTGAAAAAAAATTAAAAATGTGGAACATGTGGAATATAAATTGTTTAAAGCTGTGAAACAGCTTAAAATGGTAAATGTAAAATAAAACATGCTTAAGCAGCTGAAGAAACCTGAAAATGTAAAACATGTGAAAGAAAAATAGCTGAAAACTGTGTTGCTTCAGCTGTATTATCTAAACAACTGTTGAAGAGAGCAAAAGGCTGAAAATGACAAAATTGTTTAAAGATCTAAGAACATTTGGAAGAAAGAATAAAGTCTGTAAGCAGAAGTATGCAGAAGCCTGAGAATCTTTAAGTAAAGAAAGTTTAAGGCAGAACTGGAGGATTCCTCCATTCCTCCAATACATTGTTTGAATAAAGTTGTTTGAGTCAAAAAGTACTTGAGGTTGGTGTGAGGAAAAATACAAGTACAAATACAACTCCCCTGAAAAGATTTGGTTGTATTTAGCCATCAGTGGTGAATAGAGAGAGAGACAGACAGT
This sequence comes from Labroides dimidiatus, assembly GCA_030710495.1. NCBI lineage: Eukaryota > Metazoa > Chordata > Actinopteri > Labriformes > Labridae > Labroides > Labroides dimidiatus. Next base: position 28,219,720 of record CM061148.1, on the reverse strand, counting down.
ATGTGTGTGCTTGTGTGTGTGCGTGTGGCTGTGCAGGAGTGAGTTTGTTCTTGTTTCAGTAGTTCTCCCTGTGACTGTGTACTGGCTGATGAGGCAGATTAACATGAATGTGTCTGTCAGGGAATGTTTTGATTGCTAATTATAAACAGCTGCATGGTTTCCATGGTGATGGGACTTCAAAGGACAGCTGCTGAGTTTAACTGTCACTTCTTTGTGACAGCTACTCTCAGGCAGGATTTTGGGGTTTTGACATGGTCCGAACAAATGCTCGCTGTGGCCAAACCGTAATAGCTATCAGAAAACGGAGCACACCGTACGAATCCAGACGGCCGGAGGAATTTGTCAATGTCAAATTTTTATATGTAGGGCCAAGAGAAAGTATTTAAAACATGTTTTAAAAAAGTGGTTACAAATGAACGGGGAATGAATAGAAATTGAATGGACCTCTATGGATGGAAAATCAGGCTTTTCTCCAGGATTTGGCCACCTACTGACCAAAGGGTACAATTTTTGCCACCAAATGCAGTTTTATTAGAAGCAGGAGGAGTCAGGGAACATTTTGATGCCATTTTTATGACTCTAGAGTGAAATTTGTGGTCCTACGAGCAATTTGTTCGGGAAGATTTTTCTGTGTAATCTGCTGCTGCCTCACTCTGACTGATGATGTCACGCACTGTTAAATCTGAGTTTTTTGAGGAAAAGCTGAAAACTTTGTGTTGCTTAAGCTGTATTATCTGAAAAACCGTTGAAGATAGGAGACTGCTGAAGATCTCAAAAAATCTGTGAAAGATCTGTGAACATTTTGAAGTAAGAATGAAGTCTGTAGTATGAAGTATGCTGAATCTGTTTAATGTGAAAGTTGAAGAAGGTTTTTGCTGAGCTGCTGAAATCTCCCATAGACTGCAATACAAAAAAATCTGCACAAAATATTTTTTTTTGTAAAAAGTATAACTGCTATAGCTGTGAAAAATACAAGCCATAATCTCCTGAACATGATACACTGCATAATTTTTTTTCGTGTAAATCCGTTGTAATTTGAAGGCTGTGAAAACTGTCAAAAAACGTACGGAAGAATAAGAAGAAGAAGTTTAATAACTAGAAAGATTGCATTTCCTGAAGAAAATGCGTTGAAATGCTGATGCTGCAGAAGAAAACTGAAAAAAGGAGAAAATGTTGAAAAAAAAATGTCTAAAGCTGTGAAAGAAAGCTGTAAATGTTGAATGTGAAATAAAAATTGCTTAAGCAGGTGAAAAAAAATTAAAAATGTGGAACATGTGGAATATAAATTGTTTAAAGCTGTGAAACAGCTTAAAATGGTAAATGTAAAATAAAACATGCTTAAGCAGCTGAAGAAACCTGAAAATGTAAAACATGTGAAAGAAAAATAGCTGAAAACTGTGTTGCTTCAGCTGTATTATCTAAACAACTGTTGAAGAGAGCAAAAGGCTGAAAATGACAAAATTGTTTAAAGATCTAAGAACATTTGGAAGAAAGAATAAAGTCTGTAAGCAGAAGTATGCAGAAGCCTGAGAATCTTTAAGTAAAGAAAGTTTAAGGCAGAACTGGAGGATTCCTCCATTCCTCCAATACATTGTTTGAATAAAGTTGTTTGAGTCAAAAAGTACTTGAGGTTGGTGTGAGGAAAAATACAAGTACAAATACAACTCCCCTGAAAAGATTTGGTTGTATTTAGCCATCAGTGGTGAATAGAGAGAGAGACAGACAGTATGTGTGTGCTTGTGTGTGTGCGTGTGGCTGTGCAGGAGTGAGTTTGTTCTTGTTTCAGTAGTTCTCCCTGTGACTGTGTACTGGCTGATGAGGCAGATTAACATGAATGTGTCTGTCAGGGAATGTTTTGATTGCTAATTATAAACAGCTGCATGGTTTCCATGGTGATGGGACTTCAAAGGACAGCTGCTGAGTTTAACTGTCACTTCTTTGTGACAGCTACTCTCAGGCAGGATTTTGGGGTTTTGACATGGTCCAAACAAATGCTCGCTGTGGCCAAACCGTAATAGCTATCAGAAAACGGAGCACACCGTACGAATCCAGACGGCCGGAGGAATTTGTCAATGTCAAATTTTTATATGTAGGGCCAAGAGAAAGTATTTAAAACATGTTTTAAAAAAGTGGTTACAAATGAACGGGGAATGAATAGAAATTGAATGGACCTCTATGGATGGAAAATCAGGCTTTTCTCCAGGATTTGGCCACCTACTGACCAAAGGGTACAATTTTTGCCACCAAATGCAGTTTTATTAGAAGCAGGAGGAGTCAGGGAACATTTTGATGCCATTTTTATGACTCTAGAGTGAAATTTGTGGTCCTACGAGCAATTTGTTCGGGAAGATTTTTCTGTGTAATCTGCTGCTGCCTCACTCTGACTGATGATGTCACGCACTGTTAAATCTGAGTTTTTTGAGGAAAAGCTGAAAACTTTGTGTTGCTTAAGCTGTATTATCTGAAAAACCGTTGAAGATAGGAGACTGCTGAAGATCTCAAAAAATCTGTGAAAGATCTGTGAACATTTTGAAGTAAGAATGAAGTCTGTAGTATGAAGTATGCTGAATCTGTTTAATGTGAAAGTTGAAGAAGGTTTTTGCTGAGCTGCTGAAATCTCCCATAGACTGCAATACAAAAAAATCTGCACAAAATATTTTTTTTTGTAAAAAGTATAACTGCTATAGCTGTGAAAAATACAAGCCATAATCTCCTGAACATGATACACTGCATAATTTTTTTTCGTGTAAATCCGTTGTAATTTGAAGGCTGTGAAAACTGTCAAAAAACGTACGGAAGAATAAGAAGAAGAAGTTTAATAATAACTAGAAAGATTGCATTTCCTGAAGAAAATGCGTTGAAATGCTGATGCTGCTGAAGAAAAGTGATAAAAAAGAGAAGATATTGAATAAAATTGTTTAAAGCTGCAAAAGAAAGCTGTAAATGTTGAATGTGAAATAAAAATTGCTTAAGCAGGTGAAAAAAATAAAAAATGTGGAACATGTGGAATATAAATTGTTTAAAGCTGTGAAACAGCTTAAAATGGTAAATGTAAAGTAAAAATTGCTTAAGCAGCTGAAGAAACCTGAAAATGTAAAACATGTGAAAGAAAAATAGCTGAAAACTGTGTTGCTTCAGCTGTATTATTTAAACAACTGTTGAAGAGAGCAAAAGGCTGAAAATGACAAAATTGTTTAAAGATCTAAGAACATTTGGAAGAAAGAATAAAGTCTGTAAGCAGAAGTATGCAGAAGCCTGAGAATCTTTAAGTAAAGAAAGTTTAAGGCAGAACTGGAGGATTCCTCCATTCCTCCAATACATTGTTTGAATAAAGTTGTTTGAGTCAAAAAGTACTTGAGGTTGGTGTGAGGAAAAATACAAGTACAAATACAACTCCCCTGAAAAGATTTGGTTGTATTTAGCCATCAGTGGTGAATAGAGAGAGAGACAGACAGTATGTGTGTGTATGTGTGTGTGTGCGTGTGGCTGTGCAGGAGTGAGTTTGTTCTTGTTTCAGTAGTTCTCCCTGTGACTGTGTACTGGCTGATGAGGCAGATTAACATGAATGTGTCTGTCAGGGAATGTTTTGATTGCTAATTATAAACAGCTGCGTGGTTTCCATGGTGATGGGACTTCAAAGGACAGCTGCTGAGTTTAACTGTCACTTCTTTGTGACAGCTACTCTCAGGCAGGATTTTGGGGTTTTGACATGGTCCGAACAAATGCTCGCTGTGGCCAAACCGTAATAGCTATCAGAAAACGGAGCACACCGTACGAATCCAGACGGCCGGAGGAATTTCTCAATGTCAAATTTTTATATGTAGGGCCAAGAGAAAGTATTTAAAACATGTTTTAAAAAAGTGGTTACAAATGAACGGGGAATGAATAGAAATTGAATGGACCTCTATGGATGGAAAATCAGGCTTTCTCCAGGATTTGGCCACCTACTGACCAAAGGGTACAATTTCTGCCACCAAATGCAGTTTTATTAGAAGCAGGAGGAGTCAGGGAACATTTTGATGCCATTTTTATGACTCTAGAGTGAAATTTGTGGTCCTACGAGCAATTTGTTCGGGAAGATTTCTCTGTGTAATCTGCTGCTGCTTCACTCTGACTGATGATGTCACGCACTGTTAAATCTGAGTTTTTTGAGGAAAAGCTGAAAACTTTGTGTTACTTAAGCTGTATTATCTGAAAAACCGTTGAAGATAGGAGACTGCTGAAGATCTCAAAAAATCTGTGATAGATCTGTGAACATTTTGAAGTAAGAATGAAGTCTGTAGTATGAAGTATGCTGAATCTGTTTAATGTGAAAGTTGAAGAAGGTTTTTGCTGAGCTGCTGAAATCTCCCATAGACTGCAATACAAAAAAATCTGCATAAAATATTTTTTTTTGTAAAAAGTATAACTGCTATAGCTGTGAAAAATACAAGCCATAATCTCCTGAACATGATACACTGCATAATTTTTTTTCGTGAAAATCCGCTGAAATTTGAAGGCTGTGAAACGTGCCGAAAAACGTACGGAAGAATAAGAAGAAGAAGTTTAATAATAAAGTCGAATAACAATAAGTTGAAATGCTGTAACAGCATTTCAACTTAATAATAAAGTCGAATAACAATAAGTTGAAATGCTGTAACAGCATTTCAACTTAACTAGAAAGATTGCATTTCCTGAAGAAAATGCGTTGAAATGCTGATGCTGCAGAAGAAAACTGAAAAAAGGAGAAAATGTTGAAAAAAAAATGTCTAAAGCTGTGAAAGAAAGCTGTAAATGTTGAATGTGAAATAAAAATTGCTTAAGCAGGTGAAAAAATATTAAAAATGTGGAACATGTGGAATATAAATTGTTTAAAGCTGTGAAACAGCTTAAAATGGTAAATGTAAATAAAAATTGCTTAAGCAGCTGAAGAAACCTGAAAATGTAAAACATGTGAAAGAAAAATAGCTGAAAACTGTGTTGCTTCAGCTGTATTATCTAAACAACTGTTGAAGAGAGCAAAAGGCTGAAAATGACAAAATTGTTTAAAGATCTAAGAACATTTGGAAGAAAGAATAAAGTCTGTAAGCAGAAGTATGCAGAAGCCTGAGAATCTTTAAGTAAAGAAAGTTTAAGGCAGAACTGGAGGATTCCTCCATTCCTCCAATACATTGTTTGAATAAAGTTGTTTGAGTCAAAAAGTACTTGAGGTTGGTGTGAGGAAAAATACAAGTACAAATACAACTCCCCTGAAAAGATTTGGTTGTATTTAGCCATCAGTGGTGAATAGAGAGACAGACAGACAGTATGTGTGTGTATGTGTGTGTGTGCGTGTGGCTGTGCAGGAGTGAGTTTGTTCTTGTTTCAGTAGTTCTCCCTGTGACTGTGTACTGGCTGATGAGGCAGATTAACATGAATGTGTCTGTCAGGGAATGTTTTGATTGCTAATTATAAACAGCTGCGTGGTTTCCATGGTGATGGGACTTCAAAGGACAGCTGCTGAGTTTAACTGTCACTTCTTTGTGACAGCTACTCTCAGGCAGGATTTTGGGGTTTTGACATGGTCCGAACAAATGCTCGCTGTGGCCAAACCGTAATAGCTATCAGAAAACGGAGCACACCGTACGAATCCAGACGGCCGGAGGAATTTCTCAATGTCAAATTTTTATATGTAGGGCCAAGAGAAAGTATTTAAAACATGTTTTAAAAAAGTGGTTACTAATGAACGGGGAATGAATAGAAATTGAATGGACCTCTATGGATGGAAAATCAGGCTTTCTCCAGGATTTGGCCACCTACTGACCAAAGGGTACAGTTTTTGCCACCAAATGCAGTTTTATTAGAAGCAGGAGGAGTCAGGGAACATTTTGATGCCATTTTTATGACTCTAGAGTGAAATTTGTGGTCCTACGAGCAATTTGTTCGGGAAGTTTTTTCTGTGTAATCTGCTGCTGCTTCACTCTGACTGATGATGTCACGCACTGTTAAATCTGAGTTTTTTGAGGAAAAGCTGAAAACTTTGTGTTGCTTAAGCTGTATTATCTGAAAAACTGTTGAAGATAGGAGACTGCTGAAGATCTCAAAAAATCTGTGAAAGATCTGTGAACATTTTGAAGTAAGAATGAAGTCTGTAGTATGAAGTATGCTGAATCTGTTTAATGTGAAAGTTGAAGAAGGTTTTTGCTGAGCTGCTGAAATCTCCCATAGACTGCAATACAAAAAAATCTGCATAAAATATTTTTTTTTGTAAAAAGTATAACTGCTATAGCTGTGAAAAATACAAGCAGAGATCTGCTTAACATGATACACTGCATAATTTTTTTTCGTGTAAATCCGTTGTAATTTGAAGGCTGTGAAAACCGTCAAAAAACGTACGGAAGAATAATAATAATAATAATAATAATAATAAAGTCGAATAACAATAAGTTGAAATGCTGTAACAGCATTTCAACTTAACTAGAAAGATTGCATTTCCTGAAGAAAATGCGTTGAAATGCTGATGCTGCAGAAGAAAACTGAAAAAAGGAGAAAATGTTGAAAAAAAAATGTCTAAAGCTGTGAAAGAAAGCTGTAAATGTTGAATGTGAAATAAAAATTGCTTAAGCAGGTGAAAAAAAATTAAAAATGTGGAACATGTGGAATATAAATTGTTTAAAGCTGTGAAACAGCTTAAAATGGTAAATGTAAAATAAAACATGCTTAAGCAGCTGAAGAAACCTGAAAATGTAAAACATGTGAAAGAAAAATAGCTGAAAACTGTGTTGCTTCAGCTGTATTATCTAAACAACTGTTGAAGAGAGCAAAAGGCTGAAAATGACAAAATTGTTTAAAGATCTAAGAACATTTGGAAGAAAGAATAAAGTCTGTAAGCAGAAGTATGCAGAAGCCTGAGAATCTTTAAGTAAAGAAAGTTTAAGGCAGAACTGGAGGATTCCTCCATTCCTCCAATACATTGTTTGAATAAAGTTGTTTGAGTCAAAAAGTACTTGAGGTTGGTGTGAGGAAAAATACAAGTACAAATACAACTCCCCTGAAAAGATTTGGTTGTATTTAGCCATCAGTGGTGAATAGAGAGAGAGACAGACAGTATGTGTGTGCTTGTGTGTGTGCGTGTGGCTGTGCAGGAGTGAGTTTGTTCTTGTTTCAGTAGTTCTCCCTGTGACTGTGTACTGGCTGATGAGGCAGATTAACATGAATGTGTCTGTCAGGGAATGTTTTGATTGCTAATTATAAACAGCTGCATGGTTTCCATGGTGATGGGACTTCAAAGGACAGCTGCTGAGTTTAACTGTCACTTCTTTGTGACAGCTACTCTCAGGCAGGATTTTGGGGTTTTGACATGGTCCAAACAAATGCTCGCTGTGGCCAAACCGTAATAGCTATCAGAAAACGGAGCACACCGTACGAATCCAGACGGCCGGAGGAATTTGTCAATGTCAAATTTTTATATGTAGGGCCAAGAGAAAGTATTTAAAACATGTTTTAAAAAAGTGGTTACAAATGAACGGGGAATGAATAGAAATTGAATGGACCTCTATGGATGGAAAATCAGGCTTTTCTCCAGGATTTGGCCACCTACTGACCAAAGGGTACAATTTTTGCCACCAAATGCAGTTTTATTAGAAGCAGGAGGAGTCAGGGAACATTTTGATGCCATTTTTATGACTCTAGAGTGAAATTTGTGGTCCTACGAGCAATTTGTTCGGGAAGATTTTTCTGTGTAATCTGCTGCTGCCTCACTCTGACTGATGATGTCACGCACTGTTAAATCTGAGTTTTTTGAGGAAAAGCTGAAAACTTTGTGTTGCTTAAGCTGTATTATCTGAAAAACCGTTGAAGATAGGAGACTGCTGAAGATCTCAAAAAATCTGTGAAAGATCTGTGAACATTTTGAAGTAAGAATGAAGTCTGTAGTATGAAGTATGCTGAATCTGTTTAATGTGAAAGTTGAAGAAGGTTTTTGCTGAGCTGCTGAAATCTCCCATAGACTGCAATACAAAAAAATCTGCACAAAATATTTTTTTTTGTAAAAAGTATAACTGCTATAGCTGTGAAAAATACAAGCCATAATCTCCTGAACATGATACACTGCATAATTTTTTTTCGTGTAAATCCGTTGTAATTTGAAGGCTGTGAAAACTGTCAAAAAACGTACGGAAGAATAAGAAGAAGAAGTTTAATAATAACTAGAAAGATTGCATTTCCTGAAGAAAATGCGTTGAAATGCTGATGCTGCAGAAGAAAACTGAAAAAAGGAGAAAATGTTGAAAAAAAAATGTCTAAAGCTGTGAAAGAAAGCTGTAAATGTTGAATGTGAAATAAAAATTGCTTAAGCAGGTGAAAAAAAATTAAAAATGTGGAACATGTGGAATATAAATTGTTTAAAGCTGTGAAACAGCTTAAAATGGTAAATGTAAAATAAAACATGCTTAAGCAGCTGAAGAAACCTGAAAATGTAAAACATGTGAAAGAAAAATAGCTGAAAACTGTGTTGCTTCAGCTGTATTATCTAAACAACTGTTGAAGAGAGCAAAAGGCTGAAAATGACAAAATTGTTTAAAGATCTAAGAACATTTGGAAGAAAGAATAAAGTCTGTAAGCAGAAGTATGCAGAAGCCTGAGAATCTTTAAGTAAAGAAAGTTTAAGGCAGAACTGGAGGATTCCTCCATTCCTCCAATACATTGTTTGAATAAAGTTGTTTGAGTCAAAAAGTACTTGAGGTTGGTGTGAGGAAAAATACAAGTACAAATACAACTCCCCTGAAAAGATTTGGTTGTATTTAGCCATCAGTGGTGAATAGAGAGAGAGACAGACAGTATGTGTGTGCTTGTGTGTGTGCGTGTGGCTGTGCAGGAGTGAGTTTGTTCTTGTTTCAGTAGTTCTCCCTGTGACTGTGTACTGGCTGATGAGGCAGATTAACATGAATGTGTCTGTCAGGGAATGTTTTGATTGCTAATTATAAACAGCTGCATGGTTTCCATGGTGATGGGACTTCAAAGGACAGCTGCTGAGTTTAACTGTCACTTCTTTGTGACAGCTACTCTCAGGCAGGATTTTGGGGTTTTGACATGGTCCAAACAAATGCTCGCTGTGGCCAAACCGTAATAGCTATCAGAAAACGGAGCACACCGTACGAATCCAGACGGCCGGAGGAATTTGTCAATGTCAAATTTTTATATGTAGGGCCAAGAGAAAGTATTTAAAACATGTTTTAAAAAAGTGGTTACAAATGAACGGGGAATGAATAGAAATTGAATGGACCTCTATGGATGGAAAATCAGGCTTTTCTCCAGGATTTGGCCACCTACTGACCAAAGGGTACAATTTTTGCCACCAAATGCAGTTTTATTAGAAGCAGGAGGAGTCAGGGAACATTTTGATGCCATTTTTATGACTCTAGAGTGAAATTTGTGGTCCTACGAGCAATTTGTTCGGGAAGATTTTTCTGTGTAATCTGCTGCTGCCTCACTCTGACTGATGATGTCACGCACTGTTAAATCTGAGTTTTTTGAGGAAAAGCTGAAAACTTTGTGTTGCTTAAGCTGTATTATCTGAAAAACCGTTGAAGATAGGAGACTGCTGAAGATCTCAAAAAATCTGTGAAAGATCTGTGAACATTTTGAAGTAAGAATGAAGTCTGTAGTATGAAGTATGCTGAATCTGTTTAATGTGAAAGTTGAAGAAGGTTTTTGCTGAGCTGCTGAAATCTCCCATAGACTGCAATACAAAAAAATCTGCACAAAATATTTTTTTTTGTAAAAAGTATAACTGCTATAGCTGTGAAAAATACAAGCCATAATCTCCTGAACATGATACACTGCATAATTTTTTTTCGTGTAAATCCGTTGTAATTTGAAGGCTGTGAAAACTGTCAAAAAACGTACGGAAGAATAAGAAGAAGAAGTTTAACTAGAAAAAAATTGCATTTCCTGAAGAAAATGCGTTGAAATGCTGATGCTGCTGAAGAAAAGTGATAAAAAAAGAGAAGATATTGAATAAAATTGTTTAAAGCTGAAAAAGAAAGCTGTAAATGTTGAATGTGAAAGAAAAATTGCTTAAGCAGGTGAAAAACAAATTAAAAATGTGGAACATGTGGAATATAAATTGTTTAAAGCTGTGAAACAGCTTAAAATGGTAAATGTAAAGTAAAAATTGCTTAAGCAGCTGAAGAAACCTGAAAATGTAAAACATGTGAAAGAAAAATAGCTGAAAACTGTGTTGCTTCAGCTGTATTATCTCAACAACTGTTAAAGAGAGCAAAAGGCTGAAAATGACAAAATTGTTTAAAGATTTGAGAACATTTGGAAGAAAGAATAAAGTCTGTAAGCAGAAGTATGCAGAAGCCTGAGAATCTTTAAGTAAAGAAAGTTTAAGGCAGAACTGGAGGATTCCTCCATTCCTCCAATACATTGTTTGAATAAAGTTGTTTGAGTCAAAAAGTACTTGAGGTTGCAACGTGTGAGGAAAACTACAAGTACAAATACAACTCCCCTGAAAAGATATGGTTGTATTTAGCCATCAGTGGTGAATAGAGAGAGAGACAGACAGTATGTGTGTGTATGTGTGTGTGTGCGTGTGGCTGTGCAGGAGTGAGTTTGTTCTTGTTTCAGTAGTTCTCCCTGTGACTGTGTACTGGCTGATGAGGCAGATTAACATGAATGTGTCTGTCAGGGAATGTTTTGATTGCTAATTATAAACAGCTGCATGGTTTCCATGGTGATGAGACTTCAAAGGACAGCTGCTGAGTTTAACTGTCACTTCTTTGTGACAGCTACTCTCAGGCAGGATTTTGGGGTTTTGACATGGTCCGAACAAATGCTCGCTGTGGCCAAACCGTAATAGCTATCAGAAAACGGAGCACACCGTACGAATCCAGACGGCCGGAGGAATTTCTCAATGTCAAATTTTTATATGTAGGGCCAAGAGAAAGTATTTAAAACATGTTTTAAAAAAGTGGTTACAAATGAACGGGGAATGAATAGAAATTGAATGGACCTCTATGGATGGAAAATCAGGCTTTCTCCAGGATTTGGCCACCTACTGACCAAAGGGTACAATTTTTGCAACCAAATGCAGTTTTATTAGAAGCAGGAGGAGTCAGGGAACATTTTGATGCCATTTTTATGACTCTAGAGTGAAATTTGTGGTCCTACGAGCAATTTGTTCGGGAAGATTTTTCTGTGTAATCTGCTGCTGCTTCACTCTGACTGATGATGTCACGCACTGTTAAATCTGAGTTTTTTGAGGAAAAGCTGAAAACTTTGTGTTGCTTAAGCTGTATTATCTGAAAAACCGTTGAAGATAGGAGACTGCTGAAGATCTCAAAAAATCTGTGAAAGATCTGTGAACATTTTGAAGTAAGAATGAAGTCTGTAGTATGAAGTATGCTGAATCTGTTTAATGTGAAAGTTGAAGAAGGTTTTTGCTGAGCTGCTGAAATCTCCCATAGACTGCAATACAAAAAATTCTGCATAAAATATTTTTTTTTGTAAAAAGTATAACTGCTATAGCTGTGAAAAATACAAGCAGAGATCTGCTTAACATGATACACTGCATAATTTTTTTTCGTGTAAATCCGTTGTAATTTGAAGGCTGTGAAAACCGTCAAAAAACGTACGGAAGAATAATAATAATAACTAGAAAAAGATTGCATTTCCTGAAGAAAATGCGTTGAAATGCTGATGCTGCTGAAGAAAAGTGATAAAAAAGAGAAGATATTGAATAAAATTGTTTAAAGCTGAAAAAGAAAGCTGTAAATGTTGAATGTGAAATAAGAATTGCTTAAGCAGGCGAAGAAAAATTAAACATGTGGAACATGTGGAATATAAATTGTTTAAAGCTGTGAAACAGCTTAAAATGGTAAATGTAAAGTAAAAATTGCTTTAGCAGCTGAAGAAACCTGAAAATGTAAAACATGTGAAAGAAAAATAGCTGAAAACTGTGTTGCTTCAGCTGTATTATCTAAACAACTGTTGAAGAGAGCAAAAGGCTGAAAATGACAAAATTGTTTAAAGATCTGAGAACATTTGGAAGAAAGAATAAAGTCTGTAAGCAGAAGTATGCAGAAGCCTGAGAATCTTTAAGTAAAGAAAGTTTAAAGCAGAACTGGAGGAGTCCTCCATTCCTCCAATACATTGTTTAAATAAAGTTATTTGAGTCAAAAAGTACTTGAGGTTGCAACGTGTGAGGAAAAATACAAGTACAAATACAACTCCCCTGAAAAGATATGGTTGTATTTAGCCATCAGTGGTGAATAGAGAGAGAGACAGACAGTATGTGTGTGTATGTGTGTGTGTGCGTGTTTGTGTGTGCATGTGTGTGTGCTTGTGTGTGTGCGAGTGGCTGTGCAGGAGTGAGTTTGTTCTTGTTTCAGTAGTTCTCCCTGTGACTGTGTACTGGCTGATGAGGCAGATTAACATGAATGTGTCTGTCAGGGAATGTTTTGATTGCTAATTATAAACAGCTGCATGGTTTCCATGGTGATGGGGCTTCAAAGGACAGCTGCTGAGTTTAACTGTCACTTCTTTGTGACAGCTACTCTCAGGCAGGATTTTGGGGTTTTGGACATGGTCCGAACAAATGCTCGCTGTGGCCAAACCGTAATAGCTATCAGAAAACCGAGCACACCGTACGAATCCAGACGGCCGGAGGAATTTGTCAATGTCAAATTTTAATATGTAGGGCCAAGAGAAAGTATTTAAAACATTTTTTAAAAAAGTGGTTACATATTAATGGGGGATGACTAGAAAATGAATGGACCTCTATGGGTGGAAAATCAGACTTTCTCCAGGATTTGGCCACCTACTGACCAAAGGGTACAATTTTTGCCACCAAATGCAGTTTTATTAGAAGCAGGAGGAGCCAGGGAACATTTTGATGCCATTTTTATGACTCTAGAGTGAAATTTGTGGTCCTACGAGCAATTTGTTCGGGAAGATTTTTCTGTGTAATCTGCTGCTGCTTCACTCTGACTGATGATGTCACGCACTGTTAAATCTGAGTTTTTTGAGGAAAAGCTGAAAACTTTGTGTTGCTTAAGCTGTATTATCTGAAAAACCGTTGAAGATAGGAGACTGCTGAAGATCTCAAAAAATCTGTGAAAGATCTGTGAACATTTTGAAGTAAGAATGAAGTCTGTAGTATGAAGTATGCTGAATCTGTTTAATGTGAAAGTTGTAGAAGGTTTTTGCTGAGCTGCTGAAATCTCCCATTGACTGCAATACAAAAAAATCTGCATAAAATATTTTTTTTTGTAAAAAGTATAACTGCTATAGCTGTGAAAAATACAAGCAGAGATCTGCTTAACATGATACACTGCATAATTTTTTTTCGTGTAAATCCGTTGTAATTTGAAGGCTGTGAAAACCGTCAAAAAACGTACGGAAGAATAATAATAATAATAATAAAGTCGAATAACAATAAGTTGAAATGCTGTAACAGCATTTCAACTTAATAATAACTAGAAAGATTGCATTTCCTGAAGAAAATGCGTTGAAATGCTGATGCTGCTGAAGAAAAGTGATAAAAAAGAGTAGATATTGAATAAAATTGTTTAAAGCTGAAAAAGAAAGCTGTAAATGTTCAATGTGAAATAAAAATTGCTTAAGCAGGTGAAAAACAAATTAAAAATGTGGAACATGTGGAATATAAATTGTTTAAAGCTGTTAAACAGCTTAAAATGGTAAATGTAAAGTAAAAATTGCTTAAGCAGCTGAGGAAACTTGAAAATGTAAAACATGTGAAAGAAAAATAGCTGAAAACTGTGTTGCTTCAGCTGTATTATCTAAACAACTGTTGAAGAGAGCAAAAGGCTGAAAATGACAAAATTGTTTAAAGATCTGAGAACATTTGGAAGAAAGAATAAAGTCTGTAAGCAGAAGTATGCAGAAGCCTGAGAATCTTTAAGTAAAGAAAGTTTAAGGCAGAACTGGAGGATTCCTCCATTCCTCCAATACATTGTTTGAATAAAGTTGTTTGAGTCAAAAAGTACTTGAGGTTGGTGTGAGGAAAAATACAAGTACAAATACAACTCCCCTGAAAAGATTTGGTTGTATTTAGCCATCAGTGGTGAATAGAGAGAGAGACAGACAGTATGTGTGTGTATGTGTGTGTGTGCGTGTGGCTGTGCAGGAGTGAGTTTGTTCTTGTTTCAGTAGTTCTCCCTGTGACTGTGTACTGGCTGATGAGGCAGATTAACATGAATGTGTCTGTCAGGGAATGTTTTGATTGCTAATTATAAACAGCTGCGTGGTTTCCATGGTGATGGGACTTCAAAGGACAGCTGCTGAGTTTAACTGTCACTTCTTTGTGACTGCTACTCTCAGGCAGGATTTTGGGGTTTTGACATGGTCCGAACAAATGCTCGCTGTGGCCAAACCGTAATAGCTATCAGAAAACGGAGCACACCGTACGAATCCAGACGGCCGGAGGAATTTGTCAATGTCAAATTGTTATATGTAGGGCCAAGAGAAAGTATTTAAAACATGTTTTAAAAAAGTGGTTACAAATGAACGGGGAATGAATAGAAATTGAATGGACCTCTATGGATGGAAAATCAGACTTTCTCCAGGATTTGGCCACCTACTGACCAAAGGGTACAATTTTTGCCACCAAATGCAGTTTTATTAGAAGCAGGAGGAGTCAGGGAACATTTTGATGCCATTTTTATGACTCTAGAGTGAAATTTGTGGTCCTATGAGCAATTTGTTCGGGAAGATTTTTCTGTGTAATCTGCTGCTGCTTCACTCTGACTGATGATGTCACGCACTGTTAAATCTGAGTTTTTTGAGGAAAAGCTGAAAACTTTGTGTTGCTTAAGCTGTATTATCTGAAAAACCGTTGAAGATAGGAGACTGCTGAAGATCTCAAAAAATCTGTGAAAGATCTGTGAACATTTTGAAGTAAGAATGAAGTCTGTAGTATGAAGTATGCTGAATCTGTTTAATGTGAAAGTTGTAGAAGGTTTTTGCTGAGCTGCTGAAATCTCCCATTGACTGCAATACAAAAAAATCTGCATAAAATATTTTTTTTTGTAAAAAGTATAACTGCTATAGCTGTGAAAAATACAAGCCATAATCTCCTGAACATGATACACTGCATAATTTTTTTTCGTGTAAATCCGTTGTAATTTGAAGGCTGTGAAACGTGCCGAAAAACGTACGGAAGAATAAGAAGAAGAAGTTTAATAATAATAATAAAGTCGAATAACAATAAGTTGAAATGCTGTAACAGCATTTCAACTTAATAATAAAGTCGAATAACAATAAGTTGAAATGCTGTAACAGCATTTCAACTTAATAATAAAGTCGAATAACAATAAGTTGAAATGCTGTAACAGCATTTCAACTTAATAACAATAAGTTGAAATGCTGTATCAGCATTTCAACTTAATAAAGTCGAATAACAACTAGAAAGATTGCATTTCCTGAAGAAAATGCGTTGAAATGCTGATGCTGCAGAAGAAAAGTGATAAAAAAGAGAAGATATTGAATAAAATTGTTTAAAGCTGCAAAAGAAAGCTGTAAATGTTGAATGTGAAATAAAAATTGCTTAAGCAGGTGAAAAAAATAAAAAATGTGGAACATGTGGAATATAAATTGTTTAAAGCTGTGAAACAGCTTAAAATGGTAAATGTAAAATAAAAATTGCTTAAGCAGCTGAAGAAACCTGAAAATGTAAAACATGTGAAAGAAAAATAGCTGAAAACTGTGTTGCTTCAGCTGTATTATCTAAACAACTGTTGAAGAGAGCAAAAGGCTGAAAATGACAAAATTGTTTAAAGATCTAAGAACATTTGGAAGAAAGAATAAAGTCTGTAAGCAGAAGTATGCAGAAGCCTGAGAATCTTTAAGTAAAGAAAGTTTAAGGCAGAACTGGAGGATTCCTCCATTCCTCCAATACATTGTTTGAATAAAGTTGTTTGAGTCAAAAAGTACTTGAGGTTGGTGTGAGGAAAAATACAAGTACAAATACAACTCCCCTGAAAAGATTTGGTTGTATTTAGCCATCAGTGGTGAATAGAGAGAGAGACAGACAGTATGTGTGTGTGCTTGTGTGTGTGCGTGTGGCTGTGAAGGAGTGAGTTTGTTCTTGTTTCAGTAGTTCTCCCTGTGACTGTGTACTGGCTGATGAGGCAGATTAACATGAATGTGTCTGTCAGGGAATGTTTTGATTGCTAATTATAAACAGCTGCGTGGTTTCCATGGTGATGGGACTTCAAAGGACAGCTGCTGAGTTTAACTGTCACTTCTTTGTGACAGCTACTCTCAGGCAGGATTTTGGGGTTTTGACATGGTCCGAACAAATGCTCGCTGTGGCCAAACCGTAATAGCTATCAGAAAACCGAGCACACCGTACGAATCCAGACGGCCGGAGGAATTTCTCAATGTCAAATTTTTATATGTAGGGCCAAGAGAAAGTATTTAAAACATGTTTTAAAAAAGTGGTTACTAATGAACGGGGAATGAATAGAAATTGAATGGACCTCTATGGATGGAAAATCAGGCTTTCTCCAGGATTTGGCCACCTACTGACCAAAGGGTACAATTTTTGCCACCAAATGCAGTTTTATTAGAAGCAGGAGGAGTCAGGGAACATTTTGATGCCATTTTATGACTCTAGAGTGAAATTTGTGGTCCTACGAGCAATTTGTTCGGGAAGATTTTTCTGTGTAATCTGCTGCTGCTTCACTCTGACTGATGATGTCACGCACTGTTAAATCTGAGTTTTTTGAGGAAAAGCTGAAAACTTTGTGTTGCTTAAGCTGTATTATCTGAAAAACCGTTGAAGATAGGAGACTGCTGAAGATCTCAAAAAATCTGTGAAAGATCTGTGAACATTTTGAAGTAAGAATGAAGTCTGTAGTATGAAGTGTGCTGAATCTGTTTAATGTGAAAGTTGTAGAAGATTTTTGCTGAGCTGCTGAAATCTCCCATTGACTGCAATTCAAAAAAATCTGCATAAAATATTTTTTTTTGTAAAAAGTATAACTGCTATAGCTGTGAAAAATACAAGCACACTTCTGCTGAACATGATACACTGCATAATTTTTTTTCGTGTAAATCCGTTGAAATTTGAAGGCTGTGAAAACCGTCAAAAAACGTACGGAAGAATAAAAAGAAGTTTAATAAAGTCGAATAACAACTAGAAAGATTGCATTTCCTGAAGAAAATGCGTTGAAATGCTGATGCTGCAGAAGAAAACTGAAAAAATGAGAAAATGTTGAATAAAAATTGTTTAAAGCTGTGAAAGAAAGCTATAAATGTTGAATGTGACATAGAAATTGCATAAGAAGCTGAAGAAACCTGAAAATGTAGAACATGTGAAATAGAAATTGTTGAAAGCAGTGTAACAAATCTGAAAATGGTAAATGTAAAATAAAAATTGCTTAAGCAGCTGAAGAAACCTGAAAATGTAAAACATGTGAAAGAAAAATAGCTGAAAACTGTCTTGCTTCAGCTGTATTATCTAAACAACTGTTGAAGAGAGCAAAAGGCTGAAAATGACAAAATTGTTTAAAGATCTGAGAACATTTGGAAGAAAGAATAAAGTCTGTAAGCAGAAGTATGCAGAAGCCTGAGAATCTTTAAGTAAAGAAAGTTTAAAGCAGAACTGGAGGATTCCTCCATTCCTCCAATACATTGTTTAAATAAAGTTATTTGAGTCAAAAAGTACTTGAGGTTGGTGTGAGGAAAAATACAAGTACAAATACAACTCCCCTGAAAAGATATGGTTGTATTTAGCCATCAGTGGTGAATAGAGAGAGAGACGGACAGTATGTGTGTGCGTATTTGTGTGTGCATGTGTGTGCTTGTGTGCGTGTCTGCGGCTGTGCAGGAGTGAGTTTGTTCTTGTTTCAGTAGTTCTCCCTGTGACTGTGTACTGGCTGATGAGGCAGATTAACATGAATGTGTCTGTCAGGGAATGTTTTGATTGCTAATTATAAACAGCTGCATGGTTTCCATGGTGATGGGACTTCAAAGGACAGCTGCTGAGTTTAACTGTCACTTCTTTGTGACAGCTGGATCTCAGGCAGGATTTTGGGGTTTTGGACATGGTCCGAACAAATGCTCGCTGTGGCCAAACCGTAATAGCTATCAGAAAACCGAGCACACCGTACGAATCCAGAGGGACGGAGGAATTTGTCAATGTCAAATTTTTATATGTAGGGCCAAGAGAAAGTATTTAAAACATTTTTTTAAAAAGTGGTTACAAATGAACGGGGGATGAATAGAAATTGAATGGACCTCTATGGCTGGAAAATCAGGCTTTCTCCAGGATTTGGCCACCTACTGACCAAAGGGTACAATTTTTGCCACCAAATGCAGTTTTATTAGAAGCATGAGGAGTCAGGGAACATTTTGATGCCATTTTTATGACTCTGGAGTGAAATTTGTGGTCCTACGAGCAATTTGTTCGGGAAGTTTTTTCTGTGAAATCTGCTGCTGCTGCACTCTGACTGATGATGTCACACACTGTTAAATCTGAGTTTTTTGAGGAAAAGCTGAAAACTTTGTGTTGCTTAAGCTGTATTATCTGAAAAACCGTTGAAGATAGGAGACTGCTGAAGATCTCAAAAAATCCGTGAAAGATCTGTGAACATTTTGAAGTAAGAATGAAGTCTGTAGTATGAAGCATGCTGAATCTGTTTAATGTGAAAGTTGAAGAAGGTTTTGGCTGAGCTGCTGAAATCTCCCATTGACTGCAATACAAAAAAAATCTGCATAAAATATTTTTTTTTGTAAAAAGTATAACTGCTATAGCTGTGAAAAATACAAGCACACTTCTGCTGAACATGATACACTGCATAATTTTTTTTCGTGAAAATCCGTTGTAATTTGAAGGCTGTGAAAACCGTCAAAAAACGTACGGAAGAATATTGAAGAAGTTTAAGAATAAAGTCGAATAACAATAAGTTGAAATGCTGTATCAGCATTTCAACTTAATAAGTTGAAATGCTGTATCAGCATTTCAACTTAATGATGAAGACTCTCTGTAGTGCACTCAAGCTTGATTATTTAAACAGCACAGAGCTATCAGTAGAGATCTGTATCTACAGAACCCTAAAGAGACTGTTTGCTCTTTCAACAAGAATTTATCTCTTGCCTCTCCACAGTATTTTTAAAAGCCACCCACACTGAATACATAACTATTTTTTTTAAATCTCATTTCTCAATTATTAACCTGCAGAGACTTGACATTGTGAAACACTCTCTCACTTTGTACCTCTTCAGAAATAATTGCCTGTTTTAAGAAGCCAGATGTACTTATTTATGTAACGGACTGTAGAAGATAAGTTTCCTTTTATGGTTGATTTAATTTTCAGAGTGTTGCAGATCAATGAGAACTTAGTGGACTATATTGAAGAACATGTAGCGATCCAATGAAATATTTGAGTTTTTCTATAAATTCTTAAGAGTGGTATCTGGTATCAGAGAGTACACCGGTCAATAAACTGATCCCGTAACTTAAACACTTCTACACACAAAATATTAAGTTGATTGTTCAGCATTGCTGTCAAACACTGTGGTCTTGTAGTCACTCAAAACAGCCACGGTGAGTTTATTTCTGGTGCCTTCAATCTGAAGTGTACAACACTTAAAATGTGTACATTTTTTCTGATGTAAACTTGGCAAAAGAAGTAAATGTGTGTTTGGTAGAGTATTTTTTGATGTAACAATGCTTCTTGGCAATAAATCTTATATCCGTTATGTTTGTTTTCCTTTTAAATGGTGCCACATTTGGTAGGAACATGCATTTGTGGGACGAGCAGTAGAGCTGAGAATGTGGGTTGCTCCCAGAAAAAAAAAGAGCCAAATCTTCTCTGCCAACACTAAACAGCTTTGTCTGCTGTTGATTCTGTTGTTGTTTTGGTGGACTAGATTGGTAGAGCTTCTAGTGCTACAATGGTCAGGAGGTGTCTGCTCCAGGAATTAGCTTACCACATTTGACTGATCTGGATGGGGCCCATGCACCAGAGCAAAGCAACTTCGAGCTCGGGCTCTGCAAAATGAAGAAAAAATGCCTACATGTCTTGTTTCTTCAGACTTCAATCATCCAATACAAACAAGAGTCAATCCCTCCAATGTGGCATACGTGTCAATCAATCAATCAATCAATCAATCTTTATTTATATAGTGCCAATTCATAACAAACGTTATCTCAAGACGCTTTCCAAGCGTTAACAGGTCTAGACCTGTAAATGGTAATAAAATCATATTAACAGAAACCCAACATCAAGACAAGATAAGAGGTCTTATCCAAGCGGCAACCTCCGGTCTGAAAATATGAGGCAATGCGGAAGTGCTAAAGTCTGCTGTTCCTCGAGTGTCCGCTTGAGGCTGGCTCCGGAAGTACCGGAAGTCACGTACACACCAAGCCAAAAAAAGCCGTTTTCACGGCCCAAATAAGCCTATTTACAGCCTGGTACAAAGAATGTCTCCTGTCTGAATCGCTAATTTCGCTAACGGCACGCACTGTAGGGGGGGTGAATTTTTTTCTAATTCGGCAGTGTCCACAATATCAAGCTCGCCAGTTCGTCCAATCAGAGGCACAGCTCAGATCACGTGACTGTGGAGCGCCCTATGGTTGTTACTGTGGAGACACACAGCACGCCTCATTTCCAATATGGCCGCGCCGACCGTTTTGCTTCAAAAGTCCATATCAGGAACAGATGGGTGACGTCGCGGAGACTACGTCCATTAATTATACAGTCTATGGTCTTATCTCATCTTAACCCACCATGAGTACAGACATTTGCAATATTTAGCAAGTTTGTGTCCTGCGTTAGCTCTGTTAGCCATATTTCTTTGAATAGCATGATGCTACTCTGCTCTACACGTTCTTAACACATATTCTACCAAACATAAATTGCCTTTTTGTTCTAAGTTTGGAAACACTTAAAATCACAATTGTGAGGTAATTTGTTGTGTATGATTTTGAGTGAAGTTGAGTGTGTAGCATGGCTAAGATTATTTTATGACAGGGTATCACAGTCCCCATCACCCATCACCATCAGCACAAGAGAGCAAAGCAATATCCTGTATCCAGAAGACATTTACTAGAGCCTGACTGATATGGGATTTTGGGGGCTGTTGCCAATACTGATATTGGGGGCTGAAAAATAGCGATATCTGATATATCAGCCATTATAAGAATTAGGGTTCATGTACACTGTATATCCTGTGTATATTAATGTTCTTATTTTATATAATACCCAAAATATGATTCAAGACAAAGAAGCAGAACAATACTAAATTAGAATAAGGAACTTATTTCAAAAAGATGCAATTAACACCACTTTAAAACTGTATTATAGTCTTATGTTAGATAATATTGATCAACAATGCAATGTTAAGTGCAATATCTATAATTTTGTTTAGTTTCTCTCATGTTTAACAGTTTATTTATTTATTGGTTTTCACTTGAGCAATATTTCACAGTGCAATAATTTTATGCAATAGTTAATTAATGTCTAACCTCATCAATATAGAACATTTCACTCATCTGTTTCACTCTCATTTATTCATTGTTATTTTTAGGCACATTCTTCATTTGCCTTTTTCTCTTGGACACTTATACATTGTATCTCCTCTCTGACACTCTGTATTGTTTAATAGACACTTGCTCTTTATTTTGCATCTTTGTTCTTTCTTACTAACATTTTGCATTTTTGTATTTTACCTTTACTAACTTTTGTGTTTTCTGTTTTGCACTGTGTTTTTGCACAATTTTCCTTCAGGGTTAATAAAGTGGATCTAATCTTATCTTAAATTCTTTGGATCCCAAACCTGGCAGGGGGATTAAAAAAGAAAACACCTTTTTTAAATGACTGGCAACAGAGTGACAGAATCTCTGTGCATATAAAAACAGCTGTTTAAGGAACAAACTCTTGTATTTCATGTCAATTCACTGTGCAAAGGTTCATTATCATGGAAAGAAGTTTTTCTATCTTTAGTCTAAAAAAGTATCCAAAGGTGATATATATATACTGACTAAGCTAAACTCTAAACTACACTTTCAGTCAATTAAAGCAGTTTTCTTCTTGGTTGCCATTTTGACAATTCAGTTTTAAATGTTCTATTGTAACTTTTTAATATGGTTAAAAATTGGCATTGTCGTCTTTCGCCATAAATGTTACTCGTTAAGAAAAAAATTCTTGATCGTTACTTTCATAATGCATCAAAAATGTTTGTGATGACTGAATTTTACTTTGAAGTCAATCACTTCCATCTCGTTAGGGGTTTTTGTCCCCTCAGGGTGTCTGCTCTGAGCTGCAGCTGGAAAAAACCTGCACAACTCAGATGGTCCTCTTTTTACCCTTGTTGTAAATTTGTCCACAGCACCACCTGCAGTGTTGGAGTGAAATGACACTCCTGCTATGATGTCAGCTCAGTAGCACGTTCACTTTACTGGCCCAGAGTGTGCAGAGGTTTACGATAAAGATGGAATACATGCTGGTGAAACAGGTATGCTGAGACCTTGAGAGAGGACAGAAGATAGCGGTACAAATCTGCCCCCCAGTTGGTTTTTCCTCTCCAGTGACTCAGGTGCTGATCTCCTTCTATCTTTACCAGCAGAACCTCAAGGAGTGAGAACACAGAGCTATCCAGGGAAATTACCCCGTCGACAGACGGCACATTGAGACTTCGTTAGCACAACCACCCAACCTAGTGCCTCTCCAGCCTGATCGAACGGGGCAACTCTCCATGACAGAGTAAACAAAGCAGAATCAGGAGATGATGAGGAAAATAAGAGTTTTTTTTATGTTATTCCATTGCTGCAAGTCCCTGAATACCCATGTGGTTTTTGTGTATCATAAAGACTCAGGAGGGCACGAGAGGGGAAAACCACAAGTAGAAATATACGTCTCTTTGTGTTAATTACGAATATATATATATATATATATATATATATATATATATATATATATATATATATATATATATATATATCTGTGTGTGTGTGTGTGTGTGTGTGTGTGTTTGTGTGTGTGTGTGTGTGTGTTTATAAGGGTATTTTATATGTTAATTTGACTTTATGCTTGCAGTGCACCTGTATACAGTCTGTCCATATTGATATATACCTTATAATGGATTTTCAACTTGGGGTGTTTGTACTGATGCAAATATTTGTGTGTATGTGTGTGCTTTTCCGTGTGTGTGTCTGTGTCTGTTTGTGTGTGTGCTTCAGGCAGGAGAGAATGTCTGAGTTGAGTAGAAAGAAGAAGCGGAGGAGAGGTATAAGTCAGAGGCTGTGAGTAAACAACCTGCAGTAGCTACAGCTAGTGTCAGTCTTCCTGCCTCGCCTCCACGGCTGCCGTGCCTTCCCCCTTTACTTTCCATCCTCTGCGCTTAAACAAACACACACACAGCAATCGTGCTGCCAAGTTAGAGAAAAAGTCGTTCAGCAAACTTCCGGACTTCTGCAACTCCGCTCAGCTTTTTGTGCCTAAATTGATAATTGAATTGACTATCGCCGTGTAATCAATTAGGGTGTTCATCCCCGGCTCTGATTTAAACAGTTAATTGGCTTGTGCCACAGAGACGCTGAGATGGAGAGCTGACTGCTGCAGGAGGGACTGTTGGATTACTACAGATGGGCTCTCAGACCTGTTTGCATTGCGTCTGACTTTAAAGTCCTTGATTTCCTTCCCTGGTTTAGAAATTGCCTGAGTGCGAGCAGCACATGGGTTTGATGGGACCTTGGTAACAAATTCTGCCTGTTTAAGGCCCTGTTTACAGGACAGCGGTATTATTATAAAACACAAAAAGTATTGTTGCGTTTCGGCCTCTCGTTTATATGGAAATGCCTTTTTATCTTCAAATGCAACTTTTAAAACGCCCTCCAGAGTGGAATTTTTCTAAAATGCTGCAGCCTCCGTTGCCATATAAACGGCAAGTCGGTGTTTTCAGCGAAAACGCTGACGTCACGCTCTGTTTTACGTGTGCGCATTCCACTTTTGTCGTGGGACAACAACAACGGTTCAGTGGCGGACTTACGGGGTTGTGCTTGTGCTGCTGAATCTGCTGACTGCCTTTCAACAAAATGTGCATCTGTTGCTCCACTTCTGCACTCAGATAAGACGCATTTAATATACACACCAGACGATCAGCCCGCCTCTTCTTTAGCAGAGGGCTACCAAAAGACTCTAAAGTCTGTTATGCATACTACAGTGTTTTCAGTCCTTCAGCATTTCCATGTGAACACAGATTTTTTTCTCTGCGTTTTTTTGCGTTTTCGAGTGAAAAGCTGTGAAGCGTTGTCGTATAAACGGGGCCTAAGTGAGCAGGCTGAGGATACATATAGAGCCTGCACAGCAGGTTATCCCTCTGCTTTGATCACAATCTTTCAGACAGATGCATGCAGGTTTCTCTTCCATTAAACACCCTTTGTTACTTTTTACCCAATGTCCGGAAAAATTCTTTTGCCACCTGCAGTCAGCAGTGCTTTGTCTGAGCACACAGAGAGCAAAGCATTTCAAGTCCAAACAACGCTGCAGTATTGATCCACCCCACACCTTATTCCATTTCGTCCTCTAAAACATGCCTTTTCACTCGGTTGACTTCTATTCAAAGCTATCCAGTGAGACCTGTGTCAATGGGGAAGCTTGACTTCATTCCATAGCTCTGGAAGCCCCCTGGGGGCTAAGCATAGGCTGCTAGACCATGACAGGCAGGGGGCTAATAGGCCGGATAGGATTGGATAAAAGAAGTGGGGGGGTTGTTGCAAAAAAAGTTTTAAGACCAGGACATAGCCATCTGCTTTTGTGGTGATGAGCATCAAAGCCTGAAGGAGCCCTGTTGGGTCTCTCTTTCAGATGGCCGTCCTACATATGGGCTTCATATTTCACCAGGACAGACAGGCGGCAAGGACCATTGGGCCTCAGCCGTGGCTGCTATTCTGTCTCCCTGCATGGTTTCCAGCCTTTGAGAAGAGCAGCAAGATTACTTTTATTTCTCCTGAGAAATTTGGCTAATAAATGACCAGGCTTGACCCAGTGGGGTTGGGCTCCACACCCCCACCTCACTTAGTGAAGGTATGGAGAAAGAGGGGCTCTGTGGGTATGTTACTGTTGAGGAAAGTGTTGGAGAAATGGGTCAGCGCATGGCTGCGACGACATGCTCCCAGGGTGATTAATTATTGAAGTGACTAATACTACATTTGCCTGGCAGCACCAGGGGCTTCAGTCCACATTGGTGGCACCATAACAATAATCAGCCCTGCTGCATCTTTTATGACTATCTACCCCTCTTCACGTCTCTCCGTCTCCCTGACTTCCCCTTCATTTCATCTCTACTTGTTATTTTGCCCTCACCGATTCTCTTCAGTCTCTCCCACTTGACGAACACAGGCTAATTGCGCCTTTTCACTCATTCTCCCCATCTCTGTCCCTCCCTTCCTCTGCATATTTTAGGCCCCTTCTCTTGTTTCCTCTTTTTCAGTAGCATAGCCTCTGTCTATAAGTGTGCTCTTGTTGAGCAATGTGAAGGCCAGACTATATAATATCAGTGCTGAAGGAAACCAGCCACTTATGTCTAACTCTGCTATTCTTTCGCCTTTGCCTGCCTCAAGGTAGCATATGGCATTCTCTCAGACTGCTGGACTCGTTGGCCTCCCACACAACACAGTGCATCCATCTCTCCCTCACTCACAGCTCCTTTATGGGCTCTCCAACAGTTATTTTCTCCCGTACCCCTCTCTCCCCTGATACTGTGCAGAGCCCCATCCTTCCACATTCTATTTCACACAGCCACACTTCAGTGGCGTTCACTGCAGAGATGGCTCAGGTCTGGCAGTTGGTGAGAGGAGGGCGGTCGAGACTGGAAGGCACAGTCATTAGTTAAATATTAGCCAGACTGTGCTCTATTCCCTCAACATCCAAGGGAGGGGTGCAGGAGTCATACCCTTCCAAAACAATAGGCCATAAGGAGAGGGCTTTGTGCCCCCGTGCTTGGAAATAAAGTGTGTGCACTCGAAGCTACCTTTCCTTCAACTCCATACAGATGGTGTTCTCTTTGTTATATCTTGTACATAAGGTACAGTACATCACACCCCTTGAGAGACAGGTAAACCTTACCAGTGCTACAAGCAGAAGGTGTAACAACAACCACGGTAGAGTCATAAAAAAAAAAACAATAGACAAGGCCCACAATTACTCAGCTGTACAAAGGAAAACATGCTCAGACATATTTTTATGTGCTGTGCCTGCAGATTTGAGGGCAAAATGTTCAGGCCCTGTAAAGTTGAGGAGATGGTTACACACAGTGAAAATACATATTCGCACCCATTTTTGTCTTATGGCCATGGGGAAAGGGAAAGAGAATGCAATAAAAGGCATTGCCTGCCAAGCAAAAATCCCAGTTAGTGGTTGATAAAAACATGAAAATATTTGATGCTCGCTTGGGTATTTGTAACATTGAGCTAGGATATGTTTACAATGGATCTGATGTGTCTGTAAAAACTATAAAAAGGGGCATCATCCCCAAAATGATGGATATAGAAAGAGTTGTTTAACAAATGGATTTTTTGTTTATAGCTTGCTGTGCCTCTGGATTTATAAGATTACTTTGATTTTAATGAGGACTCTATGGAAGCTGTAGTGTTCAGAGTTAGGGGCAGTTTACACAACAACGTTTCAATTGAAAACACAAAAAGCACAGTGTAAAAAAATCTGCAGAGACACACCCTAAAGTGGTAGCAAAAGCAGAGGGGGGCTGGTATATTTTAACGTGTCTTTTCTAAATGCAGAAGTGGTTCAACAGATGCACATTTTGTTGAAAGGCAGTCAGCAGATTCAGCAGCACAAGCACAACATGGTAGTGTTACCATTGTTGTTGTTGTCCGGTTCATGCATAGCAATTTAAGTTGCCACAATGAAAGTGTAATGCGCAAAGTGGAGCATGATGTCCACTGAAAGCTCCCACCTTGCTGTTTACAAGGCAACAGCAGCTGCAATGAAAACTTCCACTGTAGAGACCGTTTTCAAAAGTTTCTGTTTTAGGTCAGCTAAAATGCCATTCCTGTATAAACAAGAGGCCAAAACGTAACAATATCTGTACGTTTCATCCTAAAACTATTGTTGTGTAAACGGCCCCTAAAGCCCCGTTTCCACCAAGCAGTTCAGTTCAATTCATCTCCATACGACACATTTTTTAGTGTTTCCTTTGACTAAAACCAGGACAGATCCCAAAATTACCAACCTGTACCATCCCACTTTTTGTACCTTTCTGTTGGGGTGTCAGACATACCGATCCAACCCCAGAAAGTGGAACTAGAAACACTGCAGTCCACTGATTCGTCAAAAGAAAAATCACTTCCTGAGTGACAGTAGTAATGAAGAACAACACATAACCTCGCCATGTTTTGATCTCTGGTCGACTTTGTGAAGATAACTTTCTTTTGTTTGGAAAAAGGCACCTTTTTTTTCTTCTTCTTCATTGGATTTGTTAGTTGGGTACACTGTGTCACGCTGCTATGCCGTCATGCTATTATGGAGCTGACGCAGTTATCAGCATCCGGCTTGCATACCGCCTAACAAGTAGGGCGCAGTTGGCTGTGGAAACGCTAACAGGATCAGTCTTTACTGATCCGACCCATACCAAACTGTACTGATCCATACTGGACTGCTTGGTGGAAATAGGGCTTTAGAGGACTTTCTAATGTTTCACTGTGCATGTGTTGGTCTCTCAAAGGCATGGTGCATGGTGTGTGGGAGCCACAAGGCATAAGCATGCGGTGCTCAGGACTCATGCTGTTTGTGTGGTAAAGGGTGTGTGGAGTTCATGCTGTGAGACTCAGAGATCATCTCTGCTCTGCCCAGGAAGCCTCTGGTCAGACAACAGCTATCTCAGCTCACTCCTTCTCTTCTGCCAGTCTTTTCTCTATTGTTTACAGTTTGAACAGGAAGAAAGCAACATTGACTGAAACTTGTCAGTCCTGAAATGCTAACATAACATAAAAATATATGGTATAGATTCTAAGAATTTGGAGAAGTAGCCTTCATCTTTTGTGGGAAATTTATATCCACCTTGAATAACAAACCAGAGCTGTAACAGGATTTCCATTTCAGCCGCCTATTTTATTTATGTACTGTAACCTCCATATAATGTCCATCATGTGGTACTCCACTCTTCAGGTAACCAAAAGCAGACGGCGCTGAGATTGGAAACAGTCCTTAGCATAACTCAGTTGTCCAAAGCAAATGCTTTCTTTCTGGCGGCACCTAAGCACTCCCCTCATGTCGTTTTCAATCTTTTTATTTTCTTTGTGACAAGAAGGAGCTGGTGGTTGAGGTTGAGTATTTTAGCTTGTGACAAAACAGGCCACTTACATTTGGCACCTCTCAGAGTCAAAGTGAGCAAAGCACGTACTTCTAAAGGCACCAACTGTTACTGAGAGCAACCTGACACTACTGTACCACACCACAAAATCCGCTAAAAGCACCAGTCCAAAAGCGGAAAAACACATTACAGATTCTAAATCATAGGCAAGGACGCAGATAGATTTACAAATAGACAGAAGCCCAGATAGTAGTTAGACAGATAGACAGACCCATATGTTTACAGCTCTGCTCTTTATGTTTCCCTAGCATCCCCAGCAGAGTGCACTGGGCAGGCACAGGTGTGAGCAATTAGTTGGATTCAGTAATGTACTCGGCTGCTCTCAGCTTCTTGCTCTCCTGAGTCTCAGACGAGGTCCATTGGGAAAGCAACAGTGCAATTAGTTCAATTTGGTAGCGTCGATTCATCTAGCCGCCAACCCCCCAATGCATATACTCAGTACAATAAAACACAACCCTAAGAAATAACCTTAATCCTTACTTTGGTACAAAAGCCCAGCACAAGATTGAATTAATCCACAGTGTCAGATGAAAAAACACTCTGTCTGCACCCCATGTTTTGTAGATTTAAGATTTGGACTTCCTCCTGTTGCAGATAAATGTCCCCAAGTTCACACATAAGCTTCCAAACCACCTGATGTTTGTGACTTAGTTCTCAGTTATTGATGACCAAAGTTAAGATATTAATGAACTCAAACACAATATTTTAACATGCATAATGTTGGAAAACCTGTTTTGTTGCAAAGGGACTTGGGATCCTTTAACTCATAATTTGAACAAATATTTTTCAGGTCAAGAAAAATACACATTCAAAGAAAAGCTTGACAATTTGGGGAAATTACTTGAATAGCTGCAGAGAGTTGGATTAGATGATTGAAACCAGTCTCTGTCAGGTCTGAAACACAGGATATATGAGCTTAACTTAGCACAGTAAATGGGAAAAGGATAAACAACTAGCCAGTACAAATGACGAACTACAAAATCTGGAATAAAACATGCATTGGCAAAGTTTCTCTGCAGTTGCAATGCTTTTTCTAGTACCATTGTCTTCCCCATGAGGAGTTTGCGATCCTGCTTGCTACGGTCAGCCAATGGTAGAGCTGATACTGTTAGGTAGGGACCCTCTTCCTTGGAGCAGTACTCTCGAACCACGGCACCTCCCCTGATCAAATTGAGAAGTCTTCTCAATCAAACTCTGTAATGTCTGTAAAGTTCTCGTTATTTTGCACATTCATGTTTCATGTTTTTGGTTTCCTTTTTTATTTTGAAATCTCTAACCCTTGTCTCTATCTTCTAGATTTGTTCCTGTCTGCCCTGCCCCCGTCTGTCACACCTGATTCCTGATTGTTCCCCCCAGCTGTGTGTCATCACCCCTCATTACCTCTTCTATTTAACCTCATGTGTCTCACTGTCTCGTCGCCAGTTCGTTGTACTTCACCGTCTTCTTCCCAGCCTTTTTCATAGTCACGTCATGGCCATTGTGAACCTTGCCTGTTTTTGTTTAGCCTTTTGCCTCACGTTTTTTTGGATACCTCTGCCTGTTTGGACTGTTTTCCCATGTATCGAACCCTGCTAGTCTGACTGCCTCATTTTGTGTCCCGAACCCTGCTAGTCTGACTACCTCCTGTGTGTACCGAACTCTGCTTGTGTAATTAAACTCTTCTTGTCATTTGGAACCTGAGTCTGTCTTTGCGTTTGTGTGCCATCTGGGTCAAAGTTCATGAAAAACCCATAACTCCCAAATTATTTACTCAGTCGTCAACAGCTTTCTTTAAATGGATGATAAATAATATAATATGTTATGCAAAATGTTGGCAACAATGAGGTATCACAGTGTAGCAGCTAAAATGTAACAAACCAGTTAGTTATCTGTTTATTGAACGATTCTGTGATGTCATTTCTACTAATGTGAAAGTCATTGAGGGTTGAACAAGATGCTACGATGCTTTGCTCTCGTTGGTCAGGAATACATCTTATCGATAATTGGATAAAAAAGAGGGTTGCAAAATTCTGGGGTATTTCAAAGTTTGAAAGTTTTCAGCAGATTTTTTTGGAATTAAACAGAAATTAACAGGACTTTTCTGGGAATTTATTCTAACTGCCTATACATGTATAAATATTAAACACTTTGGTTTGTTAATAGCAGAGATGCATGCAAACCGGTCTAATGCAATTATTTAAAATCGAATTGGTAAGAAAAAATTCCAGAAATTTTCCTAAATTCCCAACACAAGTTTCCCAGAAATCCTTAGAAAAGTTCATTTACATGGACTGTTAGGACTTTCAAAGTGATCTTGGAAAAGTCTCACTTCTAGATATCTGCTCTATCATAATCCACAACTTTAAATGAGATTATCAGCACAAATATAGGTTATTGCTAAATGTTATTTCTTAGCTTCCTGATCAGGTCGGACAGGACCGGATTGATTTACAGCACATTGAAGTCTTGACAACACCACGCCAGCTGATGAAGAGATCTGAAACAGGACTTCAGTGCAGAAGAAAGCTAAACAGAAGAGCAGTAAAGCACAGGCTAAAGGCTGAAACGCAAGGCAAAGGCAAAACTGCAAGCTAAAGGCTAAAACACGAGCTAATCTGTTTGTGATAATGTTCATTCAAACCCACATGCAGCAGTTATTCTGCAGTGATCTGATCAAACTTGAGAGTCTGTCAGTAAAATGAAGAGTGAGGTTACGTTAGCTCTGATTGGTAGATGAGCAGGACAGAAGGATTCGCTAACATTACACGTCAGTAAACATACATCCCAAAGCACTGGGCTGCTGGTAGCACTAAATACAGCCTCTTTAAACTGAAAATTTACAATATTCCTGAGCTTAAATTCTCATGGAAATTTTCAGAAAACTTTCCTGAAATTTACTGGAAATTTTCCAGTTGCAAACAAATCCAAGCAGTTTCCATTTCTTACATTAGCATCAAGGTCTGTGGGCTCTGTTATTATACATGTCGAAATATTTGTTTGATGAGAAGTCAACACTGGAATGAGAAGATTTGAGTGTATAGCATGTGAGTAAAAGTGGCAGCGCTGAAACACACACACACACACACACACACACACACACACACACACACACACACACCCTATTCACAGTAATTGAGGTTCAATCCCTGCTCCATATGGCATAGATTTGCCATGCAGACATGCAGACATGCACCCTCAATAGCATTTCCATACACACATGCTCATAACCCTTTAATCAATTAGTCTTTAGGTTGCATGGGAATGTCAGCTGGTAGCACTCAGTTCCCCCTCAGTTTCTCACTTACACACACACACACACACAGGAAGATCACAGAATTTTTCAGTCATGCCCCCAACAGCCCTGACAACCTACGTCTGGATAGTGTCTGTGTGTTTTTTTCTTAAATACACCCTGACGCCGGTACCTAAAAATATTCAAAAAGAATAATGCAGAGATTATGCAAAGTAAACTTAGCATGTGTGGTTGATATTGTTTATCGAGACGGTAGGTAAAAATCTGCACCTTCCTTGGCATGTGTGGTCTGTTAGCATAAACCCACACTGGAGGCTAGAACTGTCTGTAAATGGACCCTAACCACCCACCCAGCCAGCACATCCTCTTCTCACTACCTTAGAGATCAGGCATGCAAAGCCCGTAATGTTCTTTACCGTTTGCTCTGTTAATGCAGCCTGCACACTCATTTAAATAACCTTGATTACTTTATTTCACTGTGTGTGTGTGTGTGTGTGTGTGTGTGTGTGTGTGTGTGTGTGTGTGTGTGTGTGTGTGTGTGTGTGTGTGGGAGAAAGAGAGAGAGTGTAAGAGGCAGGTTACAGGAGTAATACGGTGTTACCAGCACTTTAATTTTTTGTTGATTATAACAGGGTGTGCAGCCTGCCTTATTTGTTATTATATCATAAAGTTTGTTTATTTTAATGAGGCTTATAATGTATGGCACTGTTCAAGTGCTGAAGTGAGGAATGTTCTCAGGCAGAACAGCACTGATTGCCCATACAGGTTTCCCACCCTGTTTTCTTAAGGGGGGGCGTCAAGGAGTGATGGAAGGGTCTCTAGACTTATTCACATTATAATTAAAAATGTCCAATCATCCATGTGTGGTTTGTTTCTTTATCTGTTTGGCACAAGAAGGGAACCGTTGCGTGTCTGTGCTTGTTTTTCTAACTTCACAGAGCTGCGCTTCAACAGCTCACAGCAGCCTTAAAAAAAACACAAAAACAAAACATTAATCAAAACTTACTCAGTCCAAAAACTTGTTTGTCTCTTGTCCACTTACAGTCTTGAAAGAATTCCCACTTCCTGCGCAGGATTGAGATGTAATCAGAGTTGAAAAATTAAGACTTTTAATCAAGCTATATGTTTTTCCTTTTACACTCGACTTCCCCGAGGAAATTCAGTCTACCTTTAAATATGTGATCACTCAAATGTTGGTCAGGATTGCAAACACTGTTAATGCAACTTTAATCAGCTCGCTCTCCTTTGTCTTCACTGGTTGTCTCACACTTTTGCAATTAAGCGAGAATTTCTTTTGAAGTTGATTGCCCCCTTCTCTCTCGTTGCTTTTGTCTGTAGTTATTTAAATGAGAGCACAGCGACTTGGCATACCACCCTGCATTGTTCACGCCGAGTTTATACCACTGCTATAGAGCATAAACAAAGCCTGTTTAATTAGGTGCCTTGCTCTTTATTAGTCCTTAACTCATACTTAACTCACATGCATGCAAACACACACAAACACACACATACACACACACACACACACACACACACACACACACACACACACACCAGCATTCCACTCATAAACACACAGAACCGCCTGTGTTACAGTCTTGAGTAATGAGGCTCTTGCTAGGCTTGAACAAAGAACAGTTAAACTGCAATGAGGACCAACTTGTGTGTGTGCTTCCACTCCTGTTTGTGCATCTTTTTGGATGCTGACAAGGGGGAAGAGCTTCTTAAGAAAAAATATTTTCTTGGCCAGAAAACAGTAGCTTTTTGCTAACTGCCCTCTTCTTTGTGGGAATAACAAAGGAAAGAGAGAATATACATTTAATATCTTAAACTGGGAAAAGCCACCTCCGTCTTTAAACACCTGCTGGCACGCATGGCATGCTGACGTCTTTTCCCTCTAGGAAGTTACGATGTTGCGATTGCAATAAAACAAATTCAGTCCATCCCTGTGAATTCTGGGCGACCTTGCAAATTTGTCCAATCATAATAGTTTCACCTGACTCCCCAAGTTTGTCCAACCATAGCAGTCAGTCCCCCATGAAACTGGTTTATTTGTTTATGAAGTTGCAGACATATCTGACAAAAATGCCTCTGATTTACCAACAATTGTTGCAGCCAAGGACCATGCAAGGCAGTAAGGTTCTGCTGTACATGAAACAACATGTGTTTAAACACGGATGAAAATATCTGCTGACAAACACTTTTTTACCTCAAAACACACAAGGAGTATGACTGAAGCACATGGACAACATACGAGACTGATCACAGTCAGTTTGTTTAAATTCAGCCTCAGAAATCAGACTATGAGCTTAGTCAGCATAACCAGATAATAGAAATGCATATAAACAGTTTAGCTGGACCAAATACAGACTGGGCATAGCTCGATTAACACACCTAGATAATGCGGTTCCTATTGAGCTGTGGTGGGATTCGGCACAACTCGACAGGTCTTGGCATTCAGCCGAAAGAGGAAGTAGATGACCGTGATAAATAAGTCCGCTGCGCTCATACAGTCTGTGGCTCCAACACATCAAACAAACACCATGACACATACATAAGAACATGAAGCTACAGCTGCCTCCATCTCAGCCATCGTAGAGAATGTTGTTTTTTCTTCGAGAGTACAAAAACTGGTCTGAGTCACACTGCCGGGCTACTGTGTACATGTAATCGTACTGACAGACAGAGGCGTCAGTTTTCCTGAAACAGTGTGTGTGTGAGTGTACGTGTGTTGTGCATATGTGTATCAGTAAGGGTTGTTTTTTTTTTGAGAAACTAGTTTTGCAATTTTTGCTAATTGCTACAATTTTATTGTAAAAATCATCTAAAATCATTGCAACATGCTTTGCAATTTTTTTTCAACAATCCCCCAGAAAAGTCCACAAAATCCTGGAGGGACTGTCTTTGGTCTAAGCTGCTGGATTTTCTCTAACTCAACTCCTTCTTTTGTCTCTTTGACAACTTTGGCCTGGTAGACTCTTTGGGGCTGGTCACCATGGTGACTCACCTCTCAAGTGGCGTGGGAGTGGTGCAGGTCAGGGGGGGGTCAGGCTGAGGGACTGTTTTGGCAAACGGCGCACGCTTCATTAGGCCTTTTGGCTTGGGGTTCATTAAAACTGCAGGAGAGGACATTCCAGGGGACTCTATTAACCAAGCACTCTCGTGACACACAGTCAGGCCAACAGATTTCAAACATCTTGCGTTAAACTGACAACCCCCCCCCACACACACACACACACACACACACAAACTCAAAAGGCACAAAACATACTTGCACAATAACAAGTGTAGCCCTCATATACACACAGAGAAAAACACACACACTATTGCCACTCCCTGCGTCTTCTGCGGCACTGCTGCCTCACTCTCTACCCCCCACCCCACCAACCATCCTTCACACAATGGCCTCCATCTGTTGGCCAGTTTAACTTTCCCTGGCAGTCCTCTGGGGTTTGTGAGTCCGTCTGCAGGTGGAGGGAACCACAGTCACCCCTGCCATTGCCCCCTGTGACACCTTCAAATCAAAAAAACAAAACAAAACAAAATAAAAAAATACTGAGAAGGAGAGCAGGGAAGGGAGATTTTATGGGAGCAGAAACAGAAAATAAACACATTTCATAAAGCGATGAAGTGTCAGAGAGGCCGGCTAAGATGATTAGTAAGAAGTGACTGGTGAGAAGGCTGGGAATACAGTGAAAGAAGGCGCAGGGGAGGAATAACCCACTAGCAGCCCATATATTTAATCTTTTTGTTAGAGTGGAGCACATGTCAGGTAATGCAGCTGAAATGGCTGAGAGAATCCTATCAGATCAGGCCACATGATATACAGTAAGTAAATCAAAACACTTTGGTTTGATCAAAATGCAGGCGCTGGCCTTTCAGAGCGAGCCGTCGGATCAGTGCTTTTAGCTGTCCGCTGTATAAGCAGGTATAACTGGATTACGCTCGTGTTTCGGTTGGCAGGCCTTATCATGTAGGCTCTACGGTTGGTCAGTTCAAACTGGGCAGATTATAGTTTGCAGAGAAGAGGGTTTAGCCTCGTTTGGAGCTCTGATACGTTAATTAAAGTGGATTTTCTCAGAATGGGATGGGCAGGATGGCGAACTCCACCTCAGCAAAGCCATAAGCCCATCTGTTGGCAGAGGTGTATCCTGGGCCTTATGGTGCGTTTTTAATGTCTGTGTGCGGTTGCGCTTCTATCCCTGTGGGAACCAATTTGAGTCCTCAGAATGAGGATAGATTGTTATCGTGAGGTCAGTGTAAGAAGCTTGTTTAAAATGAGTATTAATGAAAGCCCATTCCCTTCAGCAACACAATTATAGACAAATTCTGTTAAAGGGACAGTGACAAAAAGGGTTGGTATGATGTCCAAATCAAAAATATATTTTAAACTTGTTAAAACAACATGTTAGATGTTTAAACATGTACTTTGTATTTCTGTTGGTTTCATAGTAATCTTATGACATTTCTAGCATTTTTAACCAATTAGAAAACCAGTCCCATTAAACTGTCAAACAGTGTAACCACAAAAGCATGACAAGTATAATAAATAATTCACCCTCTTAGAGGTTGTTCCAGTGTACTGATGAAATAAGTGTTTTGTTATGAAATATCATCTCAAAGTATATCTAAAATATTTCATTTCTAAACTTGATAATATGGGTTTTTGTAGCACTGAGTAACTCAGTATGTCATAGACATCCATTTTTCTCTCTGTTTTTGGGTCAGATGGTTTAAAATTATTTTAAATTATATTTTTACAGTGTAGCAGCAAACTTTTATCAGCTATATCAGATTTTTTTAATGAAAAACTTTGATTACACTAAAAAATATTTATTGGTTTCATCAACTAACCAGGTCTTTTACCCATTTATTGAGAGAAAATTTGTGTTTTTTCTCACATTGTCAACAGGCAGAGGTGGAATGTGCCTGATCCCTACCTGTGGTTTAATTAAATATAAGATTTTTAATCAGGTTGTCCCAAGTGTTGATTTTGCTGCTAACTGTTTTCCATTGTTATGGGGTTAAAATCAATCACACTATAGTAATGTTTTCAGAGTGTATATACATTGTATATATAATATACTGTACACACACACACAAACACATACACACGCTGCAAAGTGCTTTTGGTCATCTTTGGTCTTCAGCAGGTAATGTGTATGGGTCAATCTGCACTGGCCTATTGATGTTTTTTGCCTTGTAGCTTCAAGCCAGCAGTGCTGAAATAAAAGTCAGTTAGTTTTGTGTGACGGGAGTCAATAAAATATGAGGCACACTAGCGGGAGGCCAGTTGTTTCCTCATGCAGGGACAGGAACAAAGATGGAAAATGTATCTGATATGATGCCGCATTTATGCCCGGCAGAGCTTTTTAAGACCTTAAAACTCACTGTGATATCGAATTGACATTTCTTGTAATGATTAAGAACTTTCAGCTTTCAGGTCTAAGTTAACATGTAGGCTAACTGAGCAAAAACTTTTCATCCATCCATCCATCCATCCATCCATCCATCCATCCATCCATCCATCCATCCATCTACCACCTCTTATCCCAGTCTGGGTAATGGGCAGCAGCAATGTCATCAGTAAAGACCAGTTGTCCCTGTCCCTGACCACTTCCTCCAGCTTCTCTCAGGGGATATTGAGGCATTCCCAGGCCTGCTCGGCGATATAGGCCCCGTTTATATGACAACGCTTCACAGCGTTTCACCTGAAAATGCAAAAAACGCAGAGGAAAAAAAATCTACGTTTATATAGAAAATGCTAAAGGACTGAAAACGCTGTAGTATGCATACACGGCCAATAGATGGTGATATAACTGTAGGGTCTTTTGGTAGTCTGCTGCCGAAGAAGAGGCAGGCTGATCATCTGGTATATATATTAAATACGTCTTATCTGAGAGCAGAAGTGGAGCCACAGATGCACATTTTGTTGAAAGGCAGTCAGCAGATTTAGCAGCACAAGCACAACCCGGTAAGTCCGCCGTTTAACCGTTGTTGTTGTCCGGTTCGCAAAAGTTCCCACAACGAAAGTGGAATGCGCACGCGCAAAACGGAGCGTGACGTCAGTGTTTTCACTGAAACGCTGGCTTGCCGTTTATACGGCAATGGAGGCTGCAGCGATTCAGAAAAATTCCGCTCTGGAGGGCATTTTAAAAAAATTGCGTTTAGGTCGGCTTAAACGGCGTATCTGTATAAACAAGATGCCAAAACGCAACAAAACTTTTGCGTTTCACACTGATACCGTTGTCGAATAAACTGGGCCATAATCTCTCCATTGTGTCCAGAGTTTCCTCCCAGGTAAGCATGTCGAAGACACCACCCCAGGGGGGCGTCTGCGAGGCATCCTCACCAGATGCCAGAACCACCTAGAAAGAGCAGTGGTTCTACTCCAAGCCTAACCCGGATGTCCAAGCTCTGAACCCTATCTTTTAGACTGAGCCCAGACATCCTGTAGAGAAAGCTCATTTCAGCTGTTTGTTTTCACGATCTTGTCCTACGGCGCATAACCAGAGGTGACGTTGGGATGTAGATTGACCGGTAAATTGAAAGCCTTGCTCCTGGAGGCTCAGCTCCCTCATCCCCACAACCGACCAGTACAGCAACCACATCACTGCTGATGCTGCCCTGATCCATCTGCCAATCTGTTGCCCCTTTTTTCCTAAACAGGACGAACAAAAAGCATATCAAGAGAAAATGCTTGGGTTGACTAAAACACAGTCAACAGCTCATGATTCAGCTTCATGATTGTTGTTTTTGTACATGTTGTCATTCGAGTTAATAAATCAACTCAACTGGATTCATATTCTAGCTTTTTCTCCTGTACTGCCCTGTTCTTGCCTCTTATTGCACCAAACAGATGCATTGCTTAACAAGGACAAACACAGTAACACTGTGTTCAAAAAATAAGAGTTTCATCTGACCTCAGCAGCTGCGGCTTTTAAAGAAAATAGCCTGCTAACTGCTGGACTGTGACTACCCCCCCGGTTGACAAATCTGAGTTTTAGCTCTCATTTTAAGACGTGTTGTCAATTCCATGCACTATGCGTACTGAGCTGAGAACAGGAGCTTTGTCTAAGGTGTCAGAGTGAGGTGACAAAACATCCCCAGGAGACACCTTCATTGGGGGGAAAAAATGCCAGTAATGTAAACTCAATTTGAATTATTAAATGCCTGCTTTGAAAAGTGCACTACCTGACTTTTGGTGATACATGAAAAAATATTCTCCTGAGGTAGATAGGGGTGAGAGGGAGAGCTGGGGAGGACCTGTATTTAAAGCTATAGCTCTGTAAGTTATGGTTATGGCCGGCACAAGACAGAAACCAGTCATTGTAGAAGTACAAAGATGTTTGTGGGGGTTTTACACACACTTTTGTTTGTGTGTGTGTGCGTTTGTGGACAGCAGAGGATAAATAATAGAACACAGAGGTTCTGTTATGAAAGTGGTCTTTTTATTGCCTAATAGCTTTTGTTAACGGCTTGCTTTGGATCCATTCAATATTGTTTCTTTCCATGCCTTGTTTTTTGCCCTCATTTTTAGCCCGCCCAGATTTAGCTCAGTTTCATCCTCTAATCCGTCTGTTTTGTCAGTGACACTGGGAGAACAGCCTGGGATGTGTGGCTCAGCCCGCCTGTCAAAGCCTATAACATCTCTCGCCAGGATCAGGTTATTGCCTGAGCTCTGTGTATCTTTATATTGAATTGCTTGTGATAGCAGGCTCTGCTGTTCAGTGTGTGTGTTTGTGTGTGTGTGCCTATTTGCACATATGTTTGTGTAGGAATTTAGTGTACAAAGATGAGGTGGTTCTGACTTAAGTGAATGGGACACACACGAGTGGCTACAACTATTGTCTTTTCTGACCTCAAATTTCAATATTGTCCCCACATGGCTCTGCTGTCCCCGCCTCTCCTCTAACCACCCCGTGGGCTCTGCCTTCACTTGCCATTTGTCCATCATCACCTCCACCAGGGTGATAGATGGTTCGGCAGCGACAGCGAATGTTAAAGTTTGTGGGCCGTGGACGAACAGATCGCATGAATATCAGCGGCAGAGTAATAAGCATTGGGAATTGAAGAAGCGAGGGAGGCGTCAGCACTTTCTCTCCTGAGCGTTTTTACTCAGCCGGATTGAGTCTTATTATCTGACCCGGCCCCTCTTCCCTCAGTGACCTAATAATATTGTTTCAGCGATCCTGTCCAGCCTCTGACCTCATGACTGCACACAGGAATCTGTTATGACCAGGAGTCCCACTTTCAAACTGAAGCCTGCTACTTTTTAGCTTCTAGCTTTTCCTTTTGCCCTGGTGTGAACACACACACTCACAACAGTTTTTAATAGGACTGGGACTTCAGTGCATTAATTTCAATTAATTAATTACAGAAAAAAATGGTAAAATAAATTACACATTTTAACGCAGTTTATAGTTGTACTCCAGACATCGTGGAATGTTTCTCAGTGCATGAGTTCCTGGCATACCAGTTACAGTGATGCACAAGGCCTGAGTAACGTCCCCAGACTGAAAACAAACAATTTTCAGTGTTCAGTGTTTGATGGAAAATTTCAGTTGAAAAAAAAAAAAGAAATTGAATGCAAGTGTGTAAAAGAGCATTGTTTTTATCAGTACAAGTTTCAGTTTCTCTTCTCTAAGTGTGCTCCTCTCACTCACTTTGCTTATGCGCACTCTGCCCCTCCCCTACTCACCTGAGTGTCGCTCTGAAAATGGCCCAGAAGAATGTTGTTTTTTTTTTGTTATTCTTCAGCAGCTGATCAAAAAACTGAAGCTTCAGTTTTTGCAGAAAACAAACAAACAAACAAACAAACAAACAAACAACTTCTAAAAACACCCCAAAAAGCGAAACTCTGACCTACAAAAGAAAACAGAGGGATGAGGAGAAGGAAGAGAATCCCCAAACTACATCCAGACCCCTGGTAGTGGCAGAGTCCTTTTAGGATGGCCAGCAGTAACCAGGTAGATGATTTACAGAAATGAAGTAAAGTTAATTCATCCCCTGCTTTAGTTAATGTTATTCTTTGAATTGTAATTGGTCATCAATGTTAAAATTGTCATTTTAACAGACTCAATAAATATATGCACTTCAGTTCACAAAAAGTCCTTCAGACAGTTCTGACAGTTTAGCTCCAGTTTCCACCATCACTACTAAATTAATCCAAGAAATCGTTTTCAGCAGAAAAGAAACACAGATCTTACTTTTAACAGCTAATTTTCGTCATTGGGTGTGGCGAGAAATTGCATCTGGAAATAACCTATACTGATGCTAATAATCTCATTTTAAATTATGGATTACAATCACGTATCTACCTTAAAGTGAGACTTTTTCACTAGATCACTTAGAAAGTCCTCACTATCCCTTTAATTATGAAGCTTCTAATTAATTAGATTAATTAATTAGATTTTCACCCAGTCTAACTTCTAATTTTTACACATTCATTGTTACTGTTAATCTAAATGTTACTGCAATCCAATACGATCATTGATTTGATGTAATGTGTTTTATTAGTCCAATAAAGATTTGATCTCAGTAAGCCTTCTCATGTGGTTTTTCACCGAGACAAAGATCTGTATAAAACCTCATCAACAAGCTCTTATTTGATTGGACGACAGTCATTGTTTGTTATAACCGGTGGAATCACAGTCGCAGTATCAGTGAATTAACATGGTTATGTTGGAGCTTGTTAGGCAGCCGAGGTAAATGGGGGAGATTTGGGAAATAATCCTTTCCCAATCTGGACTCCACAGCTGGTTGTCTCAAACCCCTTCATCCATCCTGACACACACATGAATATGTGCACGTACACACACACACACACACACACACACACACACACACACACACACACACACACACACACACACACACACACACAACTAGTTCTGAAGTCTATGATGCTGCCAACATGCATAGGGACACAGGGGTGGGGGATTGAAAGGGAATGGGAAAGCGTGTGTCCGTGTGTTTAATTGGGTTTCTCCAAATCCGTCTTTACCCTGAAACATGTCCGTCCACATGCGTCCATATCGCTCAGACTTCAGGTCACTCCAAGCACAGGAACTTGGGAATCCTTTCTTGCAAACTTGCCAGCAGCAAGACACATTTCATGTCCCTGTTTAGACTTCGACAGGCTTGTGAAGAACGCTCAGCTGAAAGGGATTAAGCAACTATCTGTGCTGTCAGACTTTTGAAAGTCCTCTTATCTTTGTTTGCTACTGTTATTTTAGTGATGCTTGTAATTGTTGTTTCTGCTTTGTAGTGATAGATGCTCCCGCTCCGCTGCTGCCTGCTTGTTAAGTCTGCTCCTCGTGTGGTGGCGGTGGTGGTGGTGGTGGATTGGGGAGCCAGATTGGCTGGGGTTAAAAAAAAAAAATGTTGACCTTGTCTACAGATTTAGAACACAGTAGCATCACTGATATGGCAGCTGTACGATGGCAGGCAACAGAAGCCAGGGCTCCAATCAGATCATTGGGTCAGACGGCTGTGGTTAATGCTGAGGCTCAGAGCGTGGATGTTTTACGCCCCAGTTTGACACACAGACAGACAATGTTACAGGCTTGAAATGTTGTTGTGGGTTTTTTTTTTTTTTTTGTATACATGAAATGCTAATGCTGGACTTTTTTGATGCCTCCCTTGTTATAAAGGGATTTCTTCTTGTATTTGTTTTCAAAATATCCATTTTGAAAATGTTCAACTAATATTTATTTTCTTGGCTGTTATGCAGCATCTTCTATTATAGCATTGTTATAGTGTATTCGTTTCATACCTGAGCATCATTTTATTGTTGCTATTTTCTGAGTTTGCAGCCCATTCCCCTGATAATGGAAAACCTCTGTCATATCTGTCAGTTATGTCAAGTTACACTTTTTTACTTGAGTCTTATCTCTCATGTTTGTCACTTCTGGTTTTATTTTGTAGTCACGTCTCTCCTCTTGTTTCAGGTCACTTTACTTCCTGGCCTGGTGTTGTCCTTCCATTGTGATTGTGATCCCCACCCCTCATCATTTCCACCTGTGTCCCATTACCTCTTATATAAAAGTCTATGTCTTCCCCTTGTCCTGTGCCACATCGTCTTGGTAAGTCTGTAAGTTGTGTCAACCTTTGTCTTGAAATCCTAGTACCAAGTCTTGGATTGATTTTTGCCAGTTTAGCTATGACTTTTCATTTTTGCTTTGTCTTTTTTCACCATCAGCTCATTTTGCTGATTATTTTATAACAAAGAGATTCTTCTGTTTTGAAATGTCACACATTTCAGTGTTCCCTACCGGTCCTTGTCACTGTCCAGCTGTGTAGGAATGTTTGCATTCTGACAACTGATCAAACATTGTCACCCTCGGTAGTCAGCACCAAAATTACTAGTTGTGCAAACCAACTATTAATATTTGCGTCATTTTAGGCCTGAAATTCAGATCCTGTTTTGTATCTAAGCCATAGCACAGTCATCCACCTCTAGCAGGGTCTGTGGCTACTGTTGGTGGCTACTGTGATAACACTTTACAACCTGGATGTAAAGAAACAGAGCAGATGATGATATCATGATGTGGTATTGTTTGGCAGAATTTTGATCCAGAAAATGGATATAAAGTTGTATGGAGACTGTTTGAAGTGGATTTCAGCAACACCTTGGGTCAGAATGGCACACACACTGTCATGATGACATGGAGATCGGATCTTCTTTTAAACACTACTTTTCTTTGTTCAAGACAACTTTTACAAAGTGTCAAGCTGTGAAATGTGAAAATAAGCAAACTGTTTAAGTTTTAACTGTAGTTTAGTAGCCGGTTATATTTAGTGCTATTCACAGCCAGTGCTTTGGACACATTCGTAGGCTAATGTGTAACGTTAACGAATCCTTATGCCCTGCTCATGTACCAAGGAGAGCTAACGTAACCTCATTCTTAATTTTAGTGACAGACTCAAATTTGATCAGATCACTGCAGAATAACTGCTGCATGTGGGTTAGAATGAACACAAACAGATTAGCTTGTGTTATAGCCTTTAGC
Source organism: Labroides dimidiatus (assembly GCA_030710495.1). Taxonomy (NCBI): domain Eukaryota; kingdom Metazoa; phylum Chordata; class Actinopteri; order Labriformes; family Labridae; genus Labroides; species Labroides dimidiatus. Next base: position 28,176,154 of record CM061148.1, on the reverse strand, counting down.
TTGTGTTATAGCCTTTAGCTCATGTTTTAGCCTTTAGCCAATGCTCTATCACTCTTCCGTTTAGCTTTTTTTCTACTCTGACGTCCTTTTTCTGTCTGACAGTTCAGCCCCAGTTTCTTAATCACTACAAAATTAATCACATAAATAGTTTTCTGCAGAGAAAAACACAGATCTCTCTTCTCACTGCTAAACTTCATCAGCTGGTGTGGTGTTGTCATAGAGACTTCAACATGCTGTAAATCAATCTGGTCTTTTCTGACTCAATCAGGAAGCTCAGAAATAGCATTAAGAAATAACATATTGGTGCTGATATTCTCATTTTAAGCTGTGGATTAAGATTCTTTTAATATCATTGTAAAGTCCTCACAGTCCCTTCAAACTAGCAAATGACATCTTAGCTAGAGCACTGCATAACCAGCACAGGCCTGTGGACCTTAGTCTTGTGCTAGCTCTGCTATCTTAAGCCACCTGCCACCTGTGATCCCATATTAAGCCAAGTTAAATACACTTTTACTTAAATTGGACTGTTTTCTGAGTTAGTCAGAGTTTAAATTTCCAGGAAATGAGTTGCTTTGGATCATCTGAAGCTTTAATGGAACATTTTATTATTAGTATTAGTTTTCCTAAAGCAACCACATTTAGGAATACAAATAGAAGAATGTGCTTCCTTAACCTCCTTCTACAAAAATACTGTAAACATCAGGTATACACAGGAATTCAAACACACTAAAAATATTGCATGCAGCCTCACTCCTCCTCCACCTTTCCAAATCAATCTCCTGGACACGACCCCATCTTTCCCTCTTCCACATATTGTGCTGCTTTCCACCGTGTTGCTTATTGCTTTCTTTGATTAATCTTCCTCCTTGCCTTCCTTGCCGCACTGGTCTGAGTCAGTAGACTTCCTGTTGGTTTTCAAAACAACTCTTCATGTCAGCCTTCCTTCCTCCCTCTCATCAACCCCCCCCTCTCTTCCCCCCGATCCTCCCTCGTCTTCTATTCATCACTCTGCAGCCCATTTTACAGTATCTCTCTGTCTCCTTCCTCCATCCGTTTCTCTCGCTCCATTACCTCACCCGTTCGTGTCCCCTTCATCTCACCCTCTGCCTGTCCGACCCTCCTGACATGAATTCTTTTCACCCTCTCACTGTATTTCCCTCCTCTTCCCTGCATTCCTCCCCGCGCCATTCATCTTCAGGTGCTCCGTCCATCTCCCTCCCTCACTCCCTCACCTCCTCTCTCTCTCTCTCTCTCTCTCTCTGGCCCCAGCCCTCTCCCCTCCTCTTCCTTCGTCTGGCAGCGGAGCAGCTCCACTCTTGCTGACAGTGCTGTTTGTGTGAACTGAGTGCTGAGCTTCACAGCCCCCTCGCCTCCCATTGCCCCCCCCCCCCCCTCCCTTCCCAGCTCTTCCCTCTCTACCTCCTCTCCTCCCGCCTCCCACCTACATACCCCTCCAGGCGGGGGAATTAACCTTCCAGCCCTGGGCTTCTGGGCTTAATGACTGTCTGTGGGGTCTGCCCTGACTACACAACGCAGCTGCTAACATCTGGGCCACACACATACACACACACACGCACATACACACACACACACCACGTTCCCTGCCTGTACACAAAGACATACATGTGCGACACACAGAACAATTCTGGACACATATTGTGAGAGTCCTTGAAATCATGCTACTATAAGTGTATCATTTCCATTCTTTCTGTACCGCCTGCACACACACACACACACACACACACACACACACACACACACACACACACACACACACACACACACACACACACAGGTATAGGAGTCCATTACAGCAGTCTATTACTGCATGCCTGACCCACAGCTAGACAAAAGATGCAGCAGTAATATATAACTGACTTTATACGTAGCAAATAGCCTGCACATTTTGTCCACAGTGAGTCACAACACTGTGCGTGTGTGTGTGTGTGTGTGTGTGTGCCGGACTATCAGCAGATCAAATGAAAAATACATGCACAAGGAAAATAAACATGACCTTTAAGTTGTCTTGCTAGGAGAGCTTTCAATATGTTCCACTGAACAAATGGTCGTATTCTCCAGCCACCATTCAGTTGGAAGTATATAATTGACAAAGAGGGAGGGAGAGGAGAAGCAATATTCAGAAGGAAAAAAAAGCAAATATTCTACCGTGAAAGTGAATTCTTTGGCCTGTCTCTGTCTCCCATCTCTGCAGATCACCCCAGGAGTATTCAGTATAGGAAATACAGTTACGGGGATACTCTCTATTCCATTCATTATGTATGAGCATAAATGTTACAAACTAGCAGCTGTGAGGACGTCCACGTTGCATCTGTATCTTTGAGGAGCTGCACTGCTCCTTCCAGCCCAGCGGAGTGAAATGCTAAATAATGGGATCCGTGAATACTCCCCAGAAAGACAGAACAGAAAGAAAGAAACTGCAGGCATGTTCCTCTGCTCCAAGAACGGGCTCTCTGCAGCTTTATTAAGCTCTTACTGTTAATTAATTCAAATCTGCTGAAACTTTTTTTTTTTTATGGTCACTTTTTGTACCGTTTGGCTTCATTCAAATCCTTTAGAGCCCTCAGGCAGCCGTGATAACTCTCTTACTTTTGACATTTACGTTTCCCCTCGGTTGACCCCCGTGTAACAGCCGCCACCAACATTTATCTTTTTCACACACCTTTCTTCAGACTTCAGTTTTTCTCGCCTCCTCTCCTCGTCTCTTTTTGTTTTGCCTCTGTCGCAGACTAAGGAGTGAGAGAAAGGGGGAGTCCCATTGGCATTCTTTAACATCTCCGCTGCTTCGCTTGTGTTCTGAAAGCCATCTGTAGATCAGGAAAGACAAAAAAAGACGCTCCTGTGCCTCGGCGTCACTCAACAGGTAAGCACAGTTCTCTTTCCTCTCATGCAAATCCACACACCTAGTCAAAGATCCTGCCTTTTTTATGGGATGGGGAGAGAAGAGGAGGTACCCCCTTTCTCTCTCTCTCTCTCTCTCTCTGTCTGCCTCGCTCTCTTCCTCTGTGTGCACCCTAGGCAGGCGGATGTGCTTGAGTCGTTGGAGGTTGAAAGAAGGTTTTTGCCTCTCTGTCTCTCAACTTTTGTTTTTTTTCTTCCCTTCCTGAGGAGAGCAGGAGTGCGAGCGTGTGTAGCAAAGTCAGAGTAATCCAGTAAACTTGAGCACTTTGGAGCTGCAGAGGAGCAGAGACAAAGCACACAAACACCCACGCTGGGTTTCTCTGAGTGCCTTGAATTTGAACTGGACATGTTCACTGTCAAGCTGCTGAACTGCAAGACTGAGCCGAGACTGTATGATTTAGTGTGTCCCCCATGCTGAGGGCTGTTTTGTGCAGCCGGATCTTGATCAAAATGCTGAAAGAATGGGACGTTTTAATGCTCAATCAATGGTTGGGGCTTGATTAGATCCTGTTGATAATCTAATCTGCATCTTTTAGAAACCCTTTTTTATCAGCACTTGAGTGTTAAAGTAGCAATGTCTGAAAACTTCAGCTTCTATAAGCCCCAGTAATTGGACCCACAGGCAACTGGTGAGAATGGAAAGAAGTAAGCTTGGTATTAAGATGTAGGACCACATCAGAAATGGATGGCTGCACGGTGGTTGAAACTTCATTTTCTGCACATTGACTGATTTCATGGGGTTTCACGTTAAATTGGCCCCGGATTGAGTGTATTGAGTCGTTTGATGATGTTATGAAAGACGCCATTAAAAATCTACCTGTCGGGGTCACAGCGAATGGTTCGGCTGCCTCACATGCCCTTGCGGGGAGAGTGTCAGCCTTGTCTGTGAAAGCGAATCAAATATCAAATCAAACTTTCTCATTTGCATTTGTAAGAAGCTGGTAAAGAACAAGGTCAGAAAGAAAAACCTGTGGCAGTGAGTGCTGCTGAAGTAAGATATGGGTCCTTTGTAGATTTGAAGACAAATTAAATCCCAATTCAGACTCGTGTTTACCTAATGTTACATTCTTTCCAACTGTTAAATGACATATCAGTGTTATTCCACGAATGCTACATCATCTCAGTGTTTCCATACAGAGTTAGCAAACATCCATCGCCGAATCAACATCCATGTTATTGGCTGTGTGGGTAAAGCAATTAAGGTTGTTGTTTGAGTGGGTAATGGGAATGTGGGAGGTCAGGCAGGCAGTGTCTGCTTTCATTAAGAGTGCTTGATGAGAATGGTGACTGGAGAGGCCAGAAACCTTCCCGTGTCGGCCAAACACTTCTTGTCCTCACAGGGAACATCTGACGTTTGGATCCAAAATTCGAAAGGTGAGGTTGAATTCTGCCTTTTTTTTTTTCCTCATTGTTTCATTGACTAATGAAAAAAAAATCCAACTGTCAATACCAGCGCAGATGAGAGAAAATGTCAGCATAAGGCAGGATTTAATGACTGTGTGTGTGTGTGTGTGTGTGTGTGTGTGTGTGTGTGTGTAACCTACAATCGGTACTGAGAGGCAGAGATAAAAAGAAGATGGACACTTTAACCTTAGAGAGAAAAAAAGTATTTATTGAAGAGGAGAAGTAATTGCCCCTGTGTGTTCAAAGAGAATACTGGGGGGCTCTGAAATACACAAATGTTTTGAGAGCAAGAAATAATTGAGTGTGAGTTAATTCTTATCAAAGCCTGTTGGAGTGCAACTAATCGACTGAGGGGAGATGCGTCAAAGAGCTGTTGCCTTCGATTCATTTTGTCTATTCAGATGAGGAAAAATATTTAGTTTTCAATTAAGTAAATCACTATTATTTGTTCCACTCCTGCAGCAGATAAATTGAAGTGATTACAAACTGACTTAAAAATCCACAGTGGGCTTTTCCAGGTCAAATAAAGAGGAGTACTGGATGCAGTGGGGCACAGATACACAGCACGGCCTGCAGACTGAAACCCAGACTGTCCTCGTGAACAAATCAAGACCATAAAAAAAAGTCCAATCTTTACTGTGGATTACAATTTTGGCAATGTATTCTTAAAGGACTGTATTATAATATTCTATAATTCATCTTGTCTCTACAAATCCTTCTCCTAAACAACCAAATATTAGTTTTTGTAATTTGTGGAAAGATTTAATTCAGTGATTTTTCTTAAGAGACAGATAACGAAGGGAGAAGACGGTGAGGGGTGGACATATAACAAAGGGTCGAAGCACGAAATGAAACCTCTAACCGATATGAGGTGAGGTTTGCTCTGTGTATTTGGTGCCTATTCTAGCAGCTGAGCCTTGAGCCGCCTAAAACAGGAGCGTTGATTAATCTATTGACCATAATGTTCAGGAATGAATAAACAAACAAAACCATGAATGATAAATGTTGCTCTCAGGGTTTTGTATTTCTAATTCTTATGGAAGACCTCTGCAATGTTGAGTGTTTGAGGGATTAAAAAGCTTACAAGAGAGTTATTCTAACCAACGGTTTGCTGAATTATGGGAATTTTCAACATTGGAAACTTTCCATGGGAATTATTTTAAATTAATGGAAAATTTCAGGAGTTTATATTAACAGAATTTACCTGGTCATATAAATATGTATAAAGATCAAATTTTGGGTTGTTCCAAGCAGACATGTATGCAAACATATCTAATGCAATATTTTTAACTGTAATGAATTAAGGCATAAAGATTTGTAGCAGCTAGCCTCTAAACATTACGCACATTTGATGAGCATTTTGTTTGTTTGACTTTAATGTGTGATTACTTAAAGTTAACCCTTTACTGCTGAATGTATCATATTTGATACATAAGTTTCACAGACCTCTATTTCATCAACCTCTTACAAATATTTTCATTAAAAATCTGTTTAAAATTAAAAGGAAAAGCTGTTTTATCCCCTTTTGAGGGTTATCATTCCACTACAGGCAGCTGAAATTGAAAAAAAAAAAAAAAAAGTTCTGACTTTTTTTCTGAGTCAGGTTTCACAGGTGAAACCATACCATCAAATGTATTTACCTTAGTACCATCATCCAGACTCACCTTGACAGAGATTGATGATGATCAAGGCCCCGTTTATACGACAACGGTATCAGGGTGAAACACAAAAGTTTTGTTGCGTTTCGGCCTCTCGTTTATACGGAAACGCCGTTACAGCCGACCTACAATGCAACTTTTTCAAAACGCCCTCCAGAGTGGAATTTTTCTGAAACACTGCAGCCTCCGTTGCCGTATCAACGGCGAGCCGGTGTTTTCAGTGAAAACGCTGACGTCACACTCCGTTTTGCGTGTGGACATTCCACTTTTGTTGTCGGAACTTTTGCGAACCAGACAACAACAACGGTTAAATGGCGGACTTACTGGTTTGTGCCTGTGCTTCTGAATCTGCTGACTGCCTTTCAACAAAATGTGCATCTGTTGCTCCACTTCTGCACTCAGATAAGACGCATTTAATACATACACCAGACGATCAGCCTGCCTCTTCTTCGGCGGCAGACTACCAAAAGACTCTACAGTTATATCGCCACCTACTGGCCATGTATGCATACGACAGTGTTTTCAGTCCTTCAGCGTTGTCGTATAAATGGGGCCCAAATGTTCTTGAAATCGTTTGTGATTTATGGTTGTTTTAACCCAGACTGTGTATGAAAACTGATAACAAAAAAAAAAAAAAAAATCAAGCCAAAATTTCCCAGAACTTTGAGGAAAAATTCACTGAATTTGATGGCAACAAAACCCTGGAAATTTTCTATATCCCCGAGCTTAAACTCCAATAGAAATTTTCAGGGAACTGTCCTGAAATTTACCAGAATTTTTCCACCCCTTTGCAACCCCATTCACACCCCTATAATACCTTATTTACTGTGTGCTTAACAGTGCATATTCACTGAAAGTGTCTGGGTGAAAGGGATGCTGGGATGTCCTGCTCCACAAACCGAGTCAGGGAAACTTTTATCAGCTGTTTTTTTATTTGTAACCAGGTTTATCAGGTGGCCACTTGAGTTACAGAGTGCAGTTTCAGTTGAGCTGATCACTTTAATTGGGCACGCAGCGTGACATGGGCGAGAAATTTCATGATATCATCAGAGCCAACAGGACAGAGCTAAGTGTGTGATTATCTGAATGTGTGTATGTGTGAAGCTCAGAGTCATGCCTCCAGTTGAAATCATACACCTGGATGGAAATGTCAGACTGTTGCAGGGCTCAGTGTATTGAGTACAGAAGTGTGGTAAAGCTGTGATTCATGATGGAGAAGGGGTTGCAGTAACTTTCTGCAGTGACACCCTTTCATTTTTTTTTCTCCTGAACATTTTGGAGAAAACTCAAAGCTTTATTTATCGAGAACTTTTTCTAGAACTTAGTCATTCCCTTCTGGTTTCCATTCATTTCAATGACATTTCCTGACTTAAACACTGTTTTTAGATGAAGGTTTGTATGGACAAGAAGTGAGAACCACTTTGAGTTCGCGTCTCCATAGATAGCGTCTCTGTTTGAAGAGAAGAAACAAAGTATTCATAACAACTTACCACAGTTAAAGATGACCTTTAAAGACGTGATTCTATTGCATGTTACTCATGGATGGATGGAAAGGTCGTTAATTGATTGACGGTAACCGCCCATCATTTATGTCCTTGAAAGCAGGTTGTAGAGCGCAGAAGGTATTGACTAAAGGCACGGTAAAGAGTATTTCAAACACAAGCAGCACTTTGGAACTTGACATAAACAAAGATGAGCAACATGAGAAGGACTGCCTTCATTGGATGCCTTTTACTACACTCCACCACTTAACACAAATACATTTAAAAGCACGCGCCAGCTCTATTCATGCTTCAGGTGTCATGGAATTCCTGTTTGTTTATTTCAATTAGTTTTTTCTTATATTCCCGTGGTTGCTCCAGGTTGGTCGAAGGTCGGGACTCGGTGGTGAAATGGACTTCCTGTCATCATGGATTGTGTCTCCCTCAATTCTACCCTTTCTGTGTCTCATCTTGGGTAAGAGAATCAAATGTCGCCATGGAGCTTTCATTACAGTAAGCGTGCCCTTTTCAGGTCCCATCTGCGAGGAACCTTGAGATTAACCGAAGCTTTAATTAAATATTCACTCTCAACATAAACGCTCCTGTTTGTTTACCTGTATGGTTCTCCTTCTCCATCTGGCTTACCGTCAATTCACACAGGTTTACAAGGAAGCATGTAATGTAATAGAGAGAGAGAGTTAAACCGACCTGATTAATCTCATCACAGACGTTTAGCCTTGTTTACTGCAGTATCAAACACAGCTTTTTGTGACACCTTCTCCTCCTTCCTCTTTTGTTTCATCACATCTGAGCTGATCGGGTGTCCGCTTGCAAATCAAAAGTGGTTCACAACTTTTAACTGCTCTTATTTTTATAATAGGTGAACAGCAGCTGATCTCTTTGAGTGTCTTTCCAGGGTTGAGCTTCCTTTGAACACAACCCAAAGGTGCAAAGACACATTTTGTTAAACCATTTATTCATGGTAACGAGGGAACACAGTCCCAGGTATTAGCGTTTTAATAGAAATATTTTAATCCAAATATTGCCTTCATTTAAAAAAAAAAAAGTATTTTAATAATACAGCATGTGATTAGAGTGACTTTACTTCCAGGTTGTTGTTTTGGCATTTTACAGCTCAAGGTAAATTGTTCCAGTGTGAGCAGTATGACGCTGTGACCTCAGGCACTGAGTATTTTATTTTGACAGTCAATAACAGCAACATCATTTAAATGCTTCTACTGGGTAATATCCACACTGGCCTCAAATAAAGAGAATAAGACATGGCATTATTCTACGTTTTGATCATGTACTGCGACTTCATTACAGCAGAGGGAGATTTAGCTTTAAACATAAGAAGACATCATCCAGAAAAAGTGTGTGTGTGTGTGTGTGTGGGGGGGGGGGGGTTCAGGAGCATTACATTCATACAATATGTCAACATCCACTCTGCAGTACAGGATGGAAATCAATATTTCAGGGCTTACATTTTGACAGGTGATTGCAGGAAAGCATGCAGGTGTAATTAATGGCATTAATTAATGATGGCTGCATTCCATTTAGCTGCCGCAGCTCCGGCTTCCTGGTATTGTGTATTGGTTGCTTACCACAGCAGCAAACTGGGGCACTGAAATGAAACATAGCAGTCAATTATGTTATTACGCCTTCCGTCACCACCACAAAGCAAAGGCTCTGCTTGAGTCAGTTTGTTCAAACAGACCAGCTCACTCATTTTTCACAAAACTGGAGAAGTCCATATTTTTGTTTCATCAATAGATAAGAGGATTATAAATGTGGAGGTAATAGCTCCAAGTAAGGTTGCAAAATTCCAGGAATTTTGAAACTCTCCGTGGAAATCTTCAAAAATTAATGGAAGTTTGTTTTCTGGATATTTTTGAATCAAGTTGATAACAGCAAAAAAAAAAAAAAAAAAAAAAAAAAAAAAAACCCTCCCCAAAAATTCCTCCATATTTCCCGGAAATTTCTAGAAAAATTCAGTTAAGTTGAAGGCAACAAAGCCCTTTCCTGAAATTTTCTGCAGACAGCTGGGAAATACTTTGGCCCAGGGGTCATCAACTACATTTGTCCAAGGGCCAAAGTTTTTTCTGAAGACACTGTGAGGGGCAGATGTTCTCGTGAAATTAAAAAAAAAAAGTAATTTATTATTATATGATATATTCATTTCCATTCCAAATTTATGTTATTGTTTTGAATTTGTCCATGTTAACAGACTCATATTACCTGAACTGTGGTCAGTGTTGTGCCAGCTCACACATAAAAGTAAGCTAGCTCAAAATTTGGTTTACGCACAAAGCTCTCTCTCTATTTTTATTTTTTTTTTTTAATTTTGAACTTATTTCATGATCCAAAAAAAATGAAGTAGTTCCAATTCACTTTTTCAGGAGAGCCATCCATGCTTTAATCTCTATCCCTGAAGCCAATTCCACCCCCAAAAAAGAATTATCTCCTGTTAGCCTCTGAGTTTATGATCTCTTCATAAAACTCCAGTATCACATGCACTGCTGCTGCTTACAGGATTAGCCATGCTGAATACACGGAGAGTGCGTCACCTCTCGCATTGTGAGTGTCCGTCACTGCCCTATGATGTCACTCATGTCCCCGATCATGACTAAGCAGTTGACCTGAGAAGTTCAGTTCACAGTTCATGTAAATATGAGCGTGTTCAATAAACACGTTAACGACTGTAAAATTATAGGTGTCATACTTGTGTGGTTGTCAAGCTGTTCATCGCCGTCAAATGCAGTGTCATAAGTTGTGGAGAACAGCAACAGAAGAAAAGCCTTCTGGTTAAATTCAAAGCTCAGAAAACATCTCTCTCGAAGAGCCTTACAGCTGAAATTCACCAGATATGTCTCCAGTTCAGCTCTGGTCTGTCATGGCACTGGATCAAACAGGTTTCCATTCAAGCCAATGTGTCAACTCATACTGGATCTGTCACAGCTGATACCCAGCCATCCCATTTTAGCAGTGATGCATCAATTCAGAGTGGAGAAGATCGAGCAGGACAGGAAGCAGTGCACGGAAATCACCTAAAAAGAGCCAGAGACTTTCAAAATAAAACCAACTGTGTCAAAACCAGATCGTACTGAGCTTTACCAATGCAACAAAGTGTCATAATGAGCCATAAGACATGCCAGGAGTCAACAGGTTTGAGGTTTACAGCACAACATGAATGAAGAGAGGTTAGAAAGCTAAGCTTTAATGAAGAATGGACTGATAAGTAGCTATAGTTACAGACTGGGTGGGTTGTTGATGTTAGCTAGGGGTGATGAGTTTTACCCTGAGATGAGTTATAGAAAGCATTGAGATTTACAGAGCTCAAGTGAATGCATCACAGTTCAGCAGCCAATGTCTGTGGGCTGTGTGTGGATGGCGTTTGCTGATGGGATGGGAGTAAATTGTGTTCATTTTGGGATCCAGAGATGTGTTTGTGTACATAAGGTTTGGACACATTTGTTTGGGAGCTATAGAGAGATAAATTTATTATTTTGGTGCTGGTTACAGCCCTCAGTAGCCTGTGTACAGTTCCCAATAAACCCAAAGGCAGGCTATGGCACAAGCTACTTTTCAGAGGGCTGATTTAAAAAGTAAATGAATAAAGTAACAGAGTTTCTTCTCCTCCCAAGGGGGTTTTTCAGTAATATTCTTGGGGCCGGATGAAAAGCTCTGGCAGGTTGGTTTTGGCCTGCGGGATGCATGTTGATGTTCCCTGCTGAGGAAAATAGAAATAACCAAACTTTGGTGGAGACTGTGGTTGCAAGTGACAAACATGGGGGGAAATGGCTTTCTGCTGACTCTGTTAGAGAAATAAAACAGGAAAGAACAAACACGTCATCACTTTCACTGTTTTTTGTCTTTCTGAGAAATAGAAAGGTATACGGTGGCCCAGAGAGCTCACAGCACTGCAGCTTAAGAGAACACATGAAAAAAGACAAAACACAAATAAATGAAGAAAACAGCTTCATCAATTTGACAACACATGAGCAGCATTTAGAAAACACGCCACAGAGACCATAATGCAACTTAAAATCTGCTTAACAACAAGCATGTTGGGATGTGTGCATCAAATTTATGTGTCCTCTGGAAACACTTCTGTTGTGCTGTGGTCTATTTGCAGCATGTTTCCTGATGTGTTGTGTTGCGGTCTTTGCAGTGTGTTTTCTGGATCAGCGCATGTGTTTGTTAGCAAACTGACTAACTGTTAGCAGCTTCACAGAAATATCTAATGCTTGCTTAAAAAAAGCTAATGCTATAAATTCAAACAAGCTCAATTCCCCAACTAAGAAATATGAGTGAGAGCTTTTATTGCCCTGTTGTAACCAGAGATTTGTGTTTCTTTTCGTCATTCAAAAGTTTCACGCCCTCACTTTAGGACACAAAGCCTTATCACTGGATACTTATATGGTATTTATTATTTCCTTATCTAGGAATTCAACCCTTAAGCAGCCACTGTAGATCTCTGCTGGGTATTCATTTATGTAAACTGTATGCAAATGTGCTGCCGTGTTTGGTTGTTTGCATGCATCCTCTGTAATGGCCAATCTTGCCCTTCATATTTGACGTGAGGTGACTGGTTCAGCCTTGATCTGAGAGCTCTGCCTCTCACTCATGTTGTCAGACGCAACAGAGCATGCACTTCACAAACAACTTGGTCATTGCTTCAATGAAGGTCAAGATTCAAACAGCCGAGCGGAGTCAGACGGGCCTCTCTGTGGGGCATTGTTTAAACGAGATTCTCACTTAGATATTAGGCTTTAATTGGAGTATGCAGTTGGTTGCGTTTGGCTCCTTGAACTGAATTTATTCATAAACCCCATGTATAATAATCATATCATCCTTGCCTCAGTATTAGAGGCTTAGGGGTGGTCTGATGTAAGGTTACCTTCCTGAGTCAAGTGCACTGCACCACAGAATGTCACCTAAGAGACTGGTTAAAGGATAGCCGACCCCACCTATGACAAACAAGGGGGATTAAAGTGATAATCATTACTCTTCCCAGGAGGAATTAGCTGGTGGGACATCGACATTGAAGAAAAACCACAGGTGAACGAGGTCTCTGATACCCCGTGTTTCTTTCCTCCTCCCAATACCCTATCTGCATGGCCGAGGGGGGGATTTAATTCGCAGTAATTACTTTATTGACTCATTTTCAGAGCCGTATCACTGCAGCTTCCCATCAATAAAACATATGCCAGGATGAAAAATGTGGCCAGACACCACAGGGTGCCCTCTTAGACAAAAGACCTCAAGACAGAATCCCTGTGGTGTATGTTTACATCATGCTCCCATTGCTCCTTTTTTATTTCCTCATCCCTTGTTTTTCCCCTCCCCTTTACATTTAATCCTATCACACCCCCACTTCCTCCTCCTCCTCCTCCTCCTCTCCGTCTTTGTCTCCAGGCACACAGGCTCAGCAGGCCTTCAGGTCTGAGCCCCGGAACCTGACCGTGCGGATGGGAGCCACAGCTGTGCTGAGGTGTGAGGTGCTGCGGGCCTCGGGGACTGTGCAGTGGGTGAAAGATGGCCTCCTCCTGGGACCTCAGAGAAGCCTGCCAGGCTTTCCACGCTACAGCATGATTGGAAACCCCAAGAGAGGTAAACAGTGACACTCATGGAAATAAGGTCTGTGGCCTACTGGGCTTTGATGAAGCTATCCAAACAAAAATATATAAACACGGTTTTAAAATTATCTCTAAAAATACCCGCTGGGATTCCTCATCAAGACGAGCCTGGGGTTGAGTTTAGCTTGCAATTTGTGGGCAAAGATGAAACACAGATCCAGAACATTTCACTGGAATGAGAAATGGAACAGTCATCTAAAATAGAGTTAAGAGGACTAAAGAGAGTATTATGATGCAGAGACAGTAACACAATTATATGCTGCCAATCTTAGACTCAAGCCTACTAACTTTATTATGACAATAAGGTCTTATGGTTAACAGTAATTACGAAGTTGTTGTCAGCTCAGGAAATGCAGCTTGATGCCCGTTGCTTTAATAGTAAATGCGAAGATGTTGTTGCTATGGCTTCGAAGTACCATAATGAAGAAATCCAGACACTACGGGAACCTTATGGCACACTAGTCCTCCGTACAGCAAGCATCTGTGACCGAGGAGGTGATTTGATCATCAACAGCTTCTCTCTCTCTCTCCCTCTCTGTCTCTCTCTCTCTTTCACACACACACACATACACACACTCACATTCCCCCTCCTCCTCGCTGTCATTCACATGTTTAGATGAAAAAGAAAAAAAAAAAAAAAGATATTAAAGCAACAGAGTGTCAGCAAATCAGTGAAATGTGGCAGGAAATAAAGTGTGTTGCAGAATCTGCACCACAGTCTATAAAAAGTAATAGCCAATTAGAAGGCAATCCTGTGTAAGAGAAGAGCATCTGTTCCTGATCAGCCCCGCATCGAGACGAGCCGCACTTCACGGCTGCACAGTGTGGGAGACCACCAGCAACACATAAACCCTGAGAGATGCAAAGATGCCCACACGTTTTTCATGCTTTCTTTATGCCCCAGAGTTAACATTAAAAAAAAAAAAAAAAAAACACTGAAATGTTGCTTGTCAGTTGATGAGCGAGTACATAAAGCATAGTGGCAGACAAAGGGTTAATGAGAACCTTTTCGCATGGATAACAAAACGGTGAGGTGCACACATGAACAGGAAGGAAGCAAATACACACGAGGTGCCAGGCACTCCATCGTGAACTCATGAATAAAATACCCATCAGCACAGGTACACTTTACCAGGAAAAGAAACTGCACACTGATGTATGCAATCACTTTACACCACGCAGAAGGGGCCAAAGCATTTAAGAAGCCTCTTGACTGCACTTGATACTCCACTGCTTTTCACTGATTGTCACTATCAGAGATGCTTAAAAAAGACTGTAATCACACAGCCCTAATTTGAACAGATATATACAGTATTTAAAGCCCCCCCCCACACACACACACACCAGTTTACTCCTGCAAGAGCAATAAAGCTAAATAAAGGTGAAAGCATCCGTGCATAACAATAAGTGTCGTGAAAACGAACACACAGACAAATAGATCCAATTGGCCCCCTAGACACAGTGCATTAAGCCAATTTTTTCTTTATTTATTTTCAGTGATTGGTCCACAAAGTGTGATTTAATTAACTGCATGGAATGCAGCCAGTTAATCAAGAAAATTATAATCATGAACAAACACCTTTGGTTACATTTATGACACATTCACTGAAAGTGTTGAATATGTAAAACTATCAAATTACTAATATTCAACATTTTTCCTTTAATTGCCCATAAATATTAAACAAAGTGAGCTCTCCTGATTGTGTAGCAATAAAAAATCTCTGCAAACAATGTTGTTTTTGACGTGTGATGAATCTATAAAAAGTGCACAAACATGTTTTAACCTGAGATATCTCATCCTGATAAAGACCTGTCAGAGTTTTGACAGCTGTCACAGTGGGTAGTTTATTTATTCTTGTCAATAAGAAGCCATATTATCAGCTTTAAATCACTTTGTGCCAGCTGTAATAGAAATGTCAACTTAGGCGATTTTTGAAAGGCCGTTTGACTCCTTCAGCAGTTTCAAACTGTGGGAAAAAAAACAGTTACATATTGTAACTGCTGCCACTGAATTTCGACTCAAAACATATGGTCCATATCCATACATATCATTTAGAGGTGTAGTTTCATGGCATTGCCAGAAGGTGGAGCTCCGCTCCGAGTGTTTGGTGTTAAAAGTTTTTACACCTTGCTAACTGTTGATATATCCTCACTTGTCATGTATTAATAAGCCCTTGCTTGTTCGGACTGAATCCTGTGTATCAGACTGAATCAAGGTGCTGCTTTCACCTAGCAAGCCCCTCTCATCTCAAGCTCCGGTAAGGAAGCTAACGGTGCTAAAATGCTAGAGCTAGTTAGTGGTAGGAGCCATGTTGGTTCATGTCTGGTTGTATGATGCTTCTCTGATTATGTTCTTTCTTAAAACCATTTGGAGGTATGAAGCCTAATGTTTCAAAGTACAGTGGTATAGCTAATATCATTGTAAATGCTAAGAATGGTTGGAGAAAAAAGACGCTAATAACGTTAGCGCGGAGCTAACGGCTAATGTTAATGTCAGATTCAATATGGGTGCTAACACTACAGCCATGCAGCTGAGTAGCTGTTGTCCTGGTACCGCGCTGAAGCAGTTGTAATGTGGTAAAGCATTAAAGGTGCGTTATACTCAGTTCTGTTGACTGAAAAATCATTTTGTTGTAAAAGTATTCTCTATTCTGGTGATATGCGAGCGATGCATTTCAATTCAGTTTAAATGTTGAATTGAAAATCTTGAATTATAAGTGATGATTTATTTTATCTAATTGGTTTAAAATATAAATATAGACGTTAAGTACGATAAGTGGTGTTTACATGATACTGCTTGATTTATTTGATACTACATGATTTCATTGTTTACCCTATAATCTTTACTGTGACTTAGAAGTTCATGATGTATTATTTGATTGCACCAAATAACTTAATTTGTGGTATATGTCAAATCATGGTTGAAGTAACATGTATCCTGTGTAATTGATTTTACATGAAAAGATATGTGGAGTGATTGAAGTAATTAGAGGTCACATGATGAGCAGAAAGAGATAGTAATGTATATATTGCTCTGTGTGTGTAGATTGTTTTTTTTTCCCAGTAGATTAAGAGTTAATCATTCTGATTCTAAACCCTGGAGGGTTCAGAGGCGAGCCAGTACCAGAGAGCTTGACAGTGGACAGACCAGACATACGGTGTGGCCAGCCATGAGTTCTGCCCTCAGCAAACTTCAGACCACCATTCACTCATATCCAGATAAGAAGCAACACACCACAAAATCTACCCTGGTAGTCATAAGAACTGTTTTCACACAAATTAAAGTGAACTCTGGTTTCCTTTTCTCAAAGGAGAACTTCATGAGGAACTGAACTCTTGCTTTCACTCAAGAAGGAAAACTTTCATTTTGTTTATTAGTTTGAAGGGGTTTATTTTTGTATTCAATTTTGATATTGAATTTAGATTTGTTCCCTGAATCATTCACTGAATTGTTCAGCACTCTTCCCAGCTCTGCCTGTGACTCAGAATTTATTACGCTGAAACACGGCCAAACATTTAGTTCTACTCGCGATCGTATTCCCGCTGGTGAATAACAAGCCAATGAGCTGCGAATTTAGTGGGATAAGTCGACATTTTGCAAACTGAAAGCTGCTAAAACAAACACATATTTTCTCAACTGTTCTGTTTATTATTTTCAGTTAATAAATCACTCACTGGCTGGAGGCGGAGCTGCCGTTCAGTACGTTCAGTGGACGAAAGTCAGCAAGTGATTCTGTTGCAGCTGCAGTTTGTTTAGTTCATTTCGGTTTGTTCAGTTCATTCATTTTGTTCAGTGAACGACGGTGAGTGATTCTGTTGCTCAAAGCTGCACACAATCCAAACCCAGAGACGCGCAGACTCAGATTTACATCTGTTGGTTTCAGACCGACACAGACCAAGGCTGCACAGTTCTGGGAAAAATGACATCACAATATTTTTTGAATCCTGCAGTATATATTGCGATATTTTGAAAAGTTTACTGCTTCACTCTGTTCAGCCTAATTGTCTCTCTCTCTCTCTCTCTCTCTGCCTCCATGAATGCCATTTGCACATAACAACGTAAGCAAACTGTCAGATTGTTAAAATCCCTGCTATAATTCTCTCACATTCACCGCTCCCACTCTCTCTGTGGCTTGACCAATTACACTTCATGTCGCTCTGCCTGACCCCGATAACAATAGGTGTGATGACCAAAAAGGATCTCTAACTGTGCCTGTTGTTGCATACAATGTGGTGAAATCTATAAATGGATGCTGGAGGAAAAGTTGCATAAGTAAAAAAAAAAAAAAATAGCATCATGAAGAAGTAAAAAACATATATAAGTCACACTGCACTATAAGTCGCATTTATTTAGAATGATTTGGTATTTTTAAAGTATATTCAGAAAGAACTATTTACATTTGACTTCAATAAGTATTTGTATATTAAGAGGTTTAAACTTTTTTTCCTGAAGCACCTCATTTCTGTGACCATAGTTAAGTTTCAGTGTCTTTTCTCTACTCACAATCCACTCACTCACTTAGCTCATGTGAACTCCGCCCCTTTCCTTCCCCATTTCTACTGTGAGTGCCTCACAGTAGAAACAGGGATAAACAGCCTCACTCTTAAAAAGGTTACAGGAGTTTTTGACACTCGTTTGTGACTCAAATCCGGAAAAACTGTTTACAACGAAGAGCGAAGAA